>OX456524.1:123742980-124342980 GCA_949748255.1 Eustalomyia histrio
AGACAATTAAAAACAAAAAGTAATACATTTTTTCCTATGTAATAATAAACATTTACTTGATTTTAGAAACTGATCAACTATTTCTAAGGAAAATTTCATGCAACTTAGTCCAGATAAATTTTAAAAATTTTAATGAAATATTCTTTTTTTCAAGTAAAAGTTTTCTAATTTTTTAAAAAATAATAAAATTTAAATTATTTTTAATATTTTATTCCAAGAAAAAATATTATTAAAGGAAACAAATTAAAGTAACCATTTAAAAAAATTATCGTGCATGATAGTTACTTTTGGTGCGTGATTCAAAAATGGCTCACATGCCCATCTCTTATCTTAACAGTCTTTAACATTGTACTTAAAATAGCTTAAAATATTTTTTTAAAATTTTGTTAGCAAAAGGTTAAAAATTTCGAATTTGCGCTTTTATGCAATAATTTTGTTTGTTGACTACAATACAAAATATCGCAAACACATTTTATACATTACGGCATAATGGCTTTCCTATAATTGACGTTGTGCTGATTTAACTTTGTATGTATCGAACTATTTTTTTCACTTAATAATAAAAAATTTGTATACAGTTATGTCCGAAAAAATAGGGACACTTGCATTCAACAAATTTAAAGTAAAAAAGCACACATACATTTTGGAAATAAACTAACAATATTATTTTTAGATTATAGTACAACAACAACTCTTCATTTTAAGCAACAATTCAAACTTTGTTGTTGCAATTGAAAAAAACAACATTAAAAGGTATTATAATTTCCTATAGTCGAATGTGAATAAAAATAGAGACAGTAAGAAAATGGTTTGAAATATTATTAGTATTTTATGTTTTTTTAATGGAAATATAATAGTAGTCATTGTATTTAATATATGGAAACATTTCTGTATCATATTTATGTAAATAAATGTACCAAGTATGGAGCCAAGGGTGGAAAAGGTATGGGATATAGAAATTTTTCCTCTAAATAAGTTAATTTTTTTTCATTTTTTCATAGTTCATTTTTTGTGGGTGTTAATTTACAAATTTTACAACCGTAAAAATAAAAAAACACTTGCAAAGAGGTAGGTAAGAACACTTTCCAAACGTTAGCAAAAGTAAGCTAGCAGGCCCCAATGACTTAAAAGAGGATATAAAATGTTTTATTAAAAATTAACTGCGACTAAGTACAATCTTTTAAATAAATTATTTATTATAAATTTTTGTTTTCCTTTTTAAACGGATAAAAAAAAACGTTAAATCTTAAAGGCATTCGAAATTTCCTTTTCTAGAGGATTTGTGTTATATCAACGATAAAAAATTGTTAAAAAACATATTTTACAAACATTTTTGTATTTTTTTATACCAGTTTTGATTACTCGTTAAAAGTTATTTGAATAATTCGTTATTGGAAATTTTTGAATTTTAAATTAATTGAACAATTATTTGACAAAATTGCTCCATTAATTGAATAACGATTAACCAATGAATACCCTGAAATAAAACTTTGTCATATTGTCATATTTTTCAGCAAAGGTGAATTATAATAAACATATTCATCTCAAAAAATTTGTTTGACATGAAAAAGTTTTTTCTTTCACTTAAAAATATTTGTTTCACCATATCGTCGGGCTTAGGAAATATATTGTATGATAGGAGTTTTATCTTATTTCAGCTTCAAATGAATTTTAATTGTTATAGACAGTTGCAGATAGTATAAATATTTAAAAAGCTGCAACTTGGAGTGGTGTCTTTTGATTAAATTTAAATGGCAAACAGCGACCAGCATAGGTCTTTTGTGCTGCCAAGATCTCCACCAAAGGTTCAAGCTACGGATAAAGCTAAGAATCCTGCAAGGTGAAATATTCCAAATGTCGGAAGTTGGCCACCCTGAAACTTGAGTCTCTTAGCACAAAGCCTGGAACATTCGCAGAGAACTTGCTCCGACGTCTTGGATTCCAACTAACAAAAATACATATATCAGTGTCCGATTGACCCTGCTCGTACCCAATAATGTACCCCGACAAGGTCCCTAAGTCCACACTCAATTTAAATTTACATCTGTTTTTTCAAGTTTTTATCTTCTAAAATATTAGATTTTCATATGTATACCAGCAAAACTTACCTTGTCGGTTACCTTTTTCATTATTTCCAAGCATAAAGTAATATGTTACTGATTATTGATTATGTAATATATGACTTATAAATGTAAAGTAATAATTGAAATATTTTTGAAAATCTATTTTTAGATACATTACTTTGTGTTTTTTTGTAAGCAAAAGGGTAATGTATGTTTGTTTTGATAACACTAGCGAAAAAACGAAGCGCAACAATTGATTTAAGTTTAAAGGAATCAAATACTATAGGCGTCAATAGCTCAGTGGGTAGAGTTCTTGGCTGGCAACCAGATATCCCTGGTTGGATTTCCATCTTGACCACATTATTTTTAATTACAAAAATTTTAAATAAAATATTTGTAATAATTTTTTTTAATAAAAATTCTTTTTTAAAAATCGATTTTTAGACACATTGCATTTACATTAATGATCGCTGTCGTCAATGCTTACCGGCAAAGCATACGAAAGTGTTGTTGCTTTGCACTTGCGTGTATACAGTGAAGAACGACAAAAAAAAACTAATAAGGCAAAGTTGTTAGTGTATTTCGTATTGCTATTGCTAAGTGCTCTATGTGTATTAAAACACACAGACTATAGCTAAGAGCATTTACAAAAACAAATGAGCATAAAGAGTATAGGCCTTGGACACCCTTGGTGTATAGGCCTTGGACACCCTTGGTGTAAAGTAATCCATCGGCCCCTATTGCTATACATTACTTAACCCATTATTTGGTAATGTGTGGTTTTGCTGGGATGTATGTACATTTTAAACCTTTTCTCCAAAATTATTCTTTTTTTGTTGAAAATTTGGTCATTAGCTACAATTTTCGGTGATTTGGTGTTTAACTCTCAAATGAAAAAAGTACCTTACTCACCACATATCATTATTTTGCATGATAAACTATTGCTAAAATAGCCTTGAATATAGTTGGATAAGAGTACCTATTTATTATTAAATGTTTATTAAATGTTTTCTAAAAATTCTGTAACTTATATTATTCCTGTCAAAAGTATATACATATAGAACTCGACAATTTCTTTTGAAACTGATGTATGAATCTGGAGTTAAGGAATTAATGAAGTAGGACTTCCCGATGTTTTGTAAATTTCCGATGCGTTTGGATGGTTAAGGAAAAAATTAAAATATTTTCTTTTGGTTGTACCTTAAAGGCGTTACCAGCTTTTAATATTTTAGATTTATTCAAAAAAAAAATATATATGTTTTTTAAACGTATTGCTAAAAAGTTTTGTAATTTAAAGCTTACTCTAGAAATATATAATAATATTTTAAAAATGGTAAGGTTACATCACTTAAACAATGCGAATTAAAAAGCAAAATAAGGGAAAAATAATAAAGAAATAATAGTACTTTCAAAACACTGGTATTTAAAATTTATTTATTATTGTCCCTTAATTTGCTCATTAATTCATATCGTTTGAGTGCTGTTTGTTCATAACTTTAAAATGCAGCCTTGGCAAAATCATGAAAACCATTTTAATATTTTCCCCAGAATGAGCATTAAATTACAAAACTGTTGAGCCCAATTTAAAAAATCTAATCTTAAATATAAAATCTCAAATATAAAACCACAAATCTACACACTCAACATTTATTCGTTTCTGTAATCAGCTCATTAATACGCATCGTTTGATTCCTATTACTATAGAAACATGGAGGGTTTATATTTTATTTAAAATAATTTTGCATACTTTTAGATTTTTAATTCAAATTGACGACCATTCTTGGGATTTTTTCATTGGTATTGAATTATCATTATCATTAGTTATGTAATGCTTCTGCCACTCTGGCATTAGCATTTATCCTACCCAAAATAAATGAAATCGTACTAATGCCTCAAAAACAAATTACAATTGCTCAAAAAAAGCATTAGTTTAGAAAAAAGGGATGTTTAACTTGATTTAATTAGACTGTTTTATAAAATTTATCCCTCGTAATCTCTCCCGAACCTGGCTTATATTTGTTATTGCAATCTTTTCTTAAAGTGCAAATATTTTGCACGTTTTGCCCTATCTCGTTTAGTTTTCGAGATAAAGGCCATTTTAAAAAAAGGGTAATTTTACAAAATTGCGTATATCTCGGAAACTAAGCGAGATAGAGCAAAATTTTTGCAAAGCTCAACAGAGGTTACCCTTCGATAGTACAAATTCGGTAGGTCCGGGGAATTCTTATAAGACAGCCACAGTGTAACTATTTTTCTATCAATTGATATTTATATAAATCACCCTGTGGCTGTTATAAAAAAAGATCACTTGGGATGTCTCCCGCAGTATATTAATACTCTACTAGTGAACAAATTTTGTCCGTTTTACCCTGTCTCGATTAGTTTAAGAGATATCGGCCATTGGAAATTCCATTTTACAAAATGGCGAATATATTGAAAACTAAGAGAGATAGCGCAAAACGGGCAAAATTTGCAATGCTCGATAAAACCTAGCCTTCTTTTAATACGGCTTTGGTAGGTACGGAAGTGGTCCAATTGTTATAAAACTGCCACAGGGTGACTTTTTATACCCTCCACCATATATGGTGAGGGTATATATCAGTTTGTCATTCCGTTTGTAATATGTCGAAATATAGGTTTAAGACCCCATAAAGTATATATATTCGTGATCCTTATGCATTTTTAAGTCGATTTAGCGATGTCCGTCTGTCTGTCTGTTGAAATCACGATCACGACGCGAAGACGCAAGCGGGGGTGCCTATGTTTACCCAGATTATTGAACATCCTCCCGAGCAGTTTGGTATTTAAAATGAGCAAAATCGGTCAAGCGGTTCAAAAGTTATGAGTGAAAATGTGAAGGTACCTCTAAATTTTCCATACAAATTTGTACAATATTTCTGTATCTATTTTTTTTTCTGTTAAGTAAGTAAAAATGTTATTAAGTCTTCTTATTGTTCGATTACATTTATTGTCTTACATACTATGATAACTAAGTTAACGTAAAAATGAACAATGTTAAAGTCGCTAACAGAGCAGACCTCTGTAAATAACATTGCTAAAACTAAATAACAAAAGTTCGTTACATAAATTGACAAAACATATTCATATTACAGTTCATGCAAAATTTAGTATATACGTATATCATCTTTATCCCCTTTGGTGGAGGGTTTCAAAGATTCGGCACAGCCGAATTTAGCCCTTTTTTACTTGTTTTTTTTTATCAATTTATAAGATAATATGCATGTTTTCTTTGTACACTTAAGCTAGCAAGTTATTTCATTTATATGAAGAATTAAGCGAGTTAAGAACTAGTCGCTTAGTACTCGCTTAATTTTCCATATAAATGAATAACTTGCTAGCTTAAGTGTACAAAGAAAACATGCCTAATATAAATTAAGAAACTTATATAATACAAATTTCGTTCCCCGTTTCATTTGATTTCGTTAAATTTTCTGATTTCAAAAATTTATCTCCACTTTAACGATTTTTAAAAAGCTTATCTGTCAGTTGCAATTATTTGTTTTTAATTGATTAATTGCAATGGAATTAAAAAAAAAAACATTAACATTAATCAATTAAAGCAAGCAATTAAAATCATTATTTAAAAAAATGGTAATGAAAAGAATTTCATTACAATTGATATCAATGAAATGGTAATGAAATCATCAATTAATTAGTCCCAAGTATGATGTCGACAATGAGAAACCTGGGGCATTTTTATACGTTACAAAATTTTGTTATTATTGTTTCTAAGACTCCCCAATTTCAGCAATTCGATTTGCAATCGACTAAGTGTTAGCACAACTTTTGCTGCATTTACAACGTTTTTTGCTAAAAATCATCTAGCTCATTTCAGCAAAAATATTTTGCTGATATTAGAATTATACTTCAAGCACCCTCCTGACTAAAAATTTGCTGACTCGTAAACTTTTTTTTTTTTTTACTGATTTTAGTATATTTTGTCGAATGTATCGAATATTGGATTCTTCAATAAATGTTATACCGAAGTGGTGATTATTTTGGATTTAACTAATTTTTGTCGCTATTCGTATAGCGATAAACAAACCAAATTCCAATTCCTATACCGCCCATTGTTACCATATGTTAATAGGACACTCTGGATATCCTGAATGCAGGATTAAAAAAGGGATTGCAGTTTCTAATACTCAGGTCATTACAAAGTCATACACAAAATATATTTTTAAAATTCAACCAAAAGATCTTCTGGTGTGTTTTGGGTTAATTCTACGTACGATGTACGTACAATTTTGGCCAAAAAGCTAATTATTATATTGGCTGTTAAGATACGTGTTTTTTTTTTTTTGTTTTTTTGCTTTCAAATTTCATTTATAAGTTGTCTATTTTTTTGTCTTTTTCATTTCAGAATGGGGCTGATGACGTTAAAAGGCACCGGTGGTTTAAAGAATTGAATTGGAATGACGTCTACAGCAAAAAGATTAAGGTACAAAAAAATATTTAAGTGAAATACATTTCATTTTATTAGCCAAGTTATTAACTTGTTAAAAAAAAGCTTAGCAGAACAAATCACTAACAAATAATCTATTTTATATGGCAAATACAGTGCTGTGCAAAATAATAGACTTATTTTGTTCCTTTTAATTTTTTAAAACAGCTGAAGTTAATGAATTCTGTTTTTATATATTTATAATCTACAACAAAAATACTCTAATGTGAAGAAAAAAAATATTTCAATCTCTCTTTATTTTAAAAAATAAAAAAATGCCCAGTTTTAATGATTCAAAATAATAGACTTATTTAACATCTTATTAACAAAGGTCTTAAAAAATAAAAAATATAAAACAAAAACTATTTTTTTCTTTATTTCTTGAAGAGGACTATTGTGGCACGTGTGTTAATATCCTAAATGTCCACCGTTATTGTCCAAAACAGCTCTTACTCTTTTTGGCATTGACTCTATGAGTTTCTGGAATTTTTTAACAGGAATAGCTTCCCATTTGGCCTTAATTGCTTCCCAAAGTTGATTTTTGTTATGATATATATCTCCTTTTATGCTTCTTTTCAGTTCCATCCACAAATTCTCAATCGGGTTGAGATCGGGGGACTGTGAAGGCCATTCCAAAACTGGCATTTTATGTGCACTCAGCCAAGATTTTACTTATTTTGAAGAATGCTTAGGATCATTGTCTTGTTGAATCCTCCACTGTTTTTAACGGTTTCCTTTCCTTCGGGTCTTCGGACATTGCGTCGACTGTCAGAACCGAATAAATTAATCTTTGTCTTATCACTCCACAAGATATTTTTGAAATCATCAATCGAGCTATTTTGGAATTTGGAAGCAAAGCATTTTCGGGCTATTTTGTTTTTTTTTTTTGCTTAGCAATGGAACCTTTCGGGCAATTCTCCCAGGCAAATTCTTTTCTATTAGTCTTCGACGAAGTGTTGAATCGCTTATTTCATTATTTATTTCCGCTGAAATTGCTCTAGTCTATTTTTTTGGAGAATTCTATTTTGTTTTATTTTGGATTTTAGTTTAATGCACTTAAACGGTAAATAAAAAGTTCCACTAAATACACACAACTGATATTAAAGAGTATATATATAAAACCAACGGTACCAAATAATAATAAGAGAATGAATTTATATAAGAGAAATATACGTACAAAAAATTCGCTCTTTCAACAGTCTATTATTTTGCACAGCACTGTATATAGTTATAACAATACATGGGACTACTTAAATTTTAATGAATTATAATTAGATTCAATGTGTTAGTGTCATTTTATTACCATTAATTATGTTATTTTCTAATGCAAAATATTTCACTATAATTACATGGCAATGATTTTTTTTAATATGCATTAGGTACAAAATTAAAGGTAATGAAATTCAATTGTAATGAAAAATCCCCAAGTAAGAACTACACCCTCCAATATATGTGATGAGGATACATATACATCAGTTTGTTATTCCGTTTGTAACATTTCTTTTAACTAATAAAGGATTAAGCTAAAACTTCGGGTTCTTTAGACATCTTTTGTCGGATCGAAATGAAAATGTTTAATTTGCTTTGTTTTTGTAAATATACGGGGTTTGAAATTATGAAAAATAACAAACGAAAAATCTCGATGTATATAAAAAACAAAAGAAAATATTATTTGGGCCAGAGTATAACTATTTTTTTTTTATATAAATAGATTGTTTTTAGTCTTCAAATTTTAGTATCGTCACGGTGCCTGTTATGGAAATCAATGGATCAAACTATGCGTTTTAATATACAGCACACACTTTGGAAAAATGTTTGCAATATTTTCAAACGTTGTTCAAGCGAAAAACAACTCATTTTGGTCCGCGGAGTTATAATAGTCAATATTTCGAACAGAAAAAATCTGTCAATATCAAAATAACATGATTTGAAAAGATACATGAATGTGGACTACCCTGTATTAGTATAAGTATGCCTCGCGATAATGTGCAGCCACCTTTTTGGTGACAAATCAGGAGGTGTAGACATTAACGTCTTAAAGACATCGCTGCAATTTTTTCTTTTTCTTAAATGGCGCTGACAAACTGCCTATTCGTTAGCATTACAAGAATTTTTTAATAGGGTAATGCAACACTTGGCACACCACTTGTGAACAAGCTAAGTGTCAGCCCAGAATAACAACGTGGCGTATAACAATTGTCCGATACGACAGTGACTGCATAAATTCTTATTATTTTGATGCATAGAATACAGCAGAGATGCTTTTTTATTCAGTATCTTTTTTTGCTTACTATGAACATAATATTTTTTAGTTTTTACATTTAAATCTTATAAATAAAAACTTAAAAAAATATAATTATTTAATTAAAATAAGTTGGTTTATATTACGTTGCATTTTCACTGATACACTACGAGCACATGAGAGCCACAAAATATTTTGTAATTTATACTCGTCACAGGTTTTTTGTCGACAAAAAAATCAAAAGGGTGCAACTCTCCTTAGACAGTGAGAAACAAAAAACGAGAGATTAGGAAAAAACGTTGAGAAAATAAATTTGACTTTATCCCACAACTGCAATGCTCGATGTGTTTTAATTGTTAAATTGTATGGAAAAAGACGGCACGTTGTTGTTTTGTTTCTTCACTAAAGTAAACATCGTATTTTTTCACATTTTGGACAGAAATTTTGTACCAGACCTGGAAAGTTTATTCTACAATTTGTTTTGTATTTTATTTCTATGTTTCATACGTCATCAAATATAAATATTTTCATCATAAAATATTCGACTTTATAAATCGAGGAATCTCTCTAAAGAAATAATAGGAAACAAATAAATCATATTTAAAACAACTGTTAAGGTACGACGTACCTGCAAACACGCAAATATATTTATATTGTTAGAGGTCGAATAATATACTGGATGGAAATAATCTCTACTGTACTCACATTTTTCGCAAGAGTAAAGATTGGTGGGATTGAACCAAAGAAAAAAAGATTGTAGGCGATTTTGAAAAAATTAAAAACATTAAGAAAAAATCAACTTGCGGGAGAAACCTGCTAAAAATAGAGCAAAATATATTTCTAAATTACTATATTGATGCTTTTTAGCTGTGTTTTTACTCTATTTCTAGCAGTGTTTTCTCTCGTGTAAATGTGCCGTAGTTTAGAAAAGTTTTTTTTTTTTTGCCCGCAATTTGTTTTCTTTCGTTCAATCCCACCAATCTTTCCTCTTGTGAAATGATGAGTGAAATGATATATTGCAAATTTTATAGATATATTTTTAAATTATTCGAATTGATTATTATATGCATAAACAAAAATAAACAAATTTAAAATTATATTACAGGCATAAATTATAGAAAAATTGTTTGATTTGTTTATAGTCTCGAAGGAAGAGGTAGATTTAACTAATAAACAAGTGAGCGAACGCATGGATTGCTAGAATATTTGTCTGCACTCATCATCAGCATCAACTTTAGTTGGTGCTGGTGTTAGATTTTACCATTATGGGATATTTAACATCCGTTGCAATTAATCATTTGTTAATTTTACAAACAAATTGCATACATATTGTATAATTACAATACACATAAATTGCAAATGAACGTACGAGAATACATTGTATTCATGTTGTATCAATGTCAGAGCCTCAACTTGCATGTAAATTAGTGGTGTCTTGCATGGCTGATTTTAGAACCTCGTAACTAAAAAGTAACTGAACTTAAAGATTGTACAAATAGTTGAAATTTCAGCTGAGATAACAGAAAATTGTAGCTATAATTTCACAATTATTGTCTGCTAAATTTAAGTGAAAACGATTATAGCTCAACGCTAAATATGGAGCAATTTTAGTTAAATTAGCTTAGAGTTTTTAGCTAAATTCAAAAGAACACGTTTAACCGATTTTTGTACTAACTTTTTTTATGAGTGTACTCTATACAACTTTGTAGAGATAGAAAAAGCGTTACTCTACGAATATGATTAACTCAAAAGTACAACTCTGCTACAAATAAAAGTTTAAAGATGAAAGCTTAACATAGAAAAAACATTACACACAAAATAAGTAATTTAATATGTAATTTTAAAATGTGATTTAAAATAAATGAAAAATCACTTAAAAGTAGTGTGCTAACTTTGCCGTTAAATCAAAAGAACATACTTGTTTTTTAAATGCTAAAAAATAAACTTACAACATTCGTAAAAATAAATGATTTTTCAATTATTTTAACTTTCAAATATTTATTAACTGTCAAGTAATTATTTACAAAATCTGTTCAGAAAAATTATTTTTCCTTTATTTTGTTTTTTTTTTTAACTGTCAACAGATTAACTAAAAAGTTGGTTAAAAAACGACTTCGATTATTTTTTCATTTAAATTTTCACACCATTAACTATAACTTTTTTGTTTTGTAGTTTTTTTATTCTTCAAGGTTTTTCGTTTATTATTTCTAGTTTATAGCGAGCTTTCAACCTTCGTATATTTACAAAAACAAAGCAAATTAACGATTATTAACTATGATGATACATGTATTTCGATTCGGCAAAATATAACTTCAGAGCCCAAAGTTTCAGACAAGCTATAGCCTCTAAAAGAAGGCAGAGCCTGGAAAAAAACCTATTAAAAACGAATATTTTGCTACATTTCTGTCTTCTTAGCAATCATGTGGTTAAGTTATTTTTTATACAAAAAAATTAAAAATATTTTTTGGTTATACTCAGGCTCAAGTAATAATTAAACGGTGCTTCACTGAAAAAGAACTTGCGAAATGACCTAGTGTAGATTGTAGGTCTGGCTGAGTCTATTATAAAACGTTTATTTTTAATTAATGCCGTAAACGGGTTTGAAATCGGTTAAAAAATGACTTAGTTAGAAAAGTTTAAGTACTCTTTCCCCCATATCTCGAAATTTTGAGGGTATATTTCAAATTATAAAACCGGTTATATAATACACTCAGCTAGACCTACAACCTACACTTAATCATTTCGCAAGTCCTTGCAATTTTTTTTGTAGCATAGTGTTTTGGTATTTTAGATCATATTATCATATAATATTACACAGTGCAGCATTTTTAAGGTCATCGTGTGGTTCCTCCTTCATACCCGTTTTTTTTTAAGTATATATCGAAACTAAAAAAAACCTGCAAAGGACTTGGCCAGATTACATCGAATTTTTTTTTATGGACACCCTAAGTTTTTGTACCCAAACACGATTTTTTTAAAAAAGGAAAATTTTTATGGAATCCATATATCATAAACCGTTCGGAATTTTGTTTTTATGTCTTTGACAAAGTTGTAGATCCAAACCAAAGCAAACAAATTCTCATATGGACCGACCCAAAAAAATTGCATCCACTGCATCAAAATTGCAAAAAATTGGGAAAAAATGCTATTTTTTCATGATAATATGGAAATATATATATATTTTTAAGGTCATCGTGTGGTTCCTCCTTCATACCCGTTTTTTTTTGAAGTATATATCGAAACTAAAAAAAACCTGCAAAGGACTTGGCCAGATTACATCGAAATTTTTTTTTATGGACACCCTAAGTTTTTGCACCCAAACATGATTTTTTTAAAAAAGGAAAATTTTTATGGAATCCATATATCATAAACCGTTCGGAATTTTGTTTTTATGTCTTTGGCAAAGTTGTAGATCCAAACCAAAGCAAAAAAATTCTCATATGGACCGACCCAAAAAAATTGCATCCACTGCATCAAAATTGCAAAAAATTGGGAAAAAATGCTCCCATAAGTCCGTTGCGGATTTTTTTTAGTTTCGATATACACTTCAAAAAAAACCGGGTACGAAAGAGGAACCAATTTATGTGTTGCACTGTGTTATATTATCATATATATTATCATATTATCATATAATCATATTCTTTTTTATAAATTCTAATTTTATTTATTGCAAAGGACCCTCTTTAGTATCTACGACCCTGTTGAGTTGTGTTTGGAGACAAATTAATAAACCCGAAAACAACACACAATTAGACTTACATCAACAAATTTTAAAAATTTATATTTATCCTCTATTTTTTACAGTTTTTTGTTATAAACATAAATTCTATTTTTTTTAAGAAAACATTTTAAATGAAAATGTTAACTGCTACAGTTTATTTTTATTTATAAGTAATTTATTTTTAAAATAAATGTTAAAAGAAGTTGAAAATGTAAATTTTTGTGTATTAACTACATATTTAATCATTTAAAACAAATGTACGAGTATCTTTCTAAAAAAAACTAAAGTCAGTTATTGTAAAAATATTTTGAGTGTAGGTTTTACAAAATATTTCAATTACACAGTATAAGACAAAAATGCATCGGACATGCGACCCAAAAAATGGGATAAATTTTAGGATTTAAAAATTAGGATAAAAAATATTTTCAAAATTACCTTTTACCGAAGATCTAGTTTTTTTCCTTTACATTTTTTTATTAATTTATATGGATGTTATCAAAAAATGTGATAAGTTTTTCACTCAAATTTTTACAAGCAAAAAATTTAGTTTTGCAATCAACTGATCCAATTCAAAAAAATCTCTTCTACAAGTTGTCTCCATTTTTTTTTATCAAGAATTTGAATATTTCTTCGGTTACAGAACTTACATTTTTTAAGAAAAATACATCGCATATTTTTTTTTTAATTTTCTGTTCCTAATCTATTTAGAAGTTTTCCTTCAATATAACACTTGCATACATTTGTTGGGCAGTTCCAAAGACTTGAATTTATAAAACTAAAAAAGGTAAAATTATCCTGGTTTTAATTAAAATCAGTATATTGCATCAAAAAAGATATTTTTATAATGCAATTTGTATTAGATTTATAATATGAATTCCAAAATTTAAATACTTTAAGCTTTTTTTTCAAAAAAAAAAAAAAAAATAGTTACGGAGTTTACAGTAACGGAGTTTACATATCGCTTTTTTGAAATTTTAATTCAAAAACCGTTTGTCAAAAAATTATTTCAAAAAATTAAATTTTTAGATGTCTACATGTTAAATTGTAATAGACCTACGGCAAATGGACCAGTCGAGTTGGTTCTCTTATATCAAAGTAACCGGGCTTGTCATAGGAGGTTGTAATTTCTACCTCTTAAGCTACTTGAGATATATCACTGACCTTGTTTAGGGTACCATATCACTGCACTGGCGTAAGTGAATGCGCAACAAAACAGCCTAGAATTATTTTACACATAACTAGTCTCATGTTAGACACTACGTGATGTGTATCAGAACTAGTGCAAAATGAAACGTTACGTGACTGTCTCAAATGTACATTCCACAGGACTGAGGACAAGTAATTAATAAAAAACTGGTAACATATCAATCGCAATATGTTATGTTGCAGAACTTGTAGGAAATTAATAGTTTCGTGATATATCACTTGACTGTTGCAAGTGAACATGTCACAGAACGAACGAAAATTAGTTAGCATGTAACCTGTCAATATTTCTTCCGCGTTTCTCATATTAAGAACATATTTCTGAAAGATTCTATAAGGTCCAGTCACTGAATTTACCTGCAAAGTTTATTACAATTTTTTTGTATTTTGCGACTTTAAACTATTTTCTCAAAAAAAAATCACAGAATGTGAATATTTTTAAAATTTTAACAGAATTGAAGAACAAAAAATTGTTTGCTATTTAATTAAGCAAAAAATGAATTCAAAATTTTTAAATCATGGGTGGGGTTAAAAGCAGGTCTGTGGAGGCAAGTCTGCCCCAGACTTGGAGGCCAGTCTGACGCAGCCCCACAAATTAAAAATTAACATTTCGCAAATCCCACCGATTGACATTATTTTATACACAGCAAAATTTGTTGAACCAGTTCCGTGTTCTGTCATTATTTCAACTATAATAGTCCTCATTCCTTTAGTCGACATTTGTGTTATGTTCATTTCTCTCTAGTTACATGATATATTTACAAATAACTAGTCAAGGTTCTGCCACAATTGTAAAAGTTGGGGCACTGGTAATTTTACAGCTATTACCACTTTTTCAGACACTGAATTATATTGTGACATGTCCCTCATTCAGCTATCACAGATTTATCACCTTGGATCAATCGATTCTTCATTTCCCGTAGGGCACATACACACTCATATCATGTAAAAGATTTTGCGTATGAATCCGTCGAGATAAATTTGCTTACGACCACGTTTTCCTTCATAACTCAGGAACCAAATGAGCCTCCACCTTAAAACTTTGCCACAAATATAGAGAGGCCTTAATTTTTAACATATCTTTTTTTAGAATTTTAAAATAATTGGATTTTGAGATATGGGTCTTTAAAGATTAAACTTAAAAAAATTACCTTTAACCTTTTAATACAAAAAAAATTTAAGGCGCCATTTGAAAGGTAATGATTTCCCCTTTAAAATGGAATAGTTTAGAAGTTATGAGCGACTTTGTATGGACTATGGACACTTTTTTGATATTTTGACGTTTTTGTCAATTTTCATGACGTCATATTTCGAAAACCGAAAGAGTTTGGGGTCGAAAGGTTAATGATTTGATAAACACTACCCATTTACAATATTTGTGGCGAATTTCATTAAAATCGAAGATGACGAATCAGAATGCTGTGCGCTTTGAGCTGGAATTGCCCTATATAACCTTAAAAATAACGTCAAAAATACGTTACACAATTGAAGTCTTGGTAACACGGTCCTAAGATAAAGTTAATTTTTATACCCTCCACCGTATATGGTGAGGGTATTTATCAGTTTGTCATTCCGTTTGTAACATGTCGAAATATAAGTATATAATAAATATATAGTATATAAATATATTCGTATCCTTATGCAATTTTAAGCAGATCTACAAATTGGTGTGTTTAGTACATTTTCATATTTTTTCACCAGTCGCTTAGAAGTGAAAAATTTTTTTTATTCACCTCAAATATTTTCACCTCTAAAATTTTTTTCCACCACTACAATTTTTTTTCACCTCAAAAAATATTTTTCACAAGGTTTTTTACATTATTTGTATCAAAAACAGTGAGAACATTTTTTTAAGGACATTGGTGGACAGTATTGAAATATTCGGCACTGGCGAATTTAAGCCTTATTAACTTTTTTTTTTTTTTTTAATTTTAGTTTAGAGCGCTAGCATTTTGTTTTGTATGAATTTTTTGAAAATTAAGTTTTTTACATACAAATTTAAAATTTGTTTTTTAGGATTTTGCACTTTAAATAACAAGATCTTTACTGGTATAGATTTTACATATCTTTACAAAATTGTAATATTTTTTGCAAAAAGCTTATACAAAATTTTACTTTCCTACTTCCAACTTTTGCAAATAATTCTTAAACTTTGAAAACATAAGACTACATTCGCGATCTGTTTTCTATCTTTTTTTTGTTTTTATACGAGTAACTTTTGCATGTTTGCAAAAACAAAGTAAATTAACTATTTTTAGCTAGACTGATCTGAAAAACTTTTTTAAATAATGAGTTATTTTTTAACCTTTTGAGTTTTGAAAATTGAAAAAAAAAACACCGAAAATTTTCAAAGTGAATGAAATATTAATTAGGGCGAATAATGAATGCCTGCCATTTACTTTTTAAAGCTTATTTCATGTTCCTGTACATGAGGGACTTCAAGTATCTCCACAAAAAATAATCTAGTGGTGTCAAATAGCACGATCTCGGCGGCCAATGGACTTCTCCAAAACGTGAAATTAATTGCTAACCAAACTCGCCTCCCAATAGGTTCATAGTACGGCGTGCCATGTGGCATCGTCTTGTTGAAATCACACGTCAACCAAATCCAATTCTTCCATTTTAGGCAAAAAAAGTCGGTAATCACCTTACACTACCTTGTTCCATTGACTGTAACGTTGCGATTTTCATCGTTCTTGAAGAAGTACGGTCCAATGATGACGCCGGCCCACAAACCGCACCAAACAGTGCATCTTTCTGCTATTTACACCAAGTTCGTGTTGACGTACCCATTGAGCCAAAAATGAACTTCGTCACTGAAGACAACTTTCTACAATTTTCAACATGAATTTTGATAATAAAATTCAATGATTTGCAAGCGTTGTTCTTTTGTTAGTCTATTCATGGTAAAATGGCAAACTTTACTTAGTATTTTTGGCATTGCCACATGTCATGAACCTTTACACTGAAATACCAAATAGCAAATAAATCACCCTTTGTGGCATCAAAAAAATCCTAATTCCAAACTTCTTCGCATTTGGTGCGGATTCTTTTCTAACGATCGCAAAAAAGTAAAAACGCAGTTGTTCATATTTTTCCAATGTCTATTCAGCCTTGCCAGGTAAATTTTGATATTTGCAAAAGATCACAAAAGTTATATTCCTAAGCACAAAAACTCTCCTCAGAACACGTAGTTTTTATAAAAGTTAGAGCCTACAAGTAAAGACCTTTTATAAGGTGTATTTTACTTTAATCTTGTCTTATTAGCAATCAAAAACATAGCTACGTTGTTTTTCTAAAATTTGAAGACCAAAATTGTTATATTTATATAAACTATTGTTATATTTATTATTAACTATTTTATCCAGGTTAATACATGTGTACGATCCGGCAAAAGGTCTCATCAGAACCTCATTTATGTTTTAAAATAATGAGTAAACATAACAAATAATTCATGAGTATATCGCAACTATAATTTGTCAATACAAAAAGAAAAAAAAGAATATGTTAATATTTTACTATTTATTTTAAAACACTGTCATTTTTTATTTATTTACTGATTATTTATACATTCTTCATATTTATTGTTCTCTTACAGCCTCCTATTGTTCCTGAAGTACAGTACGATGGTGACAGCAGCAATTTTGATGATTATCCAGAGAGTGATTGGAAACCCGCCAGAGCAGTAGACCAAAGTGATTTACTTTTATTTAAAGATTTTTAGTTAGTCTAATAATTGCATTAATTTATTTATTTTAATTTTATAAGCTTGTATTTATGATAAAATAATAAAAAAAAACACTAAAATATAATAATATGTATAAACTTTCGCAGGATATAAATATGGCGCTACGAAATTAGCCCCAATGAAAAAACCCTCAAATCAAGAAAGATAAAAAGCACCAATACTGCAAATGTTGGGTTTGAGGATTGGTTTTAATATTTCGAAAAAATACTAAAGATTTGTAGACTATTGTAATTAAAGGCATTGCGAAAACTCTAAAAAGAGTAAAAATTTTAATAAAAGTCAATTACAATTAACTTGAAAAGGAAATCTTGCTTTTTAAATGATAATTAAATGGTATGAAAAGTTAAAGGGTAGTTTAATGAAAAAGATTTCAGTTCAGTTTAAAGTAAACATATACTTATTTTTCAAAGAAATATTTATTTTAACTTTTTTACACATTTGTTTAAAATGATTTACTGTCATTTACCGATTTTCCTTTTGATTTAATTTTTTTTTATTTGTTTGAAATTTAGGCCGTTAACTTATCTCAATTTATACAATGGTTAAAGCCTTAACCACTGGTAAACATATTTTTTAAATACTGATCTAAACTAATGGTTAAATTTAACCATCTTTTGTGGTTAAGAGTCTTAACCAAGGCTATTTTAGAAAAATTAACCCTACAGAAGATATTACAATTTTAGCTGGTATTGATAATTATTAAAAATAGAAATTTTAAAGCTCAGCTTTGATCTAGTGGATTTTCGTGCTTTAACCAAACATAAATCGGCTATCGGAATTTGAAAGAGAATATTTATATTATAAATACGTATATTCCATTCCTAACCCAATTTTTCAAAAATAATCCGTGAGTCAAAGCAATAATAAGCTGAAGAAATAATTCTAAAATTTATCGATTTTTGTCAATTCTTTGTTATCGCGTAAAAATGTTCAGCATCATTAATCAATGCAAACAGTTTTATCTTTCATTATATCGAGATTTCGTTATTCCAAGTATTTGCTACACCTGCCTTTGCCTATATTAAAAAGCACGCGAAGAGCACACGCGAATTAATAAAATTTAAACCAATCAAGTTCCATGTAACGGATAGCGAAATTATTTTCATGGAATCGGTTATAGTGGAACCCGTTGTAGAACCTAAAATGGTTTATTTGTCCACATTTAAATTTTTCTAATATATAAACAACATTTAAAAAACTAAATAATCCATATTTTCATGCTAAATGTTGAGAAATTCAAAAATTTAACTTTGACCTTGCTTTCCTTAATACTTACTCTAGCAATTTATGAAATTTAAACTGAAAAAAAGTTCAAGGAATTATATGTCCACCAAAAAAAAAACGTTCTAAAATATTTCAATCGGTTCTCAATATTCTGAGTCACTGAGCCGTTGCATACACAATCTGACGGCATGTTTGAGGGATTCAATAGCATTATAGGGGAATACTTAAGAAAACTTCACAATGCACTAGGATCACAAACCCAAATTTCTCTTTGTATCAGTGTTGCCAGAATGTGGTAATAAAAAATGGCTAAATTTTTTTGGAAAAATTACTAAAATTTGTATAAGAAATTTAACCTAATTATGAAATTTACCAATAATGGACACCACTATCAACGGCTACCTTCTTTTTAAGTGTGTATGCAGCTCTTTACAACAAAATTTTAGAGTAAAATAACCTCACAAAGCACGAAGTTTTTGACCTATCAGTAAAGACCAAATTTTACAAATTTTTGTTAAAAAATTTTACTTAAAATAAGCATTTTTGTGTTCGCCAAGCCAGTAATATAATTATTTACTTGCAAATAGAAACCAAATCATTTTCAGATTACATCAATTTGTTAGTGAAATTTTGAAATTGTGTTCAACGTTTCCAACTGATTAATTTACAAGTCAAAATTTTAAAAGGTGAAAAACAATATGATCGTTTCAGTTGAATTGGGCGTATCTTTTCAAATTCAAAAATAATAAAAAATATTCAGGAAATTTAAAGAAAGATCGATTTGAAATCTATCGATTTTCAGATAGTGCATAATTTTAAGGTTATCGTATCAAAAAATTAATATAGTATTTTCTTTTATAAGTTACCAATTCTTTATAACGAACAAATAAATCCTGATGTTAATATACCAATTAAATAAAAATATTACATTTTGTTAAAATTAAAATTAAAACTGTTGTCTTGCAATCAACATTCAGAAAGTCTACAAAAAAAATTTAATTAGAATTTAAAAAAATTAGCTTATTTGGAGAAAAAATTAAAATTAAAACGGCGCCAGACACTTTTTACCAATAATTAATAAAATTTTCCTTGATATCAAGAAACTAACTTTACTTAAAATTTGGTAAAAATTTCTAAATTATAGGAAAATTTTACAATTGAGAACTAAATTTTTATTAGATAACAGCAAACATTCCTTGGTTTTAAGAAAAATCTTATTTTGTTAAAGTTCATTAAATTATATTTTTTTACTAAAAACTAGTTCTTAACTCCCTAAAAATATGAAAATATTTTCTAACATCAAGTTAAATAGTACTTCTTTTAAGTGAAAATTATCCTTATACTTGATAAAAATTTTCTAATGACTATGAAACTGTTTCTATGATAAAGGTAATATATTTTACCACATATTTTAAAGTACTTTACACTCATTGTGTTAGTATTGCTCACTTTCGAAGGGCTACAGCTTTGTGAGGACACTGCTTTCAACAAGCTTTTTGCTATACATTTTTGTTTTTAAATTAAATTGAATTATAGAAAAATCATTTATTTAAAATATAAATTAAATTCCATTAGCAAAAAGGTAATCAAATTAAAAAAAAATTTATTGCAGGATATCCTGAAATGTAAAAAATTGTGACAGAGACAGATCCTTTTTGTAGTTAATTAATGGTTCTTCTTGAGAGAACTACAAAAAGGGACGCCCTAAGTGACACACGGCATCTATGGCTAAGGAACACTGGGGGTCCTTTGACTTTTTAAATTAACAAATTTATGGAAATTGTAACAAGTACATTTTAATGGAAAAATGTAATAAGTACATTTTATGGCATTTTTAGCTTAAATTTTAATTGACATATACAAATTTTAACTTTTTTTATCATTAAGTAAAAAAAAAATAGTTTTAGTGCCCTCGATAAATATTATGTTTAATGTGTAAAATGTGCTTGCGATATTTTGTATTGTAGTCAGCAAACTTAGTTATTATAAGCGCAAATTCGAAATTTTAATTGTTTATTTTTTTGGAAAAAAAAAAATATTGCAAATAAGTTTAACGTCTTCTAACAGAAAAAAGCTCCCATACCTAAGCTTAACAAAATAAAATGGATGTTATGCTTTACGAATCTCTTTTTCAGAATATCCAAAGAATTTGAAAGCGCAAATTTTACGATTTGGAAAAAGTTACTTTACACAACTTCAAAAATGTTTACTTAACCCCTCCTTATTAAGTCATATAAATAAAAATTTTCTAACAAAGCCATGTATAATGCATATACATTTGTATTTTAAAGTTGATTTTTCAGTTTTAATATTGATAATATTTATTTATAACAATTTATAATAATAATAATAATTTAAAAAAAAACAATTATTTAGTTGGTGATATTGAAAACAAATTTTATATACCCAAATATTTTACATGTATGATGTTGATGCAATTAATTCTTTTATCTGTAAATCCTACCGAATTTATTTAAAAAATACACTGTTTCCAATCTTTTGTTTATATTATTTTAATTGTCAAACTATTAAAACAGATTATAATAACAAAAATGTGATGAAAAACCGGTATGTTTTGGTACGCACATGTGGCATGGCCCAAACAAAATTTAATTGGCCCTTTGGAGAATACTTTTTTCTAAAAAAACTTAATTTTTTGAAAAGTTAAATTAAAAATATCGTGTATATAATTTTATACCGAAAATCGTTCCATGTTAAAAAGTACCATATTCACAGTAAGTGCCACTTTTCAGTATAATTTAGCAAAATTCTGGCTGGCTCTGTGGAATTTTTAATTTCTATAATTTACTAATAAAATTTTTATGTTTCTTTGCAATAAAACAATTTATAAAAAATAATATGATTATATGATTTAAAACCCTACTAATACTGTTCAATTTTTTATAATTTCAAAATTTTCAATAGTTTATGTTTAATAATTTTTGTATTTTCAAATGCTTTGTATTTTAACAAAAAATCATAGGTTTATATGATTAAAAATATTTTTAAAACACCACGTATATTTCGGGAAGCCAAATATATAATTCCATTATCCCAGAATTTTAATACATCCGATTGTATTCCCTAATGCGTTTACCAAGGGTTGAAACTCAAATATTCAGCATGACAATGTTAGTGTTTGGGTACAGTAAAATTTTTTGAAAGAATGAAACAAATGTGTAATATAACATAGTATATGTTCTTACAATGTAGGGTGTACTATAATATTTATTAATTAATTTATTTATTCCTGAAATACAATTGACTATTTCTGATATACAATTTACTTTTTCTAAAATACAATTAAATATTTCTGAAACACAATTGACTATTTCTGAAATATAATTGACAAATTCTGAAACACAATTGACTGTTTCTGAAATACAATTGGCAATTTCTGAAATACAATTGACTATTTCTGAAATACAATAGACTATTTCTGAAATACACATGACTATTTCTGAAATACAATTTACAATTTCTGAAATACAATTAACTATTTCTGAAATACAATTTACTATTCTGAAATACAATTGACTATTTCTGAAATACAATTGACTATTCTGAAATTCAATTGACAATTTCTGATATACAATTGACTATTTCTGAAATACAATTGACTATTCTGAAATACAATTGACAATTTCTGAAATACAATTGACTATTTCTGAAATACAATTGACTATTCTGAAATACAATTGACAATTTCTGAAATACAGTTGACTATTTTGAAATACAATTGACTATTTTGAAATACAATTGACTATTTCTGAAATACAACTGACTATTCTAAAATACAATTGACAATTTCTAAAATACAATTGACTATTTCTGAAATACAATTGACTATTCTGAAATACAATTGACAATTTCTGAAATACAATTGACTATTTCTGAAATACAATTGACTATTCTGAAATACAATTGACAATTTCTGAAATACAGTTGACTATTTTGAAATACAATTGACTATTCTGAAATACAATTGACTATTTCTGAAATACAATTGACTATTCTAAAATACAATTGACA
Organism: Eustalomyia histrio; assembly: GCA_949748255.1. NCBI lineage: Eukaryota > Metazoa > Arthropoda > Insecta > Diptera > Anthomyiidae > Eustalomyia > Eustalomyia histrio. The sequence goes on from OX456524.1 coordinate 123,765,679, forward strand.
ATTTCTAAAATACAATTGACTATTTCTGAAATACAATTGACTATTCTGAAATACAATTGACAATTTCTGAAATACAATTGACTATTTCTGAAATACAATTGACTATTCTGAAATACAATTGACAATTTCTGAAATACAATTGACTATTTCTGAAATACAATTGACTATTCTGAAATACAATTGACAATTTCTGAAATACAGTTGACTATTTCTGAAATACAATTGACTATTCTGAAATACAATTGACAATTTCTGAAATACAATTGACTATTTCTGAAATACAATTGACTATTCTGAAATACAATTGACGATTTCTGAAATACAATTGACTATTTCTGAAATACAATTGACTATTCTGAAATACAATTGACAATTTCTGAAATACAATTGACTATTTCTGAAATACAATTGACTATTCTGAAATACAATTGACAATTTCTGAAATACAATTGACTATTTCTGAAATACAATTGACTATTCTGAAATACAATTGACAATTTCTGAAATACAATTGACCATTTCTGAAATACAATTGACTATTCTGAAATACAATTGACAATTTCTGAAATACAATTGACTATTTCTGAAATACAATTGACTATTCTGAAATACAATTGACAATTTCTGAAATACAATTGACTATTTCTGAAATACAATTGACTATTCTGAAATACAATTGACAATTTCTGAAATACAATTGACTATTTCTGAAATACAATTGACTATTCTGAAATACAATTGACAATTTCTGAAATACAATTGACTATTTCTGAAATACAATTGACTATTCTGAAATACAATTGACAATTTCTGAAATACAATTGACTATTTCTGAAATACAATTGACTATTCTGAAATACAATTGACAATTTCTGAAATACAATTGACTATTTCTGAAATACAATTGACTATTCTGAAATACAATTGACAATTTCTGAAATGCAGTTGACTATTTCTGAAATACAATTGAGTATTCTGAAATACAATTGACAATTTCTGAAATACAATTGACTATTCTAAAATACAATTGACTATTCGGAAATACAATTGACAATTTCCGAAATACAATTGACTATTTCTGAAATACAATTGGAAAAGGTGTAGTTAAGTAACATAGCTTAAAAATACCCTTAAAATTCAAAACTGGTAAAGTTTTTGAAAAAACATATCAAAAAATAAATAAAATAAAGCAACTTTTCATCACACCTTAAATCCCAATGGAAAACAGTTTCCAAACATTTAACTTTCATAGAATCTTTACACTTATTTATATATTTTTTACAACTTCTGTAAACTAATGAAAAATTTCATCTGATAATCGAATTTTTATAGCACCGAGTAGCTAAAAAAACTACTTCCTCCCAATGACACGCCAATGTTAAAAATGATTCACCGAAATTTTCACAACTTCGGGTTCAGTAGATGTATTGAGTGTTTAACTACTTCTTCAGCTCTTTTTTTGCTGGGATTTTTAGAAATCAATTCTTAAAAACTAGAAAACCATAGACTAATAACTGAACTTTGAGTAAATTATGTTCTATTTTTTTGAACTAAACTTAGTTTTATTATATTTTAGTATACAATTATTTTAAGACTAAGACGTTTTTCTTAAAAATTGATAAATTTTTAATTTTATATACGAGGGCGGATCAATAAGTCCGTGACTTTTTGAATAAAACACGGTGTTTTTTTGCAAAAGAAAAAAATATATATTTTTCAACATAATCTCCTTTTAGCTCAATACACTTAGTCCAACGTTTCTTCAATCTTCGTAACCCTTCCAAAAAAAATAGGATTTTTCGAGGTTCATACAATAGGCATTTGTTTGATCAATAATTTCATCGTTGGAGCTAAATCTCTTTCCACCGAGCCATTTCTTTGGTTTGGCAATAGGAAATAGTCACCGGGGGCTAAATCCGGAGAAGAAGGCGAATGAGAGGCAATTCGTAGTCTACTATATGGATTTTGGCCAGAAAACTAAGCTGTCACACGATTCCGTTGGTGGTCGATTGTGAGCAAAAATCCAAGTGATCATTCAAAATTAAAACCACTGAGCCATGTGAGATGCCTATGTCTTCCACAATCTATCACACATTCAATCTCCGATCGGCAAACATCATATCGTGAATTTTTTAATTGTTTTGGGTGTAGAGACCTCAATTGGGCGTCCAGAACGTTCGGCATATTCCGTAAACCACTTTTTATACCCTCCACCATATATGGTGAGGGTATATATCAGTTTGTCATTCCGTTTGTAACATGTCGAAATATAGGTTTAAGACCCCATAAAGTATATATATTCGTGATCCTTATGCAATTTTAAGTCGATTTAGCGATGTCCGTCTGTCTGTTGAAATGGCGATCACGACGCGAAGACGCAAGCGGGTGTGCCTATTTTTACCCAGATTATTGAACATCCTCCCGAGCAGTTTGATATTTAAAATGAGCAAAATCGGTTAAGCGGTTCAAAAGTTATGAGTGAAAATGTGAAGGTACCTCTAAATTTTCCATACAAATTTGTACAATTTTTCTGTATCTATTTTTTTTCCTGTTAAGTAAGTAAAAATGTTATTAAGTCTTCTTATTGTTCGATTAACATTCTTAGAACTTATATGTGTGTTACTCTGATAACTAAGTTAACGTAAAAATCAACAATGTTAAAGTCGCTAACAGAGCAGACCTCTGTAAATAACATTGCTAAAACTAAATAAATAACATTACTAAAACTAAATAACAAAAGTTCGTTACATAAATTGACAAAACATATTCATATTACAGTTCATGCAAAATTTAGTATATACGTATATCATCTTCAGCCCCTATGGTGGAGGGTATTCAAAGATTCGGCACAGCCGAATTTAGCCCTTTTTTACTTGTTGAAATCGATGGTGCAGAGTCCCCATATTTTTATTTGGTTTGATTGACGGTTTTTTTTTCGCAAAAAATAATGTTTAATGAGCACTCGAAATTCTCTTTTTTTATTTTTAAAAAATCCACGAGGTTGTATGATTTGAACAGCTGTTAAACGCAAAGTAAATGACGGAACTTGCTTTAAATTTGACAGTAGTCTTTTTACTTTTTGATCCGCCCTCGTACTTGTTTTTTTTTTTCAAAAATCAAGACTATAAACTATTTCGTTTTTACCCAAACATAGGATTTTTTTTTATTCATTTAAAGAAAAATTTTCTAAGTTTTAATAAAATTTGACTGGATTCACTTTAATTTTTTTTATTGAGTGTAGAACCTTATATTTATCGAATCTTTAACCTTCAACATCCCGCTGGCTCTGTGGAATTTTTCAATTTTTATTCTCTATAATTTACTAATAAAATTTTCATGTTTCTTTGCAATAAAACAATTTATAAAAAAAGAATATGATAAAATCCTATTAATACCATTAATTTTTTGAAAGATTTAAAGGGCGAGGTACGATCGAGCTGGGATCGCATAAAAGGAACTCGATTTACTTAATAAGAAAATAAATCAACTGGTTTAAAAAGATAAAATTGTAACAGTATTTTGAGTGTACTGCTAGACGATTTCGAAGCCACTAGTGGAAATGTTTTATCAACATACACATGGTAGATGGCTACAATGAATTAAATTCTTTACAACACTTACATCTTTCATGGCATACTTTTAGCCAAAATTAAAAGCTTAAATTCACCACTACAATTTAAAGTTGTATAAAGCCATCCCCAATTATTTTTTGAATGAATATGTGTCACAAAACGGACAATATGTCAATGACGTCATTGTTAACAAAGACAGCATATACATATGAATAAATACTTTAAAAAAATAAATAATTTTATTTATTTGATTCCTGTAATAAAAAGTTTACTATCAAGTTAGAAACAATGATTACAAAAACAAAAATTTTAAATAAAATTATATTATACTGACCACTTCTTACAACAGGGTGTTTTGAAAATTACTAACATATAAAATGTTTACATTGCGCAAACTCAATTAAAAATTTTGACATAAAATCCTCAACAATAACGTCAAATGCAAAGCTTTCCTTCCTACATACATTTACAATAAGGCATGCTGCTCCTAGTTACCCTTAACCGTGGCTATAATAGCAAATCAGTTTTAACTCATTTGTCTTATAAAACACTTGCCTCTCCTTAGTAACGTAAAAAAGTGTTAATTACATTAATGAATCAAATGTAAAGAAGAAAAAAGTTAAATTGATGAAAAAACAAGTTTTGATTGATTTATATTATATTATTACAAATGAAAAAGGAAATAAAACAAAAAGAAAAATATTAATCAAAATAAGTTTATAAAAGTCTTTGTGTATATAATAAAAGAAAAGAAAAAATCGAGTGAGAAGAAGAAAAAAAATCGAAAATATGTCTGAAAATCGAAAATGTGTACAAAAGTGTTTTTAAATGTAAGTGTATATCTGAATGATATTATAAAATATAAAATTTTACTATGCAAATAAAAAATATTGTAACAATTTCAATATATAATGAAATATTTAATAAACAAATTCGATTTAAATTATGTATTGCTGCTGCTTATGCGAATACTCGTACATATACTTTTCAACATATCGATTTTCAACCAAACCAACAACAGAAGCAGCAAAAAAAAACTCAACACTAGAATCAGCGCCGCCATAGAAAAAAGCCCCAACATAAAATACGGACCATCATCATCTTCGTCGCAATCGTTGTTGTTTGCTCCAATACACCAACAAACAAATATTGGTTGTACTATTTAAGAAAATATATAATATAATAAATTTATTGTATTTATTTTGAGTAAAACAGAAGAAACTGATAAAAGTGAATTAAATTGTATATGGCGGATGTGAAAATAGTACTTGAAAATATAAAAGTCAAGAGACTAAAGGAGAATTGCATTTATTTAAATGTTTTCTTTAAGATTATTCAACATTTGTAAATTACATCGAAAACGACACAAACGGATTAACAATAGAAGCGGAGCCGCGAATAACGTTTTAAGCGACAATTTTTACAAAACCAGTTTTTTCCAGATTACAGTTAGAATTACTCTCTTTTATGACTTAAAAATGAAATTAGGCAAAATTATGCAGGATTTCGAAGTCATATGCAATCTTAAGAAGTCAGTCAGTGGGATACACCACAAGTTTTAAAAGGTTTTTTCGATATCTCAACAATTTCAATTTTGTCGCTTACAACGTTATTCGCGGCTCTGAACCTACCTGTAAAGCCTCGTATATCGTATACAATATGTAAATGTAGTATGTTTACGAGTATTAAGTCATACTTCATACATATAAAATAAATTTTAAGCAATTTACACAGTCTATACAAACTTTCCATGAGTCCGCCTATTATATTTTGTTAATCAATTATACACAAGTAAAGCAAGCAAAATAATCTGGAGGTTTGAAAATTAAAAAAGATAGACTAAATTTGAACTAATAAAATAACTCTTAAGCTATTTTTTTTGTATGTGTTCGTTTTTGCATTAGCAGCTGTGTCTTATTCTTGTTTTTAGTTAGTTTGTGTAAAGCATGGGGTGGTTTTTAAAGTTGCCAAATAAATGTGAACTTTTATATATATTTTTTGAAAAAAAAATCCCAGTACTAGGTTTTTTGAAATTATTTTTTAAATAAATATTTGCTGTATATTTTTCCACATTTTGGGTGGAGCACGTTTTGATGATCATAAATTGATAACTCGAAACAGACATTTTTTAACAGTATAATTACGTCAAATTGTAAAGGGTGGTTAAATTTTAATGACCGATGTTGATTTTGAATAAAACACAAATTGTTTTGGAGTTTATTGTCATTTCTTTTCATTATGATAATATGGTATGGTTTAATTATGTATGGAACAAAATATCGGCCAAATCACGAAGTGCACGAAATGCATTTTGATTTGAACGCCCATTTTCATAATAAGCCTGAATAACTTTAACGCGTTGCTTGATTGTGTATCTTTCCATGGTTCAAATTTAGTTAGTCTGAAATTGAGAAATGTCAAATGAAACACAGAAAAAAACTTGATGTTTAGGTGTGGTTCACATTCAACATCGGCCCTTAAAATTTAAGAAAACTTTATATACGTATCAGGGTTGACAACCGTTTCACACGGTTTGTGTTATTGGATAACACAGTTATTTCGTTAGGTTAATTTAAGATTATCAGTATTTTGTTGGGTTATTTTAGGGCTAATGGTATTTTAAATTATTTGTTTATATTAATTAAACAGGTCAATTAAAAAGTCCCCGGCCTACCATACTGAAACACATTCTTTTTTTGGCAAAATTCGTTTTATTTATTCAACATAGTTCCCTTCAAGGGTGATACACTGATTATAGCGACACTCCAACTTTTCGATACCATTTTTGTAGTACGATTTCTCCTTTGCTTTAAAATAGGCCTCAGTTTCGGCGATCACCTCTTCATTCGACGAAAATTTCTTCCCAGCAAGCATTCTTTTGAGGTCTGAGAATAGGAAATAGTCGCTGGGGGCCAGATCTGGAGAATTCGGTGGATGCGGAAGCAATTCGAATCCCAATTCATGGATTTTCACCTTTGTTTTCACTGACTTGTTTTTGGTCAAAAGTGAGCTCGCGCGGCACCCACTTTGCACTGAGCTTTCTCATACCCAAATATTCGTGAAGGATATGATGTACATGATATCTTTAGAGTACCTGCTATTTCATTCGATTTCAATTTACGGTCATTCGAAATCATTTTGTGGATTTTTTTGATGTTTTCGTCTGTTTTCGTTCACCGTCTTCGTTCACGTCTAAACTTAGCATACCAATCCTTGATGGTTGATTTTTTTGGGGCAGTGTCCGGAAACTCTTCATCAAGACAAGTTTTTACTTCAACTGTATTTTTTCCCTTCAAAAAGCAATATTTTATTAACACGCGAAATTCCTTTTTATCAATTTTTTTCACAATAACAAAAGTTGCTTCACTGAAATTGCTATAAAACTAATGATCCGACAGCTGTCAAATTTATACACGTGTCTTTTGAAGCTTAGGGCTAACTAAAAATCATATTGATTTAAGTCTAGTAGCGCCATCTACGTGTCAGGCCGGGGACTTCTCAATTGAGGTTTGCGATATTTTAAGTTATTTTGTTAGCGGTATTTCAAGTTATTTTGTTTGCGGTATTTTAAGGTTAACGATAGTTCTTTTTGACCACTTTACGATCCGTTACTGTGTTAACCCTCATGTGTGAGTGTAAACAACAATAATAGGCGGCCAATAAATGCTAAAATTTAAATTTTCAATTATGAGGCTTTTTTGAGAAAGAGTTGGAAAATTTAAAGTTTTTTTTATGGTTAAGGGCGTTTTACCTTATTTCGTTAGGGTTAACGGTATTTCGAGTTATTTCGTTAGAGTTTTTTAAGCTTAACGTTATTTTAAGCTATGTCGTTGGTATTATTGGCTATGTGTTGTATTGTTAACGGTATTGTAGTGTTAGTGTTTGTCAATCATGATACTTACTGGTACCCCTATATTTTACCCAGTACTGCCAGTATTGAAATGAGACACAAAACCATAAATTTCGTAAGCAGCAATTCCAACTTACAAGAAAAATATGTGGTAATCTCTGATTTGATACAATTAAAATTTATTGGCCATATCGGGGATTTAAGGGTTTTATATTGAGAATATTTAGGATCTCATCTAAAATGATTATTTATCAGTGTCCTGATAAATAGCTTTTTTGTGAATTTGTTGAAGTAATAGTACTCAAACGATTCGTATCGGAGGTGATCTATAGTCTACTACCCAGCAAAATAAGAGCTGAGGAAAAAGTAGTTAAACACTACATCTACTGAACCCGAAGTTGTGAAAGTTTCGGTGAATCATTAATGATTTTAACATTGGCGTATCATTGGGAGGAAGTAGTTTGTCTCGATGCTATGAAAAATCGATGGTCAGATGGACTTTTTTATTAGTTTACGAAAGTTGTTAAATATAGGGACATCAAAATAAATATAAGGACTGGCTTTACTTTAAAGTTAAAAATGTGATTTTTAACACGCCAAGAATTATTATTCCGACCAGTGTATATCACTGGTATGCAAAATATTTTCAATAAGGCATTAAGTGAAGATTCAATAAATACATGAATGCGAAAAAAGGAATTAAAAAACTGCAGGAATTAACTATTTATGGACCAACTAAATAATTGTTTTTTTTTTTACTAAAATTATAAAATTTATATGCATTTCAATGGAATTGTTACAAATATTATGACTTCATTTTGGAAGTTGTTTAAAATGACTTCTTACAAATCGACAAATTTGCACTACGTACTTCTATGGATGTTCTGAAAAAGATATTCGTAAAGAATAACATCCATTTTATTTTGCTGGGTACATATTGATGAAACTGTTTCATAAATCGTTAGTCATCAATTCTTCATCAAATTTACGAAGTTTTTATGAATATGAAGAAGTGGTTCATAAAAATGTATAACAAATGTTTACATATATTCATAATTCAATTAAAAAAAATTATAAAAATATTCAATAAAAAACTTTTAACATATTAATTACATCGGTTGCAAAACACTACTGATTATACTTCTCCAAGACGGTCCAAAACAATATACAAACCATACAAAATGGCAATTAAATTGCGGTTGTGAAATACAGTGACGGCCCAGAACAACAATTAAAACGCGTCGATCGTTGCAGTTGTCAAATATAATCTATTTTATTTTAAATACGTTTTTGTTTTCTTATTCTCTTGTCTTTTGTTTCTAATTCTTTTAACAGAGTTTCTGCATTTTAAAAATTATTGTAAACAAAATACATATGATGAGTAAAATTAACATAAAACATTCTCTTATGTTCTCTTTGTTTACTAACGCATGAACAACGTACTATAAACCAATTTAGTATGTTTGTTTCTAAATTTTTATTAAAATTATTATTTCTTTTTATGATTTTTTAAAAAATTAACATATAAAACCAAAACAAAATAATAATAAAATTGGGTCGTAAGTAAGAAAGGAGACACTGGAGAGATAAGAATCTCTTCAGTACTCTTTCCATCAAAATAAATATGACAGTTTTTGCAGTGACCATCGTACATTGTTATTTTGGGCGCGTTTTCTCTTACAGCAACAATCGTTGCATGTCTCGTTCTTATTCTGGGCCGACACAGAAATAAATATAAAGAAACTTTTCAATAAATACAATATGAATAAGCATTTCATAAATCTTACTAAATATTTTAAAAAATTCTTCATCATATTTATATTTTTATGAAACAATTTGTATTTTTATGAAACAGCTTATTTATATTTGAGATGTGTTACAATAGTCGAAAATCGATGAAGTTTTTCATCATATATATGAATCATTTTGTATATATGATGCTCTGAGTGTACTAGCGGCTAAAGATTTCAGTATTAGTGAATTTTGGAAAAGGAAATTCAAAAATTTTTCACAAAATGGTATTAACATTTGCTTAACGGTGAGCTGTTGTAAGAAAAGAATTTAAAAATTTTTGCTGGAGTAACTTTAGCCCACCACTGCGTTTTGAATTAATATATACTTCAGAATAATTGTAGTCCACAGTGCCTTTAAAACTTTAAAAAGAAAGAACTTAAAAATACTGTATCTTTCATTAATTTTGTATTATTATGGAGAAAACCAACATTAATCGAACAAAAATTAAATACAAATTTTCTGTAGCGGCCTCGTCATTACACAAATTTTGATAAGAATTTTGTGCAAAACATTTTTAATATTTTTTTTACCAACATACTAAGTCGATTCCAAAATTAGCCCACCTAACAAAGAAGGCAACAAATTTGGGAAAATTTTTATTGTTTCTCAACATAATCTCCTTTTAGATACACTTTTCCCAGCGACATTTAATAGCTTCGATACCCTGTTTATACCCAGCAAAAAGAAAAAGTAGCAAAAAAAGAGAAAAAGAAACAGTAATTTTTATTCCGGTTTTATGAAGGTTTTCTTTTGTGATAATTTTTCATTGTATCTAAAGCCCTTCTTATGGTTTAGTAAAAAATGAGTTCTCTTGATGTTACCAAATAAATTTTGAATTTGTAATTTAGATTTTAACAGGACATCAGTAATCGGGCCTTAGAATTATTTTCACAATCCCCCGTAAGCTTCTACTTGGGAATTTAACTGATACATTTGTTGTCGTTTCCCATATAAAGTTTGAGTTTGACTGTTGGTTAAATTATAACGGGACATTCATTAATCGGGCCATATTTATTAAATTACTTTATTCAAATTTCTTACTTACTTTTTGTAGCAATAATAACTACGATTTTAAGAATTTAAAGTCTGGTAAATTATAAGTTAAAGATTGAAACAAATTACTTAAACTTAAATCATAGTTATAAATGTCAAATTTATATAGAAATATCTATGATTAATGTTAAACTTTGGTTATTTTCAAAATAAGTTACCCGTGAGAGATTTGAAAAGTGTTAAATTTCATTAAAAATCACATTTTTGGAAGTTGTGAAAAAGAACTGCCTTAGAAGAGGAAAATTAGAACTAAACTATACATTGGAATCAATGAAAAATTAATTTCCTTTTATTTTTGCTGGATAGTAAGATCTGCCGACCTCCTTAAAATAGCCATCTAGTTTGGAAATAGGAAATAATTCCAGGGAGCTAAATCTGGCGAATAGGATAACATTCGAACTTTAATTAATTGATTTTGGCCAATTTTTTTATTTGACCAATTTTTTCAAGTTTTTTATTTCAAAAGCATTTACAATGCATCAATTATAAAAATAATTATCATTGAGGTATAAGTTTTCCGAATAACGTTAAAATGGAGAAAACTCGCTAAAATAGAAAAAAGTCGAGTAAAATCTAAAAAAAATGAGTCAAAATCAATATATGTCATCAAAATCAATTCGTGTTCCTATTCTACTCATTCCCCGTTCCATTTCGCCCTGATCTAGTGTTTTAATATATATAAGGGCCCAAAAACTGGTACGCGTAGTAACATATAAGTGTGGATACTCAAATAAAAGGAAATTTCCGCAGAATCTCAAATATGCATTTTGGTTCACGATCCATGGTATGTGGCTGCCTCTAGATCCATTTAAGACCCCTTTGGGACAATTTCTCTGAAAAAAAAATTTTTTTTTGCCTGAGGCGCTTTTACATCAATGCTTTTTAAATTTTTGCCTGCGGTGCCTTTTGGTCCATCGAATACCTCCTGGGCCCAATATACAAAAAAAAATTCCCAAAAATATTAAAAAGTTTCCCAAAAATTGCGCGAAATCCTTTTTTTGAGGTGGGGGTCTGTAGGCCGAAGTTAGAAACATATATGTTTTGAAATACTCAGTAAATTTCCTACGAGTGCCAGTTTTAGGACTCTGGGCGGTATCACAGGCCTCGTCCCTAAAAATGGAAGATAAAAAAATTTCCTTTTTTATTCTAGAAGGGGTCATATATTTTATCTTTTTTTTTAATAAAGTACATTTTTTCGGGACCCCAAATGGGTCTTTAATGGATTTACAGGAAGCCACATACCATGAATCGTGAAACAAAATGCATATTTGAGATCCTAAGGAAATTTTCTTTCATTTGAGTGCCCACAAACATCATTTAAATCTTTTAAAAACGTCATGAATAAAGAGATTTTAATCCTAAATTAAAATTTCGTTCAACATTGATTTGAATATAAATTTAAAAACCATTACGGTGTTTAAAAAAAAATATTATAGTGTGAATTCAAGTCATAAATGCAGGAAAAATATATACTGTTTTCTTTTAAAAATTCGATAATATTATTGTTCTGATATTTAAAAAAAAGAATAGGTATGGCGGCAAAACTCTACAGTAATTCCTCCATGCGGCACACCCTATTGTATATAATGTAATTTGTTACTTTTTTGTTGTCAAAAGTGTGTTAGGTTTAAAGTATATTTTTTTATTATGTTTTTGTTGACACATATTTTAAATTTTATGATATTTAAGCTATTCCCGAAATTTCCCAATGTACTATACATATTTAATTATAAGGTGGAAATCCTTTTTCGAAAACTTATACTTGGAAATTTTTCATTACCACTGAAATTTCGTTAACATTAGTTGGAACTAGAATTGTTAAATATCGATACCTTCGAATATCCGATACTACTCAATACTTTTCAAGTATTAACTTAATGAATTTCAATTCTTTTTAAGGTTGATTTACACGCCAATTATCCTTAAATGGCGGGCCATTTTTTATGTCGGTATGGCTACATTTAATAAATTTGATATTTGTCATCCGATTGACTTATGAATACATATATGTTTTTAAAACGTCAATTCAGTACAAAACAACGCGCCCTAATAGTGTCGCTTTACATTGAAACCTGAACCTGATTTGTGTAAGCAAATTATGATGCGCCAAAACCGTCATTGGTCATTTTTCGGTGGATGTTGGCACATTATGCATGATCACTGTCAGGACAGATTCTGGTGTCATCAATATGGTGCACCATGCAACAATTCAGTTTATACAAAAAAAGGGTGACATTGACGGGTCACCCAGCCCTTCGGATCTGAATCCTCCTGACTTGTTTTGCTATACCGCCCGAGATTCTCGAAAAAGTTATGGAAAATGAAGCAAAAAAGGCACATTTTGCCTGCAAAAAAGATCAAATTTATTACAAATATCAAAAAAATTATTTTTTAATTTATTCAACATTCACATCGTTTTTTACCAGCCCAGTTGTTGCAACAACATTTCCCACACACAGAAAATAATTTATTTTTGAAACATTCATGACCCCATTATGTACATTTACATACATAATTATGATTATCAAATATTTACTAGTTAATATATTCCATTACCAACACATTTTTTATATCCAACACTAATATAATTATTCTATAATATTTAAATTGGTCTTTTCAACCAATTTCCAAAAATTATTTATTCTGTAAAAAAATCAGATGTGGTAATGGTGAAAAAAGGAAGGAAATTTAGGTAATACCTAATTTTCCTCGAACACCAATTATATTTCTTTAGTTTCAATCGAATTGTGCTTTCAAATTGCTTATTATAATTTATTTGTTATTCAGAACCAACTATTAGTGCCTAATATTTCAAAATTTTTGGTTGCATCAACCAATTGTATAAAAAAAATTCGAACGATGTTAAGAAATAAATGTCAAAAAAATAAATTAAATACAAATAAATAAAAGAAATTACAAAATATAAATAAAAATAAAATAATTAATGAAAATAATTTTACAAACATATACATATAAGGAAGATATTTGTTCTATGCAAAAGAAATCTCATTTACTACAAACATTATAAATTGTATTTATTTTTCGTTCAAAATTTAGCAAGATGAATCACCCATGGGTATGCAGTGTGTATTATAAAAAAATGTGTAGAAGCAGGTATCGTTTTCAAAATTAATCTTAGCTTAGTGGAAAAGATCCATAAAATCGAAATTTTTTTATGCATAACACTGGAAAAAATTCTAGATTCTAAGGATATTTTCAAACAAAAAAAAAACATACTTGTGAAGAAAATCTTCAGGTTCTTAAGAATTTTACATCTATAGAAACCTTAGATGCTGTGAAAGTTTTCCTATAGGATAACGGTTTATGTTAAGGACTTTTTCCATCAGAACCTGAAGACTTTTTTCAATAGGAAAACTGTCAGATTCCGAGGACATTTTCCTATAGCAAAACACTTAGATTCTGAGGACATTTTTTATAGAACTTCAGATGTTAAGGAGGGTAAGAGTTTTTCCTATGGTAAACACATGTTTTGAGGGAAACATTTCAAACTGTTTCCACTAGCAAAAAATTTGTTTTGAGTATTCAAATTTTCGAAATTAATTTTACGTTTCATATTCATAACAAATAAAATAAAAAAATTTTAACTTTTTTTCGTTCGGTTTATTAAATTTTCTTTTTTATATATATAAACTTTTTAATATTTATTGAATGACGCTTAAAATTTTTTTTCGAACTTGTCAAATGCATATGTCATTTTTTCGAATTTATCATCCTCCATGAATGGATAACACAGTATAGACAAAATTCAGTGTTGATCAGACTATTTTTGATATGTTTTGAAATTGAACACGTTGTTTAAGATGTTTTGCACATGTTTTGCTCGCATAAAAATATATGGGAAAATATGTACCAAACAGAGAACTGCAAATGCTGATTGCAAAACGTTCATACGCAATCAACACAAGAATAAATATGTGTTTGCGTTCAAACATTGAATATACTCCAACACACATATTTGTTGATGATTTGAAATCAATCAAACGACGTGCAAATTGTTGTCACTGATTTATAATCATCGGTCGTTTTTATACCATTGATTTTATTCTGTTCGTTTGAGTCAACAATAATTATTTTGATGTAGAATAAATTAGAAAAAGCAATAAATAAAGCGTATATGTGTATTCATAATTAAAACAAATAGTTCCTTATCTATAAAAAGGGGGTGGTTTTGTAGAAACACATTTCATAAATAAAGGTGGATCTAAAATCTGTTTTTTAGAATTTGTATTAGTAATACCAAAAATATTGTTCTTTGTGAATTTTTTTTTTTAATTTAGGTCGATATCTCATTAAATATTGCCTAATTTTCCAATCAAAATAGAAGAAAAAAAAATTTTGACAATATTTAAATTTTTCCGAATTAGGCAAGCCTAAGATATCGACCCAATTTTTTTTCCCAAAAAAAATATATTTTTATTATATAAAAAAGAATATTTTTAGTATTGTATTACTAATAAAAATTCGAAAAAAGCGGATTTAAGTCCAACCCTAATGTACACAATATAATATATGAAATATGTTTCTATTTTGTTTTGATTATGATTACACTCATACGCGTTGTTTGTTGTTTTTTCTGATTTATTCAACGCTGACTTTTTGTTGAGTAATTACATTTGCATAAAACATAAAAGACAGATGATTCACACTGATCCCAATTATGCGTTCAGTAACATGATGTTGATTTTATTCCACAGTGAATTTTGTTGAATTATTAAATGTTAACCAAGAATTTTTGTGTATGATTAAATCAAGAAAAAAGTTGATTTTGCAGTTTTCTGGTACCAAAACACCTATTTTGAGCAAAACATTTCGCTCAAAATACGTACACTGAGGCCCAAAATTGTAACATGAATTAATATTTTTTCCCTCAACACCCTGTATTTTTTTAAGCTCAAATGAGCAGTGGTTTTGTTTTATGGTATTGTAGGTACTAATGTACTCCCCCTTTAAAACGAGTTTGATGCACGAGTTTGAATACAACAACAACAGCAGTAGTAGCAGAACAAAATTCGATGACTTTTTTTATTCAGTTTTGTTTATTTAAAAAGCAAACGTGAAGAAAAGATATGCTAAGTCAAGAAATTAAAACCCAAATACTTCATTTATTGAGGAAGGGTAAGTCGGTAAGGAAAATGGCCGAAAAATTTAATGTAAGCCAGATGACGGTACAAAGGTTAAAGACGAATATCACAGAAAGTGTTCCTAAAAACAAAGCAGGTCGTTAAAAGAAAATAAGCGACCGAGATGCCCGCCATCTCTCAAATTTGGTCACCAGTAGTGATAGAATCACTCCCTCAGCAGCGCTTAAGTATTTAAATATTGACGCCAGTAAGACAGCTAGACAAAGCCTCTCAAAATTGGGCGTCCAGGCTTCAGAGAAGAAAAGGAAACCTATGCTGACCAAAAAGCACGTGCAGCTAAGAAAGTATTTTATTGTAATGCAAACTGGACTCTTGAAGATTGGGATATGGTGAACATTTATTAATGCATATTTTAATACATTTCGAAAAATGGTGTCGGTCCATTAGTAAGCATAGATGGTACTATGCGTAAGGAATTGTACCTGTCGACTCTGTAACAAACTCTGTCAGGTGTAGTCGAAAAAAATGGGCTTTGCAGCTAAAAAAATAATTTTTCTGCAAGACAATTACCCAAAACACACTGCACATATTGTTCAAGACTGTCTTAAGAAGCAACAGTTTAGTAATATGAAATGGCCTCCACAATCTCCGGACATGAATCCAATTAAGAATTTGTGAAGTCAAGTCAAATCACAGCTCGATAAGTATCCAAGTCCGTCCAAAGGAATGAATGAGCTGTGGGAGCGAACAAAGGATTTCTGGTACTCATCTAGTATGTCTAATCGCATATAGGCTTTAAAAAGGGCAAAAGAATACTGGACATCCTATTAATTAATACTTCATTTTATAAATATTTAAAATTTGATAAAGAGTGCAAAATTGTAATATTTGTTTTTATTTAAATTTTTTTGTTCTACTACTAATGTTGTAGTTGTTTCGACATCAAACTGGTTTTGGAGGGAGAGTACATGTGCACCTATAATACCATACAACAAAGGAGAAAGTAGGAGAAAGTATTAAATCATGTTACAATTTTGCACCTCAGTGTATATGGAAATGCAGTATTATATTCTGTGGGATTATTCCTTTACAAAACCGTCCAGAAGATGTCTTAAGTATTAGAATTTTTTTTAGGTAAAATTCCTTGGAATCTTAAGGATTTTCTATAGAAAAAAATTATTACAATGTTATGTCTTTTTCACAAAAACTTCTCGGAGTGCGAAACATTTTCTGGAGGAATTGTCCTCGAATTTTGAGGACAATGTAATCATTATCTAATAGTATTTCTGTAGGAAAAAGTTATTTTAGTAACATCTTATAATGCATGACTAAAACTAGCCCGATAAAAAATGTAAAAGGAATTAAACGAAAATTGGTTATTAAAGAAAATCTAAAAAAAGTTCCTAAAGTATGACATTTTTTTGGAAAAAAATCGGAGAATTCTAAAAAATATTTTTTTTATTTTAATTTTTGTACATTTTTTAAATTTTGAAATATAGGGGGTGAGTATTGTTGACCTGGGTTTATATCAAATGATAAGTTTTGTTCGGCTTTAGGTCATAATTTTTTAAATAATAAAACCACAAAGATTTTGTTATTTAAATATTTTTATTTTTATTTTCCGATATTTCGATTATCTTCGATAATCATCTTCAAGGATCTAATAACAAGAAAAATATAATTAACAATTTTTACAAAACACATAAAGAAAACTTAACAGTTTTTCTTCTTATAGTTACTTTAAAAATGTATCTATATTTCTCTCATTGAGTTGAGAACTTCACTTTTTCGCGAGCTTTTGACAACTAATTTTGTTTACGTTGTCTAAATTTGTCTATAGTGTTTTTATACATCCGAATGCACCCGTCGGTATCTGTCTTGTAATTTAGTCTCTTATCGGCCGAAATATTGATGATGTGAAGAGCTTCTAAAGTGAATCTCTTCGTATAATTATTCTCTTCCTGTAAAATGCTCACGTCTTCGAACTTTGGTTTGTGTCCAGTTTTGCTACAATGAGCCGCAAGTGCCGTTTTTTCTTCGATTGGTTTGCTAACAGATTTATGTTCTGACCTATGGGAAGATATTCTGGTTTTTAATTTTGTTTTTGTTGTACCAACATATGTTTTGTTACATATATTCGTTCCGTCATCATTACAGTCTATTTTGTAAATAACATTGCATTTTTCTCCTTTATCTAATTTTGACTTGGTTTTGCTAAACAATTTATTCACGCAGTTTTGAGTTTTTAGTGCTAACTCATATTTTTCTTTTTAGAAAGGCTTAAGAAATTCTGACATTAATCTTAAGTGCAGATAAGGGGAATAAAACTGTGGCAATGAACAAATCCGACTATGAATGTAAAATGAATGATATTCTTTGTGATATGTGTACATATCAACGAATAAAACGTGATCCAACATCAGTCCTTCAGACTAAAAATAATTCTTTCGTTGAAAAACTTTTTAATTTAAACGTTATTAATAACTATACAAGAAACAAATTACTTAATAAGACAGCCAGAGCTCCACGAATTTACGGTTTACCGAAGATTCATAAAGATGGAACACCTTTGAGACCGATATGCTCGTCAATAAAATCCCCGGCTTACGAATTGTCGAAATATTTGGTCGACATTTTAAAAAACTTGACCAAGGACTCTAAATACAATGTCAAGGACGCTATTGCCTTTAAATCAAGAATCAACAATACCACTATTGAAAATGATGAGATACTTATTTCGTTCGACGTAGTATCCTTATTCCCCAGTATCCCGGTTAATCTTGCTCTGCAGACTATTGAAAACAAGTGGAAAGTTTTGGAAAAATACACCAAAATATAAAAACAGTTATTTATGGATATGTTGAAGTTTTGTATTAAAGAAACTAGGTATTTTATATATGATGAAAAGTGTTTTGAACAAAGAAAGGGAATGCCAATGGGCTCTCCAGCCTCACCAGTTATCGCGGACATAATTATGGAGGAACTACTCGACTTCGCCATGGAAAACATGATGATCAAACCAAGGATAATGACAAAATACGTAGACGATTTATTTGGAATAGTAAAAAGAGAAGCATTGGACGATACTTTGAAGATCCTTAATTCATTTAATCGACAAATCCAATTTACTAAGGAATTAGAGTCAGACAATAAATTACCGTATCTAGATTCGGTAGTTGTTAGAATAACTCTAAACACCCCAGAAGAGTAATAATTAACACCGCAACAAATTTTATAAGAAGAGTTCTTGGAATTAGCGACAATATTTTTTATAGAGAAAATATAAAGAAAATTACAAATATTTTGATTAAAAATGGGTTTCCGAACAAGACGATCTTAGACTTAATCACACACGTTAACAGAAGAAAGCAGAATGAAAACGAATTAGAACCGCCAAAAATTTACAAATCTGTAACTTATATACCTGGATTTTCAGAAAGGCTTAAGAAAACAAACATATATGACAAAGAAAAATATGAGTTAGCACTAAAAACTCAAAACTGCGTGAATAAATTGTTTAGCAAAACCAAGTCAAAATTAGATAAAGGAGAAAAATGCAATGTTATTTACAAAATAGACTGTAATGGTGACGGAACGAATATATGTAACAAAACATATGTTGGTACAACAAAAACAAAATTAAAAACCAGAATATCTTCCCATAGGTCAGAACATAAATCTGTTAGCAAACCAATCGAAGAAAAAACGGCACTTGCGGCTCATTGTAGCAAAACTTGACACAAACCAAAGTTCGAAGACGTGAGCATTTTACAGGAAGAGAATAATTATACGAAGAGATTCACTTTAGAAGCTCTTCACATCATCAATATTTCGGCCGATAAGAGACTAAATTACAAGACAGATACCGACGGGTGCATTCGGATGTATAAAAACACTATAGACAAATTTAGACAACGTAAACAAAATTAGTTGTCAAAAGCTCGCGAAAAAGTGAAGTTCTCAACTCAATGAGAGAAATACAGGTTGGTTGAAAAGTTCCTGCGCTCACCAAGAGATGACAACAGCTAGCTTCAAACTTTTTTTTCTCAAGTTGGTATAACTGTCTTGAGAACACATGCAAAGTTGCAAGTCATTCTGTCAATTCTTTCTTTGTTTACAAGCCATTTTAAGTTGACGTGTCATTGATTTTTTTTAATATGGAAAAAAATTAATACCGTGCAGTCATTAGATTCTTTGTTTTGAAGGGTTTAAAAGCAAAGGAAATTTATGAACAATTGTTAGAAGAGTATAAGGAGTCCTCACCTTCAAAACGCACCGTTGAATTTTGGGCTGGTGAATTTAAACGTGGTCGTACCAGCCTTAAAGACGATCACGCGAAGGACGACCAAAAACTGCAACCACAGCAGAAATCATTGAGCAGGTACATAATATGGTTAGTGAAGATTCAAGTTTGACTAAGCGTGAAATTGCTAATGCCATAGACATCTCAGATGAACGAGTACTTCATATTTTACATGAAGAATTACGTATGAAAAAACTGTTTGGAAAGTTAGTGCCGCACACATTAACAATTTAACAAAAACTGGATCGAAAACAAATTTCTCAGCGTTATTTGGAGCGTTTTAAGTCGAATAAAACCGACTTCTTGCGTCGTTTTATAACTATGGATGAGACTTGGATCTACCACCATGATCCTAAATTGAAACAAGAACGTTTACAGTGGACTGAAGCTGGTTGTTCAGCTCCAAAGCAGGTGAAGTCACAACGATCAGCAAAGAAGGTTATGGCATCAGTTTTTTGGGATGCAAAAGAAATTTTGTTGACTGATTATTTTCAGAAAGGTAAAACAATCAACTCCGAATATCATTGCAGCCTTTTAGATCAGCTGGATGAAAAAATTCGTGAGAAAAGACCTGGTTTAAAGAAGAAAAAAATAATTTTTCATCAAGACAATGCACCTGCTCACAAAAGTGTTTTGACAATGGCTAAATTCAAAGAATTAAAGTACGAATTGCTTGAACATCTACCGTATTCACCAGATTTGGCTCCCAGTGACTTCTATCTCTTCAGAAATCTCAAACAATTCCTTCGTGGAAAGCCTTTTTCGTCGAATGAAGAGGCCATAGCAGCCGTAGACGGTTATTTTTCAGAGCTTCCGGAAAACCATTATAAGGATGTGATAAAATTATTGGAAGATCATTGGAACAAGTGTATTGAGCTTCTAGGAGATTATATTGAATAAAAAAATATATTTCTTAACAAAAACAGTATTCTTTCATTTCGAGCGCAGGAACTTTTCAACCAACCTGTATAGATACATTTTTAAAGTAACTATAAGAAGAAAAACTGTTAAGTTTTCTTTATGTGTTTTGTAAAAATTGTTAATTATGTTTTTCTTGTTATTAGATCCTTGAAGATGATTATCGAAGATAATCGAAATATCGGAAAATAAAAATATTTAAATAACAAAATCTTTGTGGTTTTATTATTTAAAAAATTATGACCTAAAGCCGAACAAAACTTATCATTTGATTTTGAAATATATTTTTATTTTGTTTATATAAATATAATTCAGTGATTAAAAATTGTAAAATAACGGAAATGGGGATTTATTTAATTCAGCAGAAATTTTTAAAATAATATGGTCGGAAATACTGAATATTAAATTCAATTCGGTTGGGCCATCTTATTTACATTTTACCAGTTTAGTAGGTAGAAATGCAGTAGCGGATCCAGCCCTTGCTTTTGGAGTGGAAATATTTTTTGTTTTTGCCTTAAGTCTATATTTCTTTTAATTTAAACTTTTTGCTTCTTTGATCTGAAATTAAAAAAAAAAAAAAAAAAAAAATACCAAACAGTAATTTCCAAATCACTTTCACTATTTTAATTTATTTTCGAGAATCTATGTCAATAACAAGTGCCGAAAGAGAGTCAAACAATAGAAAAATAATTTTCAAATTAAAATCCCATTTCGTTGTGCGCCTCCGTAAACACCTGTGTGTTAAATGCCTATTGGTCATGCATTTATCCACCAAAGCAAAAACTCATGTGTGAAACCTATAGTAGAAAATCTCCGACGAAAATACCTATGTGTTTTATTAAACATAACTTTTTTTGATTTAAATTTAAAAACCATACATTTTTTTATGATTTTATATCAAAACAGTTCATAACAGTTTTAAGTAATATTTCGATCACAGAAGTAAAACCCTATTCATTTTGTATTCAGGCTTTATTTTAATATTAATTGTTTTTGACATAAACACGTGTACTAGCCATGGAAGACATATGTGATAACTATTTTTTGAAAAAGTTTGGAAGTATTCTTAAAGACGGAAAGAAGCAAAGAGTTTCGGTTGATGGGGAAAAATATGGATAAAAAGAGTCAAGAAAGTAAAAGGCAAATTATGTCCTTATTTCATTGTTTTAAATATTTTTGGAAGACCAACTTCGATAACCCAGAAAAAATATATGTTTGACTGTTATTTACCACCTGCAGGCGAAAAGGAGTTTTGTGTATACAAAAAAAAAATCGGTGACTTTTGAACTCTGTTTTTAAATAAAAATTCTTAGTTTCTATTTACTAATTAAAATATATTGTATACTTGAGGGGACCAATGTTTTTCTCTAAGAGCCATTAACCTCAAGTATTCCCTTCTAGTATTTACCCACCATATCTTAGTTCCTACAATCCTAATATCAGAAAATTAAAGTTCGAAAAAAATGATTAAACTTTTGCTAAGAAAGTATTTCATAATTCCAGCAGAACTATTGGAATTTTTGGTATTATTTTTAATTTTCTTCATATCTTCTTCTTCGAAACAAAAAGATCGTTAACATTCATTATATCTTCGGCATTTACAGTCGGATATTAAAGTATGATATTTTAAGGTTAATTTTTCTCATATTAATGAAGCTCTTTATTTCGTTTTAGATATATTTATAATAACATTTTGTATTAGGGCAAGTATTATAAACCATCAGAAAGGTCTTAAACATAACTCGAAATTGATATATTATTTGCAAATTGATACATGTTTTTGGATTTTAACAAATATTTTTCATTGCTTAAAATTTTGTGATACTTTTTTCTGTGTAATATTTGATTTTTTCATACACAGAAAAAAGTATCACAAAATTTTAAGTAATTAAAAATATTTGTTAAAATTCAAATTCGATTTTCAACAATTTTTTGTTTGAATGTTTATAAATTGTTACTTTTCATATAAAAATTCTTTGAAAATAAAAATTGAAGTTACAAAAAACTAACAAAAAGTTTTTTGTATTTACAAATTACATTGTTGGTGCCTTTTTAAAAGTAATTTTTTGGATTTATAAAAATGTTCTATGGAAGATGTTCAATATTACAAACAGAATTTTGTAATTTTATTCTGTGGATTATGCCACTTTTTCGGTATAAGCTTTCAAACGGTGCACTACTTTGTTTTGCAACTGAGAAATAAAAAATAAGAAAAATTTAAAAACTCATGAACTTTTCAAACCTTATACTTGGGGTTGCTAAAATTATAATAATTAAGGATCTTCTAAACTAATGAGCCAATTGGGAAACGTGTGTGTTATATCACAGGCTGTGCATATTGGATGTAAAAAAGTTTTATGATCGTATAATTTTTCAAATGGGGACGGATTTGGCTGTTTTCAGAGTTTTTGTAAAGTAGTTTACGATGGGAAATTTATAAGAATTGTTGGTTCAAACATTAATTTTTTCTGTGTTTCAAAATAATTTTCTGTGATCCTATTATAAAGTCAAACATTTAAAAGTAGGCTGGCACATATTTTTTGGAATATATTTTTTTAACTTTCTTCAGTACTTGGTAATGTCTGTATTTGCTGGGTTATCCTAAGCCTAGAATTAGAACGTGAAGTACAACTTTTGTCGATGTGAGGGAAAACGGGAACTGTTACAATAATTTTTTGGTATTTACCACAGACAATACACAGATGTGTTACCAATGACAGATTCCTAAAAACCTCGACCCAAATTGATCACCACCATGTAGGTAATGTAAAGAAAAATCAATAGAAATTTCTATGAATTTTTTAAGTTATAAGAATGCAACATATAAGTTTGTTTATATTACGTTATTTATTCGCTAATACACTATTGGCTCATAAGAGCCATTAATATCCTTATTATCTTTATGCATCAAAGGGTTTTTACAAAAATTGTTAAAATGCATGCCGCATTAAGAGAATAAGAAACAAAAAATGAGAAAAAAATGTAAAAATAAAATAGATTTTATCTCATAAATGCAAAGCTCAACTTGTTTTTTATGTCAATTCATTAGAAAAATACGACACGTTGTCATTCTGTTTCTACACTTATATAAACTTACAGAGAGTAACAAAAGTTTACTTTCAATAAGAAAATTTTAGAAATTACGAGAATGAAAAATTTGCTTCAATTTACAAGTTTGTTAAACTGCTTGATATGGAAAAAGAGCATTCTTGATGTAAAGTGTTAAAAACATTTTAGAAATTGTTCCTAGCTTTGTAACAGATTTTTATTTATATTTACAAAAATCTATCATAGGTTTTTCAATCATATGCTTTTTCTGCATGAAAATTCTTGCTGGTAAAAATTTTCAAACTGTACATCAAACTGTCATTTCTTTTTTTTCATTCCATTCACTGAGTGTTTATGTAAACGAACGCCATTCAGAAATAAATTGTACAAATTAGCCAGTAATCGAAAGGAACTATAATAATGTAATAATATTGATTATACGCCATGAAGCTAAACAAAGAATTTTGGTGTTGAAGAATTGTTTTTTCAGGGAAAATAATCTTCATCAGGTAACACTGATAAATAAAAACAACACACAAATGTCAAAAACAACCCTCCATATGATTGTCAATGGCTGCTATATCAATCATTGGGTGTGTTTGGCTTTTCATGTGTGTTTAGTTTCTTTATTTTGTGCTTTCGAATTGTTGTTCTCACTTGAAGTATTTTGTAACTGAATGTTTGCTTCTCTCACTAAGGTGAATTTTGAAATTGTCGTAATTTTAACTTAAATGACAAAAGACATTAATAAGGATCATTGTTGCCACATCCCGCGTAATTGTCGAAATCACGGATAAATTTCAGTTTCACAATTCTCCCTATTGTGGACACATTTGGTCGATTATGCTGACGAAAAAATATCAAGAAGTGGACGAAATGCATTTTGATTTGAACGCCCATTTTCATAATAAGCCTGAATAACTTTAACGCGTTGCTCGATTGTGTATCTTTCCATGGTGCAAATTTAGTTAGTCTGAAATTGAGAAATGTCAAATGAAATGCAGAAAAAAACTTGACGTTTAGGTGTGGTTCACATTCAACATCGGCCCTTAAAATTTAACCACCCTTTATAACCACATCTAGTTATGTATTGAGCTTTTTTAAAATTAGATATGATTTATATGTAATTTATGGTATAAATTATATTATATAAAATTATACATAACACTTACATATATAATTATACATGTACTTATATATGGATTACACAGAGTCATATATATTTGAAATATAAAGATATATTTATTTCTTTATTTAATTTATTTGTCCATGGAATTTTAATCCTTACTGACATTCTAAAAAATAGTTTAAAATTATATAAAGATAACTTTACTAAGAATGCAGAAAAATAATAGTAACAATTTTTATTACAATAGGATTAAGTTAAAAAAATTTACAAATCTGTATAATTGGTTAAATGTGTAATTTTATTAACCAAAAATCCAGAACAGATCACCATTAATGATATTTAAAATGAAAATAATACATTCGGCACAGTTTTACGGCTTTTCTGGCTTGAATCAGCAATAAGACTATTTAGTTCTTTCACGTGGTGGGAGAACGCCAATATTATTAGATCTTGGTATGTCTTTATAAATATATTCACGAACCAAAGTATTCTCAGGCCAGAAGTTTGAATCAAGAACATTTCCAATAAATTCAGCAGAAACAACAATTTTCAAAGATGCAAAGATCTCGGTTGAGAAAATTTAAATTTATGTATTAAAACATTAGCATTGGCCTAAATAATCCTAGATTTTATGTAAAAATCTATATCATTTGAAAAAGAGAAATAAAAACAGTTTTTTAGATGGAATATTGCGCAACTTGATTATTCTCTAAACCAGGATAAGAATTTTGATTAATTGTATACATTATCGGTGATAAAATTGCATTGGATGATATATTATCAAAATTATGTAATAGACCAGTGATAGCTTGCGGGGAGATCGCATTCAAAGGCGAAAGTGGCGAAGGGGTAGCATCATTGACTGCTACATTATTTATAGGAGTTGGTACCGATGAATATGAAATTGGTGGTATTACAGGAGTTTTATTTGACAGTTTGTTCCTCTTCAGCAAATTTATCTAAATTTGGAAAATTTGTAAATAGTTCACCAAATTTTGGTTTGCACAGACAAATTCAAATTCACCTCTAAAACTTTTAAAAAATTTCTAGAAATCTGCATTTATTTGTTTGCAGTAAAGATAAGTCCATTGAAGTAATTTCCCAGGGTCAGCAAGCGCATCAACGTCACGTGCCCTAAGCCCAGTACACTTTATGTGGTAGTTACCTAAGCATAACCAGCATGAAACCTTATCATATAGTCCCTTATCAAAAATGTTTTTTAATATGTTATGAGGTATAATTATATATGATTCATTATATGGCCCTATATAAAAAATATTTTTAATATGTTGTAATATATAATTATACATCCTATTAATATTATAAATTTGTTTGAATAGCTCTGTCTGTCTGTTTGTCTGTCTGCAGTATTTGCTCCATCATCAGACCCAAACGGCGGAACCGATTTTACTGAATTTTTTTGAAGAAATTCTACCTATCCCAGGAAATTACTATAGGCCATATTAAAACAGTATTGTACATCCCCCCAAGCAGTTTGGTACTGAAAATGAGCAAAATCGGTCCAGCGGTTAAAAAGTTATGGGTGAAAATGTGAAGATACCTCTAAATTTCCCATACAAATTGGTGTATTTTAGTACAATTTCATAGTAGCGACTGGTATATAATATACTTTCTCATATTTTTTCACCAATCGCTTAGAAATTAATAATATATTGTACACCTCAAATATTTTTCATCTCAAAAAATTTTTTTCACCACTAAATTTTTTTTTCACCACAAAAAATTTTTTTCACCTAAAAAAATTTTTTCACCTTGAAAATTTTTTCACGTAAAAAATTCGTTTCCCCATCCAAAAAAGTTTTTTACCTCCATAATTTTACTTAAAAAGTTTTTTACATTATTTGTATCAAAAACAATAGAGAACATTGGTGGAGGGTATTAAAAGATTAAAAGATTGGTGGAGGGTATTAAAAGATTTTTTGGAATCTGCAACCTTCTCTGGAGTTAGATTAAAGAGGCGTGGAAACTCCAAACAACCAAACATTTTTAATTGCTTTATATCGGCTCCTTTGAAACATATTTGAGCAAAATTTTGACCAAAATTTAATAATAATGATTTTTTACTCTGCTTTAAAAGTGGGGGTCATAGAAGCAGTAGGCGTGGCATCTCCGAAACAAACAAATTTTTAATGCTTATTTATTTTTGATACTGTAAAACGTATTGAAGATAAATTTGACATGGTCAATTGCAACAACATTTTTAGCACTAACCAAAAAGTGGAACCAAAAAGTGCACGCGATAGGACGAAAGAGCGTGGCTCATAAAGTACAACCCACAATATAGCTGGACTTCAAGCACGACTATTAGAGCAGAGGTTGTCACGGCGTTTTTAACAAAATTCTTAAGCATTAAATTGTTTTTATCGGCTCCTGTGACACAGTTTTGAACAAAATTTTTACCACAATTTTCTAATAAGTTTTTACCTCTACACCAAATGTAGGCGTGATAGAAGCAGTAGGCGTAGCATCTCTCAAACAATCAAATATTTTAAATTTCTTTATTTTTGCTAATGTAAAATGTACTGAAGCGAAATTTTGCATGATGCATTGCAAAATTTTTAGTCACTTACCTAAAAGTTGGCGCGATAGGAAGAAAGGGCGTAACACATACACTACAACCAGCAATGTAGCTCGATTTCTTTTATATGTATTTGAGAAGAGATTGTCACGTCGTTTTTTAACAAAATTCTTAAGCTCTGTTGAAAATATGGGCGAGATTAGAAAAATGAGGCGTGTCACATTCCACATGACCTTAAATTTTAAACGTGATATTCCTTTGCTCATGCTGAACATGAAACGGGGCGGGGTACTCAATGTAACCCAAGTCTTTAATACTTATACTCCTCCGCACCTATTGAAACAATTTTGTACAACTAAAATTTTTGAACTGCATCTGATAACAACTCCTTAAGGGGTCAAATACGGAACGGAATGAAATAGAGGAAGTGGCACCTTACATGCAATCCCAATTTTGAATTGCTTTGATTCGGCTCCAGTAACGCATATTTTAGCGAAATTCTGCACCGCGATTTCTAAAAATTATTTTAAACTCTGCACTAAATGTGGGCTTTATAAAAAAAGTGGGCGAGGCAACTCCTAAAAAACTCAAGAAAAGTAATTGTGATAGGACGTGGAACTTATTATGCAGCCCATCATCTTATAAAAATTTCCTTAGGCACTGTGCGAAATATAACAAGTGGCAAGTCACCTTCGAAATTTAAGAATGTCTTTACCTTTGCTCCTGTTAAACACATTAAAGCGAAGGAATAACGTTACTATTGACGGACTGACTTACTCACACAGCCAACATCGCTCAGCCCAAACCGCATGCAGGAGCTAGAAAATAGAAATCTGCACATATGGTATTTTTTGGAAATTCGTACGAGTAGGGGCTTACCATCTTTAAAGTTTAAAATATATGTTTTCCCTGGAGAGTGGGCCAACTCATTAAAGAGGAACATTTTATATATATTATTAATTTTTATTTATTTAATGTTACTAACGTATAGTAAACACTAATTTTTTTTATTAAATGGAAAAATTTGAGAATCAGCGCTAGAGCGAGTGCACAAAGAGAGTTCCAAGGGCGAAAAGGCTCCCTATTAAACCTGGTTTTTAGGTTCCTCCTCAGGTGTAGATATCAGCTAAGACGGAATTTTTGAAAATCCTTCGGGTAGGGGCAAGAAGAAGACGTCTTCCCCCAAAGGCCTGAAATATGTGTTACATGGAACACGGGCTAACTCATTGACAAAATACATTTTTGTATTATCGCCACGGATGTGGTAAAAATGGGAGCTCAAAGGGCGAAAAGTCTTCCTGTTAACGACCTGCCTAAACCGCTAGAGCTATGCAGTTTCAACTTGAGACTTTATATACCTTTTTCTTGGAGTATGAACTAACTACTAACAAGACCGGATTTTTAGAAATGTATACGAGGATTATGAACGTTTCATATTTGGTCTGTCCTTCTTTTGACTAAAAACATGAAAAAAATCATTTTCACCTGGGGACGGCGCTAGAAAAGCAAGCCGGCTTTACCCGCTAGTGATTCAATATATTGCTTCACATCAATACATTTTTATATATGATATAAGATACAATTGTACAATATTTGCAAAAAAAACTTGAGAAATTGTTATATATGGTTCCATATCTAGAATATGTGAAATATGATATAATAAAGGGTGTCCCAAGAAGAACGCAATTTTTAAATCTGGCAACATTCGAAGTGTCATTGTTTGACATTTGAACAATTGTTATTGTTTGCTAGTAGAAGGTACGAGGTTAGTAAAAATGGAGCGCTACACGAATGAACGCATTCTCATTGTGAAATTGTTTTACCAAAATGGTGAAAGTTTTGCGGCTACAGTTCGCAAATTGCGATCAATTTGGGGTCACAATAATGCTCCAAAAGAGTCAACTGTAAAGAGATTAATGGATAAATTTGCCGAAACTGGGTCTGTTAGTGATGTAAAGACAACAACGCGCCATCGACCAGGTTGATCGACCGAAAATGTCGCAGCTGTACGTGATGATGTCGCCCAAACTCCATCCACCTTAATTCGACACCGAGCTCAGCAAATTGGTGTCTCCAAATCCACTTTGCAGCGAATTTTGACGAAAGATTTGCATCTTCATGCATACAATGTTCAATTGACTCAGGAACTGAAGCCAGCTGACCATGGACAGCGAAGAGAGTTCGTTAATTGGGTATTGGAGAGACAACATGAAAATGCTGATTTTGCCGATAAAATCATCTTCAGTGACGTGGCCCATTTTCATCTTGATGGCTTCGTCAATAGGCAGAATTGTCGCATTTGGAGTGAGGAAAATCGAGTGATTCACGAGAAGCAAATGCATCCTCAACGTGTCACTGTGTGGTGTGGTTTTTGGGCTGGAGGAATCATTGGACCTTTTTTTTATGAAAATGAGGCAGGTCAAGCGCAAACAGTCAATGGTGTTCGGTATCGTGAAATGATAACCAGTTTTTTCTTGCCTAGAATTGAAGAAATGAATGTGGAGGGCATGTGGTTCCAACAAGACGGCGCCACATGTCATACAGCCAGAGAAACAATTCAATTGCTGCATCAGTCATTTCCCGGTCGTGTTATTTCGCGTTTTGGAGATCAGAATTGGCGCCTAGATCGTGCGAATTGGCGCCTAGATCGTGCGATTTAACACCATTAGATTTTTTTCTTTGGGGTTTTTTGAAGTCGATGGTTTACGCGAATAAGCCGACGACGACTCAAGCCTTAAAAGAGGAAATTGGACGCTGCATTAATGAAATACCGCAGCATTCATGCAAAACGGTCATTGAAATTTTCA
The DNA here is from genome assembly GCA_949748255.1 of Eustalomyia histrio. Lineage (NCBI taxonomy): Eukaryota > Metazoa > Arthropoda > Insecta > Diptera > Anthomyiidae > Eustalomyia > Eustalomyia histrio. Next base: position 123,795,794 of record OX456524.1, read on the forward strand.
TTAAAAGATCGCGTGCATGCCAGCAAAGCCGCGGCGGCCATCTGCACGATATATTGTTCCATACATAACCTCATTCTGTCTATTTTACGATATAATAAAGTTTCACGATTTTTTTTAAATATCTGTGTTTTATTTAAAATTTAAAAATTGCGTTCTTCTTGGGACACCCTTTACAATAATATATAATTATATGTGGTTCTATGTCAATGGTTTCGATAAATGAAACATTTGTTTAGAATGTTTTAATTTATTTTTACAATATTTTTTTATTAATAAACATTTTACAAAACTTTAAAATTTTAACACGTATAATTATATATAATTCCCAAACACAATTATAAATTAATCGGTCGACTAAAACTCTGACAGAGCGACTTCGAAACCTGGCGAAGACATTGTTTTAGAATTTTAATGTTTTTATTTTCACTTTAATTTTTTTTTTATTTTTTATACGTTTTACAATCCCTAAATATATAGCTGTATGCTATTTAATCTGTCATTGCTGGTTCCAATTTGATGTACCATTTTTCAGATCAACTTAGGTCTTACTAATTCGACAAAAATGTTGCTGAATCTAATATGATTTGCCATTTTAAGGCCTTACTTATTCCTCAAATATATTGCTAGATCTAATTCTGTCCACCATTTTTCGGATTATACAAGATCAGCTGGATATTACAAAAGATACTAAATTGGATATGATAAAATATTGCAGCAGAGAAATTTCTTTACTCAGGTATAATTATATATGACTCAATGTATTTTAAAATTTGAGTAACCAATATGTCAAAAGTTATCTAAATATGCCAATCAGCGCTGTTCTAAGTTAAGGGACTTTCGGAAATTTGCTGGTTTGGGATTCACCTATATTTTTTGTACAAAAATATCATTTGAATTGTTCTTTAAGTTAAATATATTTAATTTTAGAAAACTAAAACAAAAAAATGGTTTGAGCATTTGAGTTTTTAATGATTATTAAATATTTCCTAGGAAAACTGTGCATCCGTTTTACTTTCATCGCGGAATATTCCACAAAATTTTTGTGAAAAAAATTCGGAATTTTTCACTTTAGTATGTTTTTATGTGGAACTAAGAACAGTGCCGAATATAAAAACAATTAAGTATGGAATAAACATAACAGGACAATACTGTCAGGATTCTAATCCCACCTTTTGCGAACTCATAAACCCTCGATACCGGCACTTTGGTATCATTTAGCCGGTCGTATTTTTCGGCCTGGGTAGTTTCATAATTTTTTTTTGATAGTTTTGTTTATACCTATGGGTAATTTTTCTTGTGGCAATACTCTAATGAACATTCCTACGCTACATTTGTTGTACATTTTGTTATCCATTCATCTCTTATCTTACTATGCATATAAACATTAACTTGTACAGGTGCTTGTACTATATTCCCAAGAGTATAAATAGATATTGTGAACATATAAATTAAATTCCTAAATATGTATGTGTGCAGACTTTTTGTTTTTAATTCTTCCATGACATTGAAAATACATACAGTATATATCTATCTATATTATGAATTAAATGGATCTTAAAAAAATGTGATCTTAAAAAAAAGTAATAGTAATAGGGTATTCAATCGGTTAATCTCAAATAATTTCCAACAAACCAAACGATATTGTTTCGATACCATAATGATTAGAGTATTCAAAAAACCGACTTTTTCAAAAAAGCGGTTTTCGGATAATTCGAAAAATAGTTTTTTGACAACACCGGTTTCAGTTTTTGGCAAAAAAAAAACAGGTTAACCGTTTTTTAATGAGGTAAATCACATTTATTTTTAGTACAAAACATTAGTTATTACCCTACGGGAAAAATGGGTCAGTTGGGAATTGGGACCTGTCCCGTGGTAGGTGAAAACTGGGCCGGTTCCGAAAATACATATCACGAGATAGGTGAAGAGATGACCGGTTCTTAAAGTACTACCTTCCACGTGACTGGTTCAAAAGTCATGACATGCTTTTTTAGACCAATCCTGTGACATGTCACAGAGGGAATTGACCCCCTCCTAGGACAACTGGTCCTGTGACCTATCCCTATCACAATGAACCGGGCCTGTGATGTGTCCCGGGATGGGTCCTTTACCCGCAGTGTAGTTGAAAAGGAATTCAACTAAATTTGTTTAGTAATAAAGACATATAAGGTAGTTTAGCAATTTATTTCAGTCTGTTTCCAACATTAAAGCCCATTATAATAACTTGATGATAGCTTAAGTTAGGATGTTAACGGACAGATTATTAGTTTTTCGTTTTTATAAGTATACTTCAACCTAAAAGTATTCTTCAACCTAAAGGTAAGTTCATCTTACCTTTAACTTTTAACGTAAGATTTAAGCATTTGAAGTTGCCACATTTTCTGCTCTGCAGTGTAGTTGCCGTGTAGTTTTTTGACCGTATCTTTGCTGTTTGGTTTATTTCTGTGTTCGGCTTCGACAATGTAAATTTTTTACAATAAACATTTTCATCTTTTACACAATTCGAAGAAATTTTGTTTTTCGTTTGTATTTTTAGTTTGTTGTAAATAAATAAATAAATACATAAAAGTACGTCATTGTCACTACGTATTTTAAAGAACCATTTTAATTTGTCAAAAGTAATCGGTTTTTGCCATATTTTCAAAAAACTTAATTTTATTTTATAAGGAAGTTGTAATAACCAATAAAAGTTAAAGGTCACTTTATTCCTCACTTTAGCTAAAGTTACCTTTAACTAGCGCCCCGGTAGGCTAGTTGGTAGCGTGCTAGCTTATCAGTGCGGGGGTCGTGGGTTCAATTCCCACCAGAAGCTCTGGTCTGTTTTCGCTACAACGAGCCGAAGGCCTTTGTTGCTAGTGCTCGGTTAGGGTATTAACATATAATTTGTAATTACATATATGATTAATAAATAAAATACATAACATGCATCTTAAAGGCAAGTTATAATATTGGGCCTAAGTGTTATACATTAAATATATTAAGTTGTTAAAATAATTTAGATTTTATTTTATTTATAAAAATAAAAATTTATTTTTGACAAAAGTAAAATTAAATGATTTTAAGTAATTCATTAAAAAGTCGAATGAATTAAAAAACTGTTTTCTTAAAAATAAGTTTAAAAAATGATTATTTTATATCAAATAAAAATATCACAATATAAATTAAAATTTAATTAAAGATATTTTATTTTATTGCAAACTAAAACTATACTTAAATTCATAGTTTGTATTCATTGAAACTACAAAAAAATATAGTTTTTAATATTCTTATTGCCCAAAATTTTTTAAAAAATTTGTATTTTATAAATGATTATAGTTTAAATTAAACTGAATAAGGTACACAATTTTTTTTTCTGTTTTCTAGGTTTTTCATATCCATGAGGTTTTTTTTTGTTGATTGTTTTATTGATTGTTTAAGGTACTTTGGTTAAAAATAAGGTACTTGATAATTAATTTTATATTAAGAGATCACATCTTTAATTTTGGGTTTTAAAATAATAAACAATTTAGGTGTTTAGTTTTTAGACGATTTTTTGTTTAATTTTTTTTAATGCTAGAAGCGAAAAATACTCTTTTGCTTATAGTTGACGATGGACAAATTGACAGAAGAGAGTTGTATAATATTTCCAACTTTTTTTGTTGCAATTGTTTAAGTATATGAAATCATCATATGTGCTAATTTCAACGTAGAAGTGTTGTTAATTCGTAAGTTATTGAAAGGCAATATAAATCAAGAAATCATGAGTGATTACTAAATAAGTTAAACTAATGGTATTTTTAACAAAAATTAAAATAATTTTTTTAATTGAAAAAACCGGTTAACCGACAGAAAAAAACCGCTTTTCGGTTTATTCGAATTCAGTAAACCGGTCGGTTTTCTAAAAATTAAAAAAAACCCGGTTAACCGGCTTTCGGTTTTGAATACTAATGACATCATTTGGGTGATAATGTTGCAAGAGAATCATATATTCCACGATGCGTGGACCAGATCTAAAAAAATTGGACCAGATCCAAAAAAATTTTGCACCTAAATTAGGGTCAAAAAATTGCTAAATAAAATTTAAAATGCTAAAATTTAAAACAAGGCTTTTAAATTAATATATTTTAATAGTGTGTGATTTTTCATAATTTTCATCTTTCATTGCCTTACAAATTATTTATTTCATTTAATGAAAACAAAATTGATTCAAAAACTACAAAAAATATTTTATTTAGTAGAAAACGTAAACGTAATTTTTTTAAAATTGACGTTTTTGGTTTTTTATCGTAGAAAATAATATTTCCCACCCGATTGCATTCTCATCTTGACAACTTTGTATCAAAAAAAAAAAATTTAAGCCATTTCGAAAACCTCGTAAACGCCATACAAAATGACATTCGCTTGAAAAATAAAATGGTTTTTATATTTAAAGTTTTTATTTTTGAGATAAAAAAAACAATCTGGAAATATTCAGGCCAATCGGAGCATTTTTTGTGAATCGGGTTCTTAAATTAGTAACTTCGGTAAAACCTACACTTTTCCTCAAAAACTATATACATAACAACAGTTCCTTGAGTATCCATTATTTTAATAAAATTAAACTTTTTTTCCTGTATGTCAAAGCTCAATCCCGATATTTAAAATTGTCCCCCTACAATTCGTTTTCGGACTTTAAGGGGTTAAAGCGTGCCCATAGAGGGTTGATTTCTAAGACCGACCCCAATTATTTTTACATAGCCAACATTTACAGGTTGGTTGAAAAGTTCCTGCGCTCACCAAGAGGTAGCACTGCTACCACCAAACTTTTTTTTCTCAAGTTGGTATAACTGTTCTGTGAACACATGCAAAGTTGCAAGTCATTCTGTCAATTCTTTCTTTGTTTACAAGCCATTTGAAGTTGACGTGTCATTGATTTTTTTAATAAGGAATAAATTAAATATCGTGCAGTCATTAGATTCTTTGTTATGAAGGGTAAAAGCAAAGGAAATTTATGAATAATTCTTAGAAGTGTATAAGGAGTCCTCACCGTTGAATTTTGGGCTGGTGAATTTAAACGTGGTCGTACCAGCCTTAAAGGCGATCCACGCGAAGGACGATCAAAAACTGCAAAAATCATTGAACAGGTACAGAAATCATTGAACAGGTACATAATATGGTTAGTGAAGATCCAAGTTTGACTAAGCGTGAAATTGCTAATGCCATTGGCATCTCAGACGAACGAGTACTCCATATTTTACATGAAGAATTACGTATGAAAAAACTGTTTGGAAAGTTAGTGCCGCACACATTAACAATTCAACAAAAACTGGATCGAAAACAAATTTCTCAGCGTAATTTGGAGCGTTTTAAGACGAATAAAACCGACTTCTTGCGTCGTTTTATAACTATGGATGAAACTTGGATCTACCACCATGATCCTTAATTGAAACAAGAACGTTTACAGTGGACTGATGCTGGTTGTTCAGCTCCAAAGCAGGTGAAGTCACAACGATCAGCAAAGAAGGTTATGGCATCAGTTTTTTGGGATGCAAAAGGAATTTTGTTGATTGATTATCTTCAGAAAGGAAAAACAATCAACTCTGAATATTATTGCAGCCTTTTTGATCAGCTGGATGAAAAAATTCGTGAGAAAAGACCTGGTTTAAAGAAGAAAAAAGTCATTTTTCATCAAGACAATGCACCTGCTCACAAAAGTGTTTTAACGATGGCTAAATTTAAAGATTTAAAGTACGAATTGCTTGAACATCCACCGTATTCACCAGATTTGGCTCCCAGTGAATACTATCTCTTCAGAAATCTCAAACAATTCCTTCGTGGAAAGCACTTTTCGTCGAATGAAGAGGCCATAGCCATTATAAGGATGGGATAAAATGATTGGAAGATCATTGGAACAAGTGTATTGAGCTTCTAGGAGATTATATTGAATAAAAAAATATATTTCGTAACAAAAACAGTATTCTTTCATTTCGAGCGCAGGAACTTTTCAACCAAACTGTATTTTAAATGATCCAAAGCTCTATCTCTGCTCCTTATAGTAGCTCCCATACTAACCCTAAAATGTATGGCAAAAACATTAATTTAGTTGAATTTAAGTTATTAATTTTTTTATAAAAAAAGAAACTAAAAATACCTTAAAAAATTTCAATATTTTCTTATAGTGCATTTAATAAAGAAACTTTTGGCACCCCTTCGGTCACAATTCATGCACTGGTTTAATTTTTAAATACCACTGGAAATCTTGTAAATTTTGAAATTTTTCGAAAACGAAAGTTTTCACGGTGCGATGCATAAACATTATTTTTTTTGAAGTTAAGTTGGGAATATATTTTAATAATTGTCGCCAGGTAAATTGGGGTATCTGATTTAATTTTTATTTTTAGCAAAAATTAAAATTAATTAATTATAGGTGTAGGTATAACATTTTTAGAGAGAAAGTCGACTTTTAAATAAATTACAAAAAATTGATGTTGTGGTTTTACAAAATACAAGCTCTGGTACATGAAGCCCCGGTCTTCCCTGTCGCTGTTGCGCCAAAAACACGTAAGCGACAAATTTGGCTACAGTTATGTTACTACACCATTATGTTTCTACACCATTCAGAGAGTCGTAAAGCCATGTTTTGTAAAATAAATTTTGTTATTAAGTTTTTCTTGTTTTTTGACAAATGAGTTGTTGTTGGCGCTTACGTGTATATTTTTTTATTATCTATTATATTTCACAAACTCGGTACAAAAAATCATCACATCATCAAATGAATATTCTTCCTCAACTTTCGAAGAATCGGTCGAAATTACATTTTAATACACGAATATGTTTTTATTACGTTTTTTATGAGATCTTCCGTTAAGCCTATCAATGCAAATCATATCAAGTACACTGCCTTACCGGCTTAAGTTTTACAGATTGCTGTTGTTTCTATATGGTTGAACCCTTCATTTTCATTATTTTTCGAAAAAGTTGGTTTGACCTCTCTTCTAATTAGAATTATTAAAACTTAAACTAGCAAGTGTCATATAGGCAACATGTATTTAACCTTTGTAAGCCGCATCAAATAAAAAGAAGCGAATTCATAGTTTTCAATATAAATCTATTTCTAATTTTCGTTTTTATAAGGTTCATTCCAGTGAAAACCCGTTTAACTTCGGCCTTTCTAAAACTCAAAACCTTCATTTTAAAGGAAATTAAATTATTGAAAACATTTTCATTTAATGCGTTTTTATGCTCGTATACATTTATCCAGAACTCAACAGTTAAGCTCTTTTTTATCCATTCCTATAATCTAAGTTTTTTCTATTGTTGTAAATTGTTTTCCACATCAATAAAAAAATGGTGTTCTTTAAATTTAGATTATTCTTTGCCAATCGTTGCCTAAGTTGATATAAAGGGTGGTTAAATTTTAAGGGCCGATGCTGAATGAAAACCACACCTAAACGTAAAGTTTTTTTCTGCATTTCATTTGACATTTCTTAGTTTCAGACTAACTCAATTTGAACCATGGAAAGATACACAATCGAGCAACGCGTTAAGTTATTCAGGCTTATTATGAAAATGGGCGTTTAAATCAAAATGCACTTTGTGATATTTTTGGTCAGCATAATCGACCAAATGTGTCCACAATCGGGATAATTGTGCACATATTTCTGCAAATCGGGTCTGTAGGAAATGAGAAAACACCTGTGCATGCTCGCCAAGTTCGTTCTGCGGAAAACATTGCTGTTGTTCGCGATAGTGTGGCAGAATAGCCGTCAACCTCAACTCGCCGTCGGTCTTCGCTATCGCGAGATCATAACGAAATTCTTGAAGCCAGAAATTGAGGATATGGATGTGGTTTCAACAGGATGGTGCCACTTGCCACACGTAACGAAACAATGGCTCTTTTGCGCGACAAATTCAATGGCCGTGTTATCTTACATGGTGACCATGTCAATTGGCTGCGAAGATCATGTGATTTGACACCGTAAGACTTCTTTCTTTGGGGTTATCTGAAAGAAAAGGTGTACGTCGATAAGCCAGCAACAATTTAAGAGTTAAAGGATGAGATAATTCCGCACAATAACGGCATAGAACCTCAATTATGCCTCAACGTCATCGAAAATTTGGACCATCGGATGGAGGTGTGCCGCCGAGGTCGCGGCGGCCATTTGTCCGATATTTTGTTCCACACATAATTGAACCATACCATATTATCATAATAAAAAGAAATGACAATAATTTCCTAAATAATTTGTGTTTTATGCAAAATCAACATCGGCCCTTAAAATATAACCACCCTTTATTAATTGTGCTATAACATTTCGGCATGTTAGTCTTATTTAATTTTCTAGTTTAGGATTGATAAACACTGCAATGCATTATTATAACGTCAATTAATTTTTAATATATCTCTTTTAATATTTACCAAATTTCTTAAGTCTCTTTACATGAATTACTCTGTTTTTTAATTTCTATAGAGCGATGAAAAATGCAGTTTTGTGATTGTTGTTCTTGTAATATTTTTGGAGAATATTCCGCTATTTCATGTTTCATAATTATCATTTTGCAAAAAATGTAAATTAGGTCAGTAGTTGATTAACTATTAGGAAAATCGGATTCATATTAAAACGTTTATTTTTCGGTCAACTATTGCCACGTGGAATAGAATTAACTGACCTTAAAAAAGGCAGAAGATTGGAACGAAGTCTTCGTGTAGTGCTTAATTTTTTGAAAGATCCCACAAATTATGGACAGACTAAATGCACGGGACGAAAAAGATTGCTTTCCAAGCGCGACACAGCTCACATTTGCCGATTAACGACAATTCGAGAGAAATCTGGTGTAACGGCTTCAAAAACAACGGTTTGGCGGGCTCTAAATCGGGAAGAAAATATTATTCGTGAAGCAATGAACAAAGTTCCAAGACTTTCACCACGCCACATTGATGCTAGGTTAAAATTTGCCCGTCTCAACATGGGAACAGACTGGGATCAGGTAGGTTGTTTTTTTGGAAGGAATCCGGAATAAAAATGGAGAACAAAATTATAAAAAAATTGTCTTAGGTAATATTCTCCGATGAAAAAAGTGGAATTCGGATGGCCCAGATGGCAATCGAAGTTATTGGAGAGACTTACGGAAAGAGCCAGTAACCTTTTCAAAAATTAATTTTGGGGGAGCGTCTATAATGGTGTGGGGCGCTTTTTGCTCTAATGGAATACTGAAGTTACAATTTGTTTCATGTAGAATGAACAACATTGAGTACATTAGAACACTGCAAATCAGTTTGGTTACTTTCTTAGAAGGAAATCAAACAAACCCATACATTTTCCAGCAAGACAACGCGGCTATACACACAAGAAATGCAAAATTGTTTTTTATAAAAAAATTGACGAATATAAAATTAAAAATTTAATTTCTAGTATGAATAATAGAATTTTTGATTTAATTGAAAATAAAGTAGTAAAATTGTTTTTTATTTATCAAACACCAAGAATGACTTTATAATTATGAAACACGAAAGAGCGGAATATTCTTTAAAAGTATTACAAGAACAACAACTACAGCATTCCAAATTTTATTAATCTATACAAAATCAAAAACAGAGTAATTCATGTAAAGACACTTAAGAGATTTGGTAAATATTAAAAGAGATACATTGAAAAATTAAATGACGTTATAAATACATATGCATTGCAGTGTATGTATATTGTGTTTTAAAGAAATATGATATGTTTTTCACTAAAATTTGTACGAACAAAAAATTTTAAATTTCGATTTGCTATATCTTAACTGACACAATTCCAGAAAATATCTTCTACCAGTTGGTTTATTATTTTCTCAAAAATTTTTGGCTGCGGAGCTTACATTTTTTTAGCACAATACATCCCAAAAAAATTTTTTTTGCTTTAATTTTTCAATGGATAGTTTGGTGGTAATAGTTGGAACGGAGTTTACATTATTTTTAAATTAATTTAAATTTAAATTATTTTTAACTTACTTGCCGCACAAAAACTTTTAATCAGTTATAATAGATTATGTTCCATAGTCTTACGATTATTTTAATACATATAAATAACTCTATACTTTTCGCAATATAGTTGGTAGAAATCTGCAAAATTATGTTATACGGTATAACCTCACAAATAACTTTGATAAAAAAATATAAATTTGTAAAGGGTGTCCCAAGAAGAACGCAATTTTTAAATTTTAAATAAAACACAGATATTTAAAAAAAAATCGTGAAACTTTATTATATCGTAAAGTAGACAGAATGAGGTTGTGTATGGAACAATATATCGTGCAGATGGCCGCCGCGGCTTTGCTGGCACGCACGCGATCTTTTAATGAAATTTTCAATGACCGTTTTGCATGAATGCTGCGGTATTTCATTAATGCAGCGTCCAATTTCCTCTTTTAAGGCTTGAGTCGTCGTCGGCTTATTCGCGTAAACCATCGACTTCAAAAAACCCCAAAGAAAAAAATCTAATGGTGTTAAATCGCACGATCTAGGCGGCCAATTCTGATCTACAAAACGCGAAATAACACGACCGGGAAATGACTGATGCAGCAATTGAATTGTTTCTCTGGCTGTATGACATGTGGCGCCGTCTTGTTGGAACCACATGCCCTCCACATTCATTTCTTCAATTCTAGGCAAGAAAAAACTGGTTATCATTTCACGATACCGAACACCATTGACTGTTTGCGCTTGACCTGCCTCATTTTCATAAAAAAAAGGTCCAATGATTCCTCCAGCCCAAAAACCATACCATACAGTGACACGTTGAGGATGCATTTGCTTCTCGTGAATCACTCGAGGATTTTCCTCACCCCAAATGCGACAATTCTGCCTATTGACGAAGCCATCAAGATGAAAATGGGCCTCGTCACTGAAGATGATTTTATCGGCAAAATCAGCATTTTCATGTTGTCTCTCCAATACCCAATTAACGAACTCCCTTCGCTGTCCATGGTCAGCTAGCTTCAGTTCCTGAGTCAATTGTACTTTGTATGCATGAAGATGCAAATCTTTCGTCAAAATTCTCTGCAAAGTGGATTTGGAGACACCAATTTACTGAGCTCGGTGTCGAATTGAGGTGGATGGAGTTTGAGCGACATCATCACGTACAGTTGCGACATTTTCGGTCGATCGACCTGGTCGATGGCGCGTTGTTGTCTTTACATCACTAACAGACCCAGTTTCTGCAAATTTATCCATTAATCTCTTTACAGTTGACTCTTTTGGAGCATTATTGTGACCCCAAATTGATCGCAATTTGCGAACTGTAGCCGCAAAACTTTCACCATTTTGGTAAAACAATTTCACAATGAGAATGCGTTCATTCGTGTATCGCTCCATTTTTACTAACCTCGTACCTTCTACTAGCAAACAATAACAATTGTTCAAATGTCAAACAATGACACTTCGAATGTTGCCAGATTTAAAAATTGCGTTCTTCTTGGGACACCCTTTATTTTCGAATTCGTAAGGCAATTTCAAAATAAATTAGCAGCACTTACCAAGTGTATCTAAAAATAATCGAGTTAATATGTGAATTTTAATATTTTTTTTATAAATTAAAATTTTGCTATATTTTACAATACATTCGAGTTTACAGCAATTTACAAAAATTTAGTAGCGCTTACTAATTATTTATACTCATTTGATTGTGCTAATATTAATAATATTTATTAAATTTTTGTTTGCTGATCTTAGCAAACTGATTTTAAATTCAATTTTACAAAAAGTTTTCTAAAATTTAGTAGCAGCAAAATTTTAGTTGTCATTACATATTTTTTTGGTGAGTGTAGCCAATAATTAGTCAAATTGTTATAAATTAAATAGAAAAGCAGTAAATGCGTAGATATAAATCGAAATATTGATCAAAAGAGTTACCCATCTGTAAGATATTTGCCAGTTACATGGTTTTGATCTCAATTTTTGATATCATCCATATACATTTAAAATTTTTTAGATTAATAAAATCTAAAAAATTCTAAATAAATAATAAAAAATGCTAAGTGGAAAATTTGAGGCTAAGTCAAAATAAAAAATGCTAAATTTAGCTGCAAAAATGCTAAAATGGTTACATAAAATGGTTCCATAAAATAACGATGTCATAATGATATCAAGCACCGCGATAATATTTTCGATATATTCCATGAAATGTGTCGTTATATTATCGGTATTTTATTAAAAAGTATACTTGCATAGAATTACTACAAGGTGGCGCAAAAGTAATCCTCCTATCAGAAAATGCTATAAATTGTGCGATTGCCCAGTTTGAGCAATAATCGGTCGGTGACTTTGGCACAACGTGAATTTCGTGGTGAGGCCCATTTCCATCCTAGCGGGTACGTAAATAAGCAAAATTTACGCTTCTGGTGCACTGAAAATCCGCGTGTAACTCACGAAGAGCCATTACACCCGCTCAAAGTCACTGTATGGTGTGCTGTATTCGCTGGAGAAGTCATCGGACCTTTTTTCTTCGAAGACGTCGCGGGCCAAACGGTTACTGTGAATGGTGAGCGCTACAGAGCAATGATCAACGAGTTCTTTTTGCCGCAACTTGATGAATTGGGATTGGAAAACATGTGGTTCCAACAGGACGGTGCAACGCCACACACTGCACGTGCCACAACCGATATGCTGAAGGATGCATTTCCCGGGCGCTCAATCTCCCGTTTTGGCGATTTGCACTGGCCAGCAAGATCGCCTGATTTGACCGCTCCAGACTTCTTTTTGTGGCCTCAGACTCTTAAAGACAATATCCGTCAAGAATGTGAGGAACTATCGCCGGAAGTTTTGGCCAAAGTGATGGAAAATGCCATAAAAAGGGCTCAAATGACAATCAACTGTGGCGGCGGCCATTTACATGACATCATATTCTCGACTTGATGTAAAAAAAATTAAAAGACCAAATAGCAATGATTTCACATTTGATATAACTTTCAATGGAAAAAAACATTTTTAATGTTCTACGTTTTGGTTTTCTTAACATTTATTAAAAATTAAAGTTGATTTTTTTCATCTTTTATTGTTTACGACCATGGCTTTCTCGATTCCAAAAAAAAAAAATTCAAAAATTCATACGAAAAGTAAATAAATAACTCTGGACTGTCAAATAAAAAAACCCTAATTCTCCCTTATGACCTTATCTGGTATTGTTTTGCCACGGTTTACAACAGAGTACGTTCAGTGATGTACATTGCTGGTAAAAATTTCAAAAAAGCACCGATTATAATACAAAACCATTTAAGCCCCAGACTTTTAAGAGATAATTGAGGGGGTTATAAATTATCTGGTAAAATTTCTAAAGATTATTAATAGAAAATTTGTATGGGACAGTGTAAAAATGTTGTTTATGCGAATAGGGTTTGAAACTACATTTACCTCAGCAATTTCAACAAAAAAAATCGATATCGGCATGCGACACGTGATTTTATTGCATTTTTACTGAAAATGTCGATTTCATATGTATTATAATTTGGTTTTGGGATACCATCGTTTTTTGGAATATATTTGGACCATACTTGGGGAAAAGCAATTGAATGTCAAAGCATGAAGTATGATTTGTACAACAAATATTAATAAGGTTTGTTTTTTTCGAATTTTATATCTATATCTATAACTACTTGTAAAGAAAACGACTTTTCCTACACTCAGAAAAAAAAAAGTTAGTAGAAAAATTTGTAATCGGTTTTCAATCCCACTTAACTATTTTTGTACTGATTTTTAGTAACAAAATTATTATTTAGTATTTTTTTTTGCTATTTACATTTTGCAAATTACAGAATTTTCACAGAATATTTACAAATTTTTCTTGCTTATTTCAGAAATCATTTTAGAAATTTTCGAAAAAGGATTTGCTAAAATTAGAAAATTTATTAATTTTAAAAAGTGGATATTGAAGAAAATGTTATTTCTAATTAAAACTTATACCTACAAACTTAAATTGCCTTAAAATGTTACATAGATTACCAAAAGGGATCGGAAGTGAATATACCGACTCATGTCTAAAAATGGGACATCCACTTAAAATAGCACTAAAAATTTTTTCAGTTCAAAAATCAGTCCTAAAAACAATTAAATTTTGACCTTAAAAGCTGATTTTAGCAAACAGATTTTAAATTCCACTTTATAAAAAGTTTACTAAAATTTAGTGGCGGCAGCTTATTTTTTCTACAAATTTCTTTGTACTACACGTCAGCCGACATGTGTTGATAAGATTAGCAAAAAATACCGCTGGGCTCAAATTAGCAAAATTTTCAGTTGCCATTACATACTTCTTCTTGGTGAGTGTACTTACCTGACTTTTCTTTATTTTTTGTAAGCAAATGCAATTTGAACATTTATGGTCGCCTTTTTACGAAAGCTGTTTTCGTATATAGATTATATTGTTTGCCCTGCTCTACTTTTACTTACGAACACGTAATTAATTTGTTAGCTTTTGTAGTTTTTAATATTTTATCAAATTAAAAATACAAAATTTTCAAATATTTTTATGACAAATATTTTTTTTACATTTAAAAAAGAAAAGACAATTATTTCTAAGACTTGGCAGCATTTTTATACATTCTTAATTTTAAAGTAACTACTTAAGGTGGTTTTAAACACTATGTATTTTACAGTGGCTTTGTTAGCTGCACGATCCAACTGTAATTACGCATGTTTGTCAAAATTATCAATTTACAAACGGTTTATAATGTTTGCTTTCACACTTACGTTTTTAGTTTCATGTGACATAACCTACAATAGTTCATAACAACTGTTTTTTGATAACTTTTTTTTTTATTTTTAGCGGGAGTTTTGTGTTCTTGAAAATAAAGTTTAAAAAATTGCAATTTGCAGTATTATATTAATAATAGCTGCCATACAATTAAAAAATAAAAAATGAAGCAAGAAAAGTAAAAGAAAAATTCTGCTTTATAGTTAATGTTATTAATATTATTGCCGCCACAAACAATTGACGTGCAAAACAGCTGATGTCAGGTGCTTTGTCAGATGGAAATAGAACACACTCTAATTTAAAATTTTCCCACTGTAAATGCAGGCTGACATTTACAGAAGCTAATTTTCTTTGCTTTTACACACCATGTATATATTTTGCAGGGGGAAATTTGACAAGCACACTGTAAAATACATAGTGTGTAAAACCTACTTTAGCAAGTCTATATCTACTAAAATTTGTATGGAATATTTATATACAATTCCAAAAAAACAAACCTATAGTAGATTTTATTTTTATTTTAATTTTTTAAAAACGATGTATGTGTTGAAAATAGTACCTTACACTTTAATATTACAGAAAAAATTATTCACGTGAGAGTATTTTTCACGCTCCCAAAAAGCACTACCATTTCGGTGCCTGTACTAGCCCTTCGTATTTTCCTATTTGGGGAATTCAAATCGGAAAAAAACAATTGTATTCTTAAAATGAACTATAACCACGTGCATGTAACGAGAGAACAATGTCAACGGTTTTTCATTTATATTGGTAACAGTATCTTAGAATTATCGATTAAACAGTTATTGGGGTAACGATATTTTAAGGACTACAGTATTTCAAATATTTCTGTAGCAGTATTTTAGGAGTAAAAGGTTTTTCAGTAATTTCGGTAACGAAACCTTATGGATAACGACAGTCAGTTGAAAGGGTTTTCTACCGATAATGATATGTCCTGCCAGCCAACAAATCATTAAGGTTAGGGTTAAAAAAGAGGAATCGAAAGTGAAGATACTCTTCACAACCGATTTAGGTCTAAGTGTAGGACATACGCTTAAGACAAAAAGTCATCCTGTTCTCATAAAGGTTAAAATTTTACTGAGGATCGGACCACTTCTTTGTTTCAAACACTCACCATATTTCCTGGTCATGCGACTGGCTGATACAAGATTTCTTAATAAATTCTTTGGCTTACCTAAAGTATTAAGCAAGTCTCAAATCAGGCAGGTTTTGTTAATCATTTAGATTTGTAAATTTGTTCTTAAATAATACTAAGCAGAAAAATATGCATTAATGCATCAATGCATTTGATATCCATTAATGTACATATTTGTGCATATTTAAAATAGAAAAAAATATTGAACCTTATTTGTACTGGCATCTCTAACTAGATTAGCAACAGCAGACAAGACAACTGGTTTCAATTAAAACTATATGAGTATTGAAGTTTTCCTTTTTTTCTTTTAATTTTAGGTGCTAATTCATGTTTTCCGTTCATTCTACTTTAACTACTTAATAAACTAGACAACAAAATTCAAATGTATCCGTCTATGCAGGATTCCTCAGATAATTCATGAATAAAACAACAGCAAACACTTTAAACTAAAGCAAAACTATAGCAGCAATAGCTGCAATAACCAAAAGTGTAAAGAAATCAGTTAGTACGGTAGGAGGGCGGGCAGGCGGCCCTCAGTCAGTCACCCTGAATGTATAGATAGATGTAGTGAATAAGCGGCAACTAACAACAAGCAATAAAACTTTCATAAACACGCCAAAGTAATTAAAAGGAAACTTTAACCCAATTTGCCTGCACTGAATAAAACACCAACAATAAGGAAGAAAACATCCAAAATCTACAACAACAACAACAGCAGCAACTACAACGTCAATCGAAATACAAGTTGAAGAAGACTAACAGCAACATCAAACTTAAATTTGGGACAACCCCTGCTGGTCAAAGTGCATGGAATTTTCATGTGATTTAGGAAGTGTGAACGTGGGCCGAAGCCAGAGATAACAAAATGCAGAAGGAAAATAATACAACAATAGAGAATTGCCAATATGTGGGGCCATATCGTCTGGAAAAAACACTCGGCAAGGGACAAACGGGTAAGTGCACAAAGAAATGTAATATTTTCACACACACACATTAACACTTATCCATACATATGAATTTGTACGTATGTTTCAAATGTACATGGAATGTATATGTAGTAAATATATGTAAGTGAAAAAGTTGCTGCAACATTATGATAAAATAAATTATGAAACAAAAAAAAGGCGTAGATTTACATGTTTTTCAAATACAAGTACATTAATGTCTTATATAACTCGTACTACACTATTTCCAAAAATATTTTTGGAAAACATAAGAATTTCTCACAGTTTCCATTTGATTTGTTTTTTTTTATTCAGCGATATGATTTTTTATTTTTGTTTGTTTTACAAAAATAAAGCAAATTAACTATTTATAGCTACGCAGTGAAAACAGATTTATTGTGACAACAGATTTTCTTGTCAACCGAATGGTTTGGTTGGAGCTCCCGGTGTTTTTGTTTGTCGCATTAATATTCAGTTGTCAAGGATCTGGCAAAATATTCCTTTAGTACCCAAAATTTTAGAAAAGCTAGTGCCTACAGAACTAGCAGAGCTTTAACAAAAAACTTATTAAAACGTATGTTTTGCTACAATCGTGTCTTATTAGCAATTAAGAATGTGAGTAGGTATTTTCCTAACAATCAATATGAAATTACATTAATATTTTTTTTATTCAGCTAAAGATCTTTTCTTTTTTTATAAAAATTCTTATTTTATTTTCAATATTTCGCTGAATAAATAAAATATTAATATTGAAAGAAGATCAAATAAAGTTATATAATTATCAATATGAAATTACTAAACTTTGAAGGCCAATTATATTCTATTTATATATAAAAAATAGTTTCACTCTGCATTTTTTAATATTTTATATATGTTACATCGAGATTTTATTTGTTATTTTGTAATGAACTTTCAACCTCCATATATTTACAAAAACAAGCAAATAAACCACTTTAGCTAGAAAAATATCTCTTCAGAATTAATTCAACGAAACAGTTATTTTTATCACTGACGAACGCATTTAGTTTTTATAAATATAACGGGAAAAATTGGAATTCGTTGAATTTATCAACCGTTGAGTGTGAACGGAAAATTTCCCTTAAAATATGCTATGATTATGTGCGCTTATTAGCATAAATGTCTAACAAGAAAAGCATCCATAAGACCGAGTTTTTGAGATGTGAGTTAAACTTGGTTTAGTTAAACCAAAGACGAATTTTGTCGGCCATTACCAAGTTTATTAACATAAATGTTTCGGAACAACTTTGCTTTGCATAAAATTTTGATCTTCATTGAAAAAAACAAAATAAACCAAATTTCAAAAGCAGTATTCCAGTTATAAGCTGCGATAAACTGAGTTTAAAGGTAATCTTCATCCTTAAAACTCAGCCTAAGAGCCACGTATTTTTTTTTGCTGGTCAGGAGGTTATTTTTCACGAAGAGATTGTTTTACTTAAATTAAAAAAAAAATTCAAATATGTGGCAATGCTGGGGGCAAGAACATAGGCGATATACAATAGCTATTAAAATTTTTATTGTTTTGAGTACACAAAATAGTTTATATTTTTTTAATATAAGACATGTTTCAATAGAAAAACCAATTAATTTTTAACCTCACTTCTAAAAATATAGTTGTCTCTTACTTTTTCTTCTTTATCTCTCTCTATCTCTACTGTTTAAAGGCGTAATTTTGCCATGAAAAAATAATCACATTTTTTGGTATCAAAATACAAATCTGTTTTTATATGAATATAAAAATATTGAGTAGTATTGAGTAATTATTTGAAAAAAATTGAGTAGTATCAAGCCAATAGTCCAAAAACATTTTGATCAACATTTTGATATTAATTCGAATCAGACTAAAAATGGATTTCATACATACAAGTTGAAATAAGATCGACTATAAAATAAAAACTTCACTATTAAAATTTAAACATTTATATTAACCTCAACATGATTTACTGACATTAAACGATTTGTTTATGTTTTATTTGTTTGAAATGTAATAAAAATTTACCCACAAAATTGGAAATTTGTAGCTTTATTTTTCCGTTACAGTTATTATAAATTTGAATTTTGCCTTGCTGTCTGTGAGCAAACATTTTGCGGATTAAAAAACAAACAAAAATACAAAAAGCCGAAACAATTTCAAATAAATGAATAATCATTTATGTTTACGGAATTGGTTGGTAAAATTTTAACATTTATTTTAAACTGAATAATCATTTGATTTAACAAAAACCATTTGTTTTAAATGAAAAGTAAATAGACGGGGTTTTAAATGAAATATCAAATCTTTTATTTTTTGTTATTTTTAATTACTAATTATTTTAAGTGTTATTGTGGTCAAATTGTCCTTAAGATAAATGCTTAATATTGGTTAGTAACTTAAAGTTCAGTTAAAGTTAACTGCTCTAGAAAATTAATGGACCTGTGGAAACTTCCCCCAGGTATCTGGAAATAAGTTAAAATAATTATTAAAAAATAATTATTAAATAATTATTATAAAATATATAAATATTTTTTTTGTTTATATAATAAGTTTGATTCACAAAATAATATAAATAAATATTTCTATTAAATACATTTATTTGAATACAGTAAATAAAAAGAATTTATTACACTACTCAAACTAAAATTCACAGTAAATTTATATAAAATAAAATTTACATAATTGCATATATTTTTTAAAAGTAAAAAATAAAGATGCACTAATTATTTCACTAGAAATCACTAATGTTTATAATTTTAAATTATTTTGTGTACCACTTTTACATCAATTGTAGATGACAACCATCTTTGCAACAGAAATGACGCTACAAGACTAAGCACGCTAAATTATTTTCTACAGCCACAATACTATTTCAAGATAAAGATAATTTTGTATCAAGTTAACTTTACTGTTATTTCACTTGTTATTTCAACAAAGTGAAATTTTTCAAAACGACAATTGCTTCGTATGCCGAGGATAAAAATGCGCATTTTAATAAAATTTGTAGATTTTAGAAAATCATACATAAATTTTAATTCAACAATTTGTATTTAACAATTCAACACGTCAAAAGTTAGAAAAGCATATAATGTTTAATTAACTGAAATATTATTCTGAACATAATGAGTGTATGAATTTCTTTCGGGACTCAGGCGGCTTTTCCTAAAGTCTGTTTTTACCTGCATCTTAAATATTTCAAAAAGATGGCAACTCTGTATCCAAAACATGAGCAATATGCGTATAACTTCCTTTTTGTACGAGTACTTTAGAGTTGGATACAAAAAATAATGAATTTCCTATATTTTGGACATGCTCCCATACAAAAAAAAAATCAACGGCTTTATTCTTCCGTTTACCCTCTAAATATAATTTTTGGTTGATAAAAAATGATTAATTTCGTCTCTTCTGAAACATATCAAAATTTTGTCCACATCAGAAAGAACCATTTCGAAGACCTTCCTTCTAATATGAACCTTTTTAACATTTTGCTGAAATTGGTTCTTTATTGGTGATTGTTGATGAGCCATTTTACGATAAAATAATACTATTTCAATCTTTGAGAAAAGGAAATTAAAAAAACTGCATGAAAAAAAGTCTCCAGTGTATTGCAATTATTCAACAGTTTTCTTTATTTTTTTAAAGCGTGCTTATAAACTCTAAAATTTTATTTTTTTTTGTGAAAAAAATATGTCTATATTACATATGCTACTTGGAAACAAAAGTACCCTTTTAAAATGACGTTATTTTTTCCACAATAAATTTTTTATTAAACGCAAATACTTGAAATATTTTTTGAAGTGACACTCTAATAAATAGGTGTATAATTATTATATAGTGTAGCAACCCTGCGGGAAAAGAACCTATCCCAGGACACGTCACGTGACCGGTTCATTGTCATAGCGACCGGATTTTTATACTTTAACTTGGGCTTGTACTAGGAGGGGGTCAATATCCCTCGGTGACATGTAACAGGACCCCAAAGAACATATCACAGAACCAACGCCAAATAACATATCATGGCTTTTAAACCTGTCACGTAGTAGGTGCTTTAGGAACCGGTCCTCATTTCAAATATCTCGAGATATGTATTTTCACGAGACAGATCCCAATTTTCTACTGACGCCATTTTTCCACATGAAAGTAAAGTAAATTAGAGTTTTTATTAATAATGGAATATTTAACAATTTTACTATTAAAAAAAGTTATTAATTTTGGTCATTTTGTTGTTTCATTTAGGTCTGGTCAAATTGGGTGTACATTGTGTAACTGGAAAGAAAGTAGCCATTAAGATTATTAATCGTGAAAAACTAAGTGAATCTGTGTTAATGAAGGTAAGTTGATCGTTTTAAATTAAGTAGTTACTATAATCTCAAAACAATTTACAATCAAAAATTTCTTTCGTGTCCGACTAAACTAAATGTTGATTTGACAATTGTCAAAACACGTGTCTTAATCAATTGCTCAAAATGTATTTGTTCTCAATTTAATGTCTTTGATGTTTTCAAGTTCCTTTATGCTCTTGCGTGTAACTAAACTCCATGTTTATTTTCATGTTAATGCATATTTTTTACTTATCACGCAATCTAATTATAGTTTACCTTGTCCTCTTTTAGCTGTTGTATTTTAGATATTTCCTCCTAATATACTCGTATATATTAAGTTTAGTTTGCATTAGTTTTGATATGTTTAATTAATTTATTTAAATATTTATAAAATTTTGATTTAAGTGTATATCTGCACACAAAAAAATGTTGGTCAATTTCCAACTGAAATTCTGTTTCAATAACTGTAATCTGTTGGTACAACTGAATATTGGTTCCCACAACATAATTTCGTTAATACAATACATTTTTGGTTACAATACCCAAAAAAATATTCAGCAATCACATTTGAATTTGGTTGTCTCAACTAAAATACACTTTTCAATTTGTTTAGCAAATTTTTTTCCTGTGTGTGTAAACAATTAATATGTTAATGTCACTTGATAAATTTTCGCTGTCTATAGGTACCTGTTAAAGTGTAAAATTTGAAATGAAAGGAAGTAATATTATTTCGATTTCAATAAAAATTTACTAGCCATATTAGCCATTTTTTTAATTTCTAGTTGTTTTACGGATTATTTAAACCTAAAACTTACATGGTGTGAATTTAAGGAAAATTTAAGCTCGTTTTGTCATCTTTCCAAGTGCATAAAGGAAACATTCTAAGATAATTTTTAAACAATTTCTAAAATATAGAAAATTACGAAACGAACTTAGATGTTTTTGGAATATATGTATGTCATTGGATTTCACTAACAATTTGCAGACGATTATTTTTTTTTATTTCTTTTAAATTTTGTGATGTATCGCGCCTCAAAGTTGGATACTCTTAGCAAAAGTGAGTACCTCTCCTTTAAGCTGCTCTACACTCAGAAAAAAAAGTTTGTAGAAAAATTTGTAAACGGTTTTCAATCCCCCTTTACTATTTTTGTACTGATTTTTGGTAAAAAATTATTATTTAGCAAATCTTTTTGCTATTTCCATTTTACAAATTACAGAATAATTACAAATTTTTGTTGTTAATTTCAGAAATCATTTTACATATTTTTGAAAACCGATTTGCTAAAATTAGCAAACAAATTACTAACTTTAAAAAAGTGGATATTGAAGGAAATGTTATTTCTACAAACATAAATTGCCTAAAAATCTTACATGTCTAAAAATAGGACATCCACTAAAAATAGCACTAAAAAGTCAGACCTTAAAACAATTAAAATTTTACATTAAAAGTAAAAAAATTGAGTAAAATATTTTTCAAAACATAAATTACCAAGTTAAAACAAAATTATAAATTCGTTTATGATTTAACAATTTTTAAGATTTTAAAGCCTTTGATTTTTTTTTAAATTTTGCATAAAATATTTTTTTAAAAACATAAATAAAATAAAAAAATTTTGATGCTCGATAAAAGAAATAAATTTAAAATTTTGTACTAATATTAATAATATTTAGTAGTTTTTTTGCTGCTTTTAGCAAACAGATTGTAAATTCCACTTTACAAAAAGTTTACTAAAATTTAGTAGCGGCTACTAATTTTTCTACTAATTTCATTGTACTATAAGTCAGCAGGCATGCGTTGCTTGGATTAGCAAAAAATACCGCTGGGCTCAAATTAGCAAAATTTCCTGTAATAACAGCAAAATTTCAGTTACCATTACAGACTTTTTTTGGTGAGTGTAGCACTTTATGCAAATTTACGAAAAAAAACAACCAGAAAGCCACGAAGCCAGTTTCAGATATTTTTCAATCTTCCATTATTTTATAAAATAATTTTAATTTTACGGGTTGCTTTAAAAAACAAAAAATCAAAAAATTTTATTTACGACTATTACAGGGAAATATGTTAAAAATTCTGAAGTACTTTTTAAAACATTCATTTATTTTCAGATGCATTATTAGTAGTTCAATTCAATTAAATTGATGAACTGCGAAAACTCGTTCAATAATTGCTTTATTTTTACTTTGTAACTTAAGGGCCCGCTAGGAAAGTGGTAGCGTTCTAGCATATCAGTGAGGGCGTCGTGGGTTCAATTCCCACCAGACGCTCTGGTCTGGTCCGGTAGACTACATTGCTAGTGTTCGCTTAGGGAATTAGGACCTGATTTGTAATTATGTGATTTATATAAATAAAATTTAAAAATACTTTGTAACTGAAGGATTGACAAATTCTGTTACATCTGCCGAAAATTCAAAATCCAATAAAAAATGTGGGTCTTTTAAATATATTAAAAATTAGTTTGCTTGATCAAATAACAAAACCACCTCTCCACAAAGACTGAATAGCCTTTAAGCACAACGTCCATTGCTTAGTCACCTAACTTTCGTATACGAGGACGGATCAATAAATCCGTGACTTTTCGAACTTCCCTCCCATCAACTACCACCTGTTAATAGACTTCTGCCAAATTATAAGCAAGTTCCCTTATTTAATTTGATCACGCACAAGTACAAATGACGCTGAACGGTCTGGACGGCCAATTGAGATCAATACACCCGAAAATGTCGAAAAGTCCACTATATGGTGTTGGCCGAACGAAGAGTAAAAGTGCGTGAGATTGTTGATGGCAAAATTCCATGAGTTGCGCTACAAATTGGTACCTCATCCGCCGTATTTTCTGGATTTAGCCCCAGTGAAATGAGCACCACAGATGAAAATTTGCTTTTATTGGCGTGAGACAAAAACCTTTTCAAAAATTTGTTTTCCTTTTACATTACCAGCTAGCCAATTATTCTTAACATTTCTTCATGAGTATTGAAATTGTTATCCACGGTTTTATAAAATATCATGGACTGTTTATTTGCAATTAAAGCCCTGTGAGAGGTGGCTAATAAATTGTACACTAAATACAAATAGACAAAAGGTTTTGAAATTTCTTTAAAGAATATTTGAAAAAATGTTTAAATTTTACAAAAATTTATTTAACTAGTACGCACAAACCATAAAAAAATTTTCTTTTAATTCTATATCTAACAATTTTTTTCATCATAAGATAATTTTTTATATTCATTATGACATGTGTTAAAATGTATTGCGATGTTATATTTAGCGTAGTGTGACGATACGTTGACAAACTAAACATTCTGCTTTATTTAAAAAATTTTCGCTTAACAAGAAATCCAATTCGAACTCTTTATTAACTATTGTTCCGCTGAGTGTAAATAAAACAGCAAGCGCCGACACATGCGAGAATGATTGATTTTTGTGTTTTTGTTCAGTGTGTGAGCACATGTGGGTGTAAGAGAAAAAACGCAGCGTAGGTGTTTTGTCTGGCACTGGCTTAAACGTTATTTTGACACACATTGACACACAAAACCGTACTTATAAGACTGAAATTTGAAATCAGGCAGCTTCCCGGAATTTGAACTAATTCTTTATTACGCAAATAGACTTAAGAGCAAAATATACTTTAACAAATCGATGCCACAATATTTAGATTATATAAATAATTTGCCACTACCGCCCATACGAAAAAAACATAATACAACATAACAGTTTTCTCATATGAAATAAAAATAATAATTTTTCTTATTTCCAGGTTGAACGTGAAATAGCTATTATGAAATTAATTGATCACCCACATGTCCTTGGCCTAAGTGAGGTCTATGAAAATAAGAAATATTTATACTTAATACTTGAACATGTATCAGGTGGAGAATTATTCGATTATTTGGTGAAAAAAGGACGTTTAACACCAAAAGAAGCGCGTAAATTTTTCCGACAAATAATATCAGCTTTAGACTTTTGTCACTCACATTCTATATGGTAAGTTTTAAATTACAATAAAACCCAATCCCTCTGTTTGCAATAATGAATATAAATCTTTCGATTAGTCATCGAGATTTAAAACCAGAAAATTTATTACTTGACGAAAAGAATAATATAAAAATTGCTGATTTTGGTATGGCATCTTTACAACCGGCTGGTTCAATGTTGGAAACATCATGTGGTTCACCGCATTATGCATGTCCTGAAGTTATACGGGTAAGAATAGAATAGAAAAGAAATTCTAATATAGTACATATTTATAAGTCAATTTTTATAGAGTTAACAGATGTTTTTTACATCACAGAAATACAACTTTAAGTGGGTCATCCCAAAATCTGACCATAAATCTGATGAGCAATCTTTTTTTAGTCTTTGGTTCTGACATATGTAGTAAAATTTTATTGTCAACATTTTTTTAGAACATTTCAAATTATCGTTATATGGGAATTAGAGAGTTAATATGTTCATCAAAAAATTTTTACGTTAATATTTTCTACAAAGTTGCTGAATATATTCTACATTTCAGATGTAAAATACACTTAGTTGCATATACCATATGCTGCACGAACAGGCCGAAAGGGGGAAACTTTTACCACCCCCTAAATAAAATTTTACCAGAATCCATTGTCAGAACCAGGTATAGTTTTTTCGTGTTGTACTGTGTTATTAGTTTTATAACTACTTCTTAGGAAATAACTACATATTCTTTAAAAGGTGGAACTAGTGGTGGTGCATGGTAAAGGGGGCATAAATTGCATTTTTACGACATCTTAAGTGTATTTTGGGAACTACTGATTTAGGGCTTATACATGATATCTCCATCGGTTCCCAGAATCTGGTACTAGTTTCAAAACATCTCCATAGAGCTATTTAAAGCCTAGAAAATTTTTAAATATTTCTTCCACCTTAAATTATAAAACAAACTGTTTTAAAAATTTTTCATATAGAAATGTAAAACATTACCCGAACTATTCATAAAAATAAACTATAACGAAAGGTAAGAAGGGCAACTTAATATAAATTAAATTACTATCTCCTTCAAATCTCTCTCCAGTTTGTAGTTTAAATTAACTGAAAATGTAACTAAAAATAAAAGTCACTTTAAATCCGGTCTACTAACCTTTCATTAAAACCAAAAGAACCTTTCATTTATTTATAAATGTTAATAAATTAACTTACAATATCCATAAAAATAAATGGTTTTTCATGTATTTTAAACAAAGACATTAATTTATTAAAGAAAGTACATTAGTTGAAACTATTTCCCAATAGATGGCGCATCTGAAAGTAAATTCTCCCTATTAGGCATATTCTGCTACAATATGCAACAGGGTATTATTGATTTTCTATTTCGTTCGTAACATAAAAGAATGTTTGCCAAAAACCATGCAAAAATATATGTTTTATGTGTATATTACACATTAAATTTCTAAATTAATATTTACTTAGATGTTTGAGAACACAGTATTGCAACTTTTCGTATGTGTATTTATTTATTTTGAAAGAAAGATTTTACATAAATATACATTTTCCAATGCCTCAATACTTGAAAATTATACAAATTAATACCATGTTGATCTATGAAAATTTGTTTATAAAATAAAAATGTAAAACAAATGCTTAAAGCACGTCGAACATTTCAAAAATTGACTTTAGTATTATGAAGTAAGTCTGCTAGTGACAGGTGAATGTACTAGAATTAGAAATATGTATTAAATGTCATATTTGTGGTTACTAAGACAATTGAAAGCCAAATCCAAAGCTATGCTAACCTAGGCATGGCGCAGGGTATTGTTATTTATTTACTTAAGTGCCATCTACTGCTAAGTAGAGACACTAAAGCAATTATGCATTTTGCTCTATCTTTATAAATTAATGTCTTTGACTAAAACAATACCCTGCTCCATGGCTAGGTCCAAAGAAATTTATATGTAAAGAAAGAGCAAAATGCATAATTGCTTTAGTGCCGCTACTTTTGAATAGGTGGCGCAGAATCACATTAAAACTGTACCCTGCCCCATGGCGATATAGCCTTGGATTAGGCTTTCAATTAATTTATTTACCAAAAATATTAAATTAACTACATACTTTATGCATTACATTATTTTAAAGTCAATTTTTCAAATGTTTGACGTAATTTCACATTTTTATGTCAAAAAAGAAATTTTCATAGAGGAAAATAGTATTTTTTTTTATTTCGTTTGTATTTTTGAGAATTAAGAGATTGGCAAATGTATATTAATGTTAATTTTTTATAAAAAAATACACATGAATAAAGTGCAATATTGTACTCTTAAACACCTAAATGAATATTGATTTAAAAAATTAAGGCTTAATATGCACATAAAACATATATTTTTCATAGTTTATGGCAAATATTCATTTATGCATATTGCAGCACAATATGGCTAATGGAGACTAGCTCTGCAGCAAAATAGGCCTAATGCAGAGAATGCACATTCTGATGGGCCATCTATTGACAAATAGTTACATCTCATGTTCTTTTTTTAAGAAATTAGTTTCTTTGCTGTATTCTCTCCATTAGACAAACACACTTCAATTTTTTAAAAAAAGAATATTCGTTGCAACTACTTATCAATACGTGGCGCATCAGAAAGTGCATTCTCTCCATTAGGCATATTCAGCTGCAGAGCTAGTCCCCATTAGCCGAAAAAAAATTGAGTATTTGCCAAAAACTATGATTTAAAATGTGTTTTTTGTCGCTTAGCAGTAAATATTTTGTATTCACCTCAAACATTTTTTTACCACTAAAAGTTTTTTCACAACAAAAAATTGTTTCCTTAAAAATTTTTTTTTTCACCTCTAAATTTTTTTCCACCAAAAAAGTTCTTTTCACATCTAAAAAGTTTTTCACCTCAAAAAATTTGTTCACCTACATAATTTTACTTCAAAAGTTTTTTTATATT
Source organism: Eustalomyia histrio (assembly GCA_949748255.1). Classification (NCBI taxonomy): domain Eukaryota; kingdom Metazoa; phylum Arthropoda; class Insecta; order Diptera; family Anthomyiidae; genus Eustalomyia; species Eustalomyia histrio. The sequence continues at coordinate 123,823,795 of OX456524.1, forward strand.
ATTTGTATCAAAAACAGTAGAGAATATCTTTTTAGGATATTGGTGGAGGGTTTTCCAAGATTCGGCACAGCCGAATTTAGCCCTTTTTACTTGTTTTTATATCAAAATATATGTATTTTGAATTGAAAATATTTAATTAACAACACTTATATAATAGTTATAGTAGTTAAAAGTAAGATTTGATAAAAATGCTGCCAAGTATTGGTAATTCTTGGCTTTTCTCTTTTAAATGTAAACATAAATATTTGTCATAAAAATATCTGAAATTTTTCTATTTGTAATTTGATATAATATTAAAAACAACAAAAGCTAAAAAATAAATTATGTGTTTGTCAGTAAATTTAGAGCAGGGCATACAATATCATTTCTATATTTTGTGTTTCATTGAATTCCATACATGAAATCAAGTAGTTATAGATATAAAAATAAAGTTTTTTTTTATAAAAAAGACAAAATTGCCCAAAAATTACAATTAAAATTAAAAAATAACAAAACCCGAAATGAAGAACACAATTTAAATTCTAAAAATTACAAATAAAATTCACAAAAAAAAAAAATACCAAACGCAATTAAAAAACCGATTGAAATTCAACAAATATTTATTTTATTTAATATGGTGTTTTTGAATTTCAATTGATGCTTTAGAAACTACATTTGTAGTCATTCCAAATGTTTTTGAAACAATCTAATCGTTTTTGAAATGGTCTTTGAATTTGAGTAAAACATTTCACGTGGATATTTCACGTTCCCATGATATCTATGCTTTTTTATCATTAAAAATTCGATATACTTCACGGTGGCGTTGTGCAAAATGTCCCCAAGAAATATGACCCCAATCTTAATATGTAATTAGGGAAAAATTTTCATAATGAAAATTAACACTAAAAATATAATGAAAAATTACCCCAACCAAATGAAAATTAGCCCCAAAATTAAGTTTGGGCATATTTTCAATTTTTAGATTGAGACTTTTATTCAAAATGCAAAATAACCCCAATTTGAAGAAATTAAAAATAACTCCAAAATATGCAAAGCAAAGATATGTTGCATATGCACAGCATTATACGCGTTTATATTTCATGGAATCAATAACATGCGAATGTACTCCTTATAAACATTAAAATTACTTAGGCCAACCTAAATAGAAATATTTTAAGGAATTAGAATAAAAATCATTTTATATAAATGAAATATTTTAGTGATGCGCAACCACTGTCTTTCAAAATAGTTCAAAAATTAAGTAAATTTCTGCTCTTCTTCCATGAGTGTGTCCTCCCTGCCAGTTCTTATTAAATTTGCTAGTAACAATCGAATAGCCATCAATTTCCGATAAGCGGTTCTTGCAGCATCCGACGATCTCATAAAATTTTAGAGCGAATGTTTTTCTATGACATTGCGTCTTAGAGAATTATGTATGAAAAACAAAATTTTAGCCTGCTGCACCAACTTCTACAACTATTAATAAACGAAAAACAAAATTAAAATTTTTTAATAAAAATTATGCGATTTTTAGTAAAAATTTTCGCCTGACAAATGGGTTTTCCGGACACGATAATGTGGTGAAGAATTAATAATAGATTTTTTATCAAAATGATCTAAAAGCGAAGAGAAGCTTTACAACACAAAAACAATCAAAATATACTTAATATTAAACGTTTACATTACAACTTTTCCAATTGTATTTCAGAAATAGTCAATTGTATTTCAGAATAGTCAATTGTATTTCAGAAATAGTCAATTGTATTTCAGAATAGTCAATTGTATTTCATATATTGTCAATTGTATTTCAGAATAGTCAATTGTATTTCAGAAATAGTCAATTGTATTTCAGAATAGTCAATTGTATTTCAGAAATCGTAAATTGTATTTCAGAATAGTCAATTGTATTTCAGAAATAGTCAATTGTATTTCAGAATAGTCAATTGTATTTCAGAAATAGTGAATTGTATTTCAGAATAGTCAATTGTATTTCATATATTGTCAATTGTATTTCAGAATAGTCAATTGTATTTCAGAAATAGTCAATTGTATTTCAGAATAGTCAATTGTATTTCAGAAATAGTCAATTGTATATCATGATATACAACTGACTTTTCTTAAATAAAATTGACTATTTCTTAAATACAACTGACTATCCTGAAATACAATTGACTATTTCTTAAATACAATTGACTATTTCTGAAATACAATTAACTATTCTTAAATACAATTGGCAATTTCGAAATACAATTGAATATTCTGAAATACAATTGAATATTTCTGAAATACAATTGACTATTCTGAAATACAATTGACAATTTCTGAAATACAATTGAATATTCCGAAATACAATTGACAATTTCTGAAATACAATCGACTTTTTCTGAAATACAATGGGGATCTTAGTCAATGTAATAAATAAGTTTTAAATAAAAATTGTTTATGAATTTAAAACTGTAAATTTTGTTTTAAATACATCAAAAAGGTCAAAAAATGTAGATTTAGAAATTGTCAGCTTTTAGAAAATTTTTTTAGAACATATATTTCAATATTACAAGTAACTACTTGTTTCTGTACTTAAATGGTAAAGTCTTATTTGTGCATAGCTTTGGGTAAGAATTTACCTCCACTGACACCACCATGTTCAAATAATTTGTTATTTGATCAAAGTGTATTTTTTTCTTGTTCCATTACCTGGTAATAGCGAGTTTTGCTGGAAAACTAACCACAATACGTAAAAGGAAATGCTTTTTCTTTAATTTATTTCTTTTAACTGTCAACTAATTATATACAAATACCGTACAAATAAATCATATTCCGTTTTTTCGATCTTTTAAATGTTATAAATATTAAATACAAGCTCTGTAAAAATAAACGCATTTTTATTTATTTTGTTCATTTTATCTATAGTTAGAAAGCTATCAGCCAATTAAATATTAGAAATAAAAAACAATTTATTTTGAGCAAAACATTTTAAATGAAAATAACAACAGTAACAGGAAATCACTATTTATATGTATGTAATTTATTATTTAAATTATTTTTTTTATTTTTAAAATCATCTTTATTTAATTATTAGTTATTTACATATTTACATTTTTCGAGATTTTATCAATAGATATTACAGCGAATTAGGTTTTTAATCACAGATGTTGAGTAATTTTATATTCTAACATTTTTTAAAGGAGAAATAGGAAAACCTTTATATGACAAACGAAAGCTATTCAAACATAATTAGAAAATATACATGTATATAAGTGCATTATCTAAAGGAACAATGCATTAAATACATATCATTTTCAATTTGGTGATTTTTTTTTTAAAGCTACCCTTATGCCGACTCTCTACATTCTCTTATCAGCTGATAAGAGGAATTTTCTACTTTTTCGTGATATTTATTGTTGAGTCTCTTTATGAATTCGTCAACTTGTTCATATCCAGTTTCGTTGTGAAGAAGCTGCGTAGAGTATCTCCAGTGTTTGTTGTGAATGATCTTAAGGCATTTGTTTTGAATAATCTGTAGTTTCTTCAGATGAGTTTTTGCTGCTTTATACCAAATGGGGCTTGCATATGTCAGAGTAGGTCTTATGACACTTTTGAATATTAAATTTTTGTTTTTTAGGCTGAGCGAAGAGCGTTTGTTCAGTATAGGCCACAAGGCTCTGATAATTCTTAAAGCTTTCTTGCAAATTTCGTCAATGTGCCTTGAAAAATTAAGCTTCCTGTCCAGACGCATACCTAGGTATTTGACATCATTTTGAATTGTTAAGCTCTCATTTTCAAAACTTATCTGTCGACTAGGTAATCGTTTGGGAGAGTTGTTGTAGGGAAATATGATTGTTTGAGTTTTATCAGGGTTGATTTTAATTTTCCACTTATAAAAATATTTATTGCAAGCAGCAAATCCTTTTTCCATTTTCTTTAATAATGCCTTTGTGAGTTTGCTTGACGTTATTAAAGCGGTATCATCTGCGTAGTATGCAACCTTCATGTACGGGGGAGGAGAAAAATCCGAGGTATAAATGGAGTACAGTAAAGGCGATAAAATTGAACCTTGTGGTAAACCGGTTAAAATTGTTTTAGGTGAAGATAATGTACCATTAACTGCAACAACAAATGTTCTTTCGTCCAGAAAATCTGCAACAAGCTTGCACAGATATCTAGGTATATCCGCCTGAAGCAATTTATATACTAGGCCGTTGTGCCAAACGGTGTCAAATGCTTTTTCTATGTCAAGAACTATTAGGCCAGTTGACTGTTTTATTCGTTTATTAGCTTTGATTATATTTGTAATGCGATTTATTTGGTGTACTGCACTATGTTGTTTTCTGAAGCCAAATTGTTCGTTAGCTATTATTGAGGTATTATCAACGATATCACAGATTCGATTATGGATGCATTTTTCATACAATTTTCCCAAATTGCTTAATAAGCTAATCGGCCTGTAACTATTAGGATTGTGCTTAGGCTTGTTTGGTTTAAGAATCGCAATAACTTTTGCTCTTTTGAAATGTGTAGGAAAATAGTTGATTTTTATACAGCTGTTAAAAATTATCATTAGTAACTGCACAGCTTTGGGGGGTAAATTTTTTATTAGTAAGTTCGATACATCATCAAGACCAGGTGATTTTGAAGCTGTAAGCGACGCAATTATTGAATTTATTTCATTAAGCGATATGAGAGTCATGTTTTCAGAATCGTTGTTAGTTGACTTGAACCGATTAACTTTGGAATTAACAGTTTTATCGACTGAATGTTTGTATGTAGAAGTAAGATCGTTCGAAGCGGAAAATGTATCAGACAGTAGTTGTGCCTTTTCCTCATCAGTTATAATTTTTTTGTTACCTTGGTTAAAAAAGGGAATTTTGTTGTTAAGTTTACCCCTTAAACGTCTGGTGATTTTCCAGAACGATTTGTCGCCAGGCCTTAATTTTGACAGTGTTTTGTTCCATTTATCATTACGATGAGTATTTATTTTGTTGTTGATCATTATAGTTAGAAGTTTCACACTCTGTTCATAAAAATTAAATTCAGATATGTTTGAGGTCCGCTGACTTTTTCGTTTAAAAGTTCTACGTGTCCTTATTAGACTAACAATGTCTAAAGGCAAGTCTGTTTTGCCAGAGAGACGAAATTTTGGAGCGCAATAATTACGCGTTTCCAAAATCATGCGAACAAACTTTTCGATTTCTAAATCAATTGATGTTTTTGAGCAGTAAGTTTCAGTACTTATGATGATTTTATTGCTAATTATATTCCTGAACGCTACCCAGTCGGTAAGTTTGTAATCATAATAACTGGTATCCGAATCAATAGCTGTTGCATTTTCGATTTTACACACAACAGGTCTATGGTCGGATGGGATGTCATATTCGAGTACGTCCAAAGTGATGTTAAGTGTGGTATTGCTTAATGCCAAGTCAATAACAGATGCGTTACGGTTTCTTTGGTATGGATAAAACGTCGGGCTATGGGGATAATATATAAAAAAGTTGTTTGTTTGTTGAAGATTGTAAAGTGCATTTCCTGCAGTGTTGTTGTTAACGCAGTGCCACGAATAATGTTTAGCATTAAAGTCGCCTAAAATAATATAATCCTTGTGTAAAGAAGTTAATTTTATAACATCATTAGCAAAACTCGTTGCATATTTTGGAGAGTACGCAGTAGAAATTATAAAAGTTCGATTGTTAATTAAAATTTCAATTGAAAGGTTTTCTATTATCATCGTATTTATAATAGGTAGTAGTTTATGTTTGACAGACCTGTGGACAATCAGAGCTACTCCACCCCCTCTTGAATCTTGCCTATCATTACGGTATATTAGGTAGTTTTTGAAAAATGTTTTATGCTTTTCATTAAGATGTGTTTCGTTTAAAGAGGCAATATGAATATTTTCTCTTTCAAGTAAGATTTCGAATTGAATTAAATGAGAATAGGTAGTAATGCCATTAGCATTCCAGTGAAGCATTTTTAAAACATTAGAATTATCGAAGATCATATGCATATTTTACCATTGACATTACAACTTGAATTTGTTGTATTTTTGTTGTGCATTTTTGGAGATCACCCAATGCTGTTGTGAAAATATTAAATAACTCATCTATGTTGAAGAGATTGTTGTTGCCTTTCATACAATCAGCGTATGATAGGGAATTGCTATGAGTATTGTTATTGTTTTGGTTGTTAATGAGGGGGGTTGTGTTGGAATACTGTGGTGAGATTTGTTGTTTTTTGTTGTAAATACGTGAGTTTTTATTAGTTGCTTTGGCTCTGGTTTCTAAATAAAGAGAGCGCAATGGACAGTTAATATCATTTGCAGAGTGATCTGTACGTTCTTTCCCATGCTTTTTGCAGTTAAAGCAACAAAATACAGCTGGTATTTTGTTTTGGTTCCTGAGTGGGCAATCATTGGTGTGGTGTGCATTGGCGCATATCATACATGCTGGAAGGCGATTACAATGTTCACCTCCATGGCCATACATTAGACAGTTCCAGCATTGGGATGGATTGTCATTTTTCTTTGGTTTGTACTTCTTCCATGAAACAATTACATTGCATATAGCAGTCACATTATTTAGTGATTTAGGGTTAAAATTTTTCCTAGCAAATTGCACTTTATATACTGCATTGTCGACAGAGCTGAATCTTGTATTTATTTCAGTAATATTTGACGGTGTTAAGTTATAACCTATGATATCCTTCTTTATATCCTCAGTACTGATTTTTGGAAGTCCATATAGGAATACTGTGTACTGACGGTTCTCTTTGGAGTTGAATGTATGAAATTCTATTTTCTTATTTAATAGAGTATTTTTGCACTTTTCGTAACTCTCAGTGTTTTGAGGAAAAACTTTTGTTCCGATGGATGTACGTTTATAAAATGAATCTTTACCTAATAGTTCTTGAAGATCTTTTAGGGAAGTTTTTTGATCGACAACAAGTGGTGGCGGTTTAACTATTTTAACGTCGGTTATATTGGATACTGGGTCCTGATCCATATCGTTGAGGTCGGCTAGGGCACTAAACCGATTTCTCGAGGTTGAAGGTAAGTCAGCTACCATACCAATAGGCAAGGAGCGAGACCATTTTTGTCTCTTCATGTTCGTCTTTTTCAAATTTAAAGTGTTTGATTTGGCCCCCGGGGCCATAGTAGTATTGCTATCCCAGCAGTTGAAATGTAAATAGTCACACGTGTGAGTTCAATAAGAACAACAAACGACAATTACAAAAATAAAACAGATTGTTTGCACTTCTTTTAAACTTTGATTCGCTTTGATAACAACTATCCGCTACTTAGTAAGAAACGTCCGTTCACTACGAAATAAAGTATCGAACTCCCTTATTATTTAAATAAATGTTAAAAAATGTTGAAAAATATATTTCTTTGTATTTTAACCCTTTTATCATTTAAAAACAAATGTACGTATAACTTTTTAAATAAACTAAAGTCAGTTACTGTACAAATATTTTGATTTTAGTAACTAAATACCCAGAAAACCACCCAGGTGCACCTATCGAATTTGTTGCCAGTCGAATTCTGGCGGTTACGGCAACTGTCTTCATACTAAATAATAATATTTTTAGATTTCTCCGGTATGGAACCTGGGCATTCAGATTCATACAGCCGTATTTATAACGAAGTTATATAAATATATATCGCAGACAACAATCTGCTAACTAACATACCGATTATGCCAAGCAGAGAGTTAGCATATAGGTTATTTATATTGATTTTTTATCCGTTAATTAATTGTTTGTAAGCCAACTCTAAAAATTGCGATACCATCGTGTTTTTTTTTCAATATTTCTAATCTTTTAACTGAAATATTAACATCTGATAATGAAGTTTTTTCCCCAATCTGTAAAATGTTTCGTGAAGAAAGTATGGCAAAACAAGCAAAAAATTGTTAAAAGATCTGTAATGATCAAGTTTTTTAAATAAAAAACCTTTTTTTCGCACACAATTTTTTTTTTTATAAATTTTTTTTATTTTTATTTACAAAATCACTTTGACTAGTAGGCTAGTAGGTAGAGAGCTAGCCTAGTACTCCTAATTTTCAAATTCAAATCCCGTCAAAGACAAACATATAATATATATAATAACATATAATAAAAAAATTAAAATTTTTAAATAACCAATATATCAAAAAAAAAATTAAATTGTGGTGCAGTAAGTAAGAGTGTGAATTATGAATCTGAATGCCTAGGTTCGATACCGAAAAAATCTAAAAATAAAATTTTTCTTAAAATGAAATTTTGTGGAACGTAATAACATTTATGTGGAATATAAATATTAAATAAGACAACCGACTTTCAGAAGTAAAAATATATTTTAATATACAAATAGTTGTCGTAACCGCCAGAATTCGATTGGGTACAAATTCGGTGGCCACAGCTGATACTGTTTTCTGGGTGCACTTTAGCTTACTGCACCACAAATAATTTTAATTTCCTTTGATTTATTAATATTTAAGCATTTTAATAATTTATTTTAATTAAAAATAAAAATATTTTTCTAAAATATTTGCATTTTCAGGAATTTGAACTCGAAAATCCGGAGTACTGGGCTACCTCTCTACCCACTACACTGCAAGCACTTATAAATTTTAATGGCTAATTTGAATTTAAGGAAAACAAACATAATATTAAATTCGTTTACCAAATTTTTATGACAAAATGTTTGTAAACTTTTCATAATTATTAAAAATTTTGTTTTCCTGAAGATGCTAACAAATTGTTAGCGAAATATTGAAAATAAAATAAGAATTTTTATAAAAAAAGAAGTGATCTTTAGCTGAATAAATAAAATATTAAAATTCGTTTACTGAAATCCTAATTTAATAGTATATTGGATCAGGATAACCGTATTTGTAGTTACTACTTTCGAATATGGCAGTTTTTTAATAGATTTGATAGATTGTACTTATTTTCTCGTACATTCACTAAGTAAATGGTTGATTCTACCTTTAGTTCCATTTCCCTTTTTTATTCCCAATACCTTATTTTTTCTTTATTAATAGATTATAGGTAATTCTTAATAAAACAACATATTAATGGTATAACTCAAAGTCCAACTAATCTCTTCGCTGGGTGCACAATCATAACTGACTGAAATGCCACTTTACGCTGCATGTAAATGGTTTTGTCACGCAATAAAAAATTATTTGTGTTATATGGAGTCTGCCAAATATTTTCGCATAAAATTAAAGAAATGCAAAATAACATAAAATAAAGTTTATGATTTGTTGTTATTGTAAAAATATATAGTGTGTTCGTTTACTCGAAATTCTTACTGCTTTTACTATAATTGAAGATTTTTTATTGTTTGCATTGGAATTTTCCAGTTATAGAGAAAGTAGTAACTTACAGTAAGTAAACAAACAGGTGTATAACTTATCAGAAACTGGAAGTTTAAGACAAATAAGTCAATAAAAACTAAATTTATCTAAATATTGACTAATATTTATTTATTAAAAAGCTGGAGAACTCAGATTCCTGAAGTACGCAATCTGAAAATTTGTCACAATTTGCAAGTTTGTACTATGGGGAATTAATCAGAAATTCTTCACCAAAACATCAATTTTTTATGAGCTTTAAAATAATTATTTTCTGTGATGTGATTATGAAGTAAACTATTTAAAAGTAGGCTGGCACATATTTTTTTTTTCAACAAAACTTATTACAATATTAAAGTACTTTAAATGCTATTTTAAAATCTATTTCATTTAGCAATAGGGCAATTTTTAAAATCCAGATTTATATATTCTTAAAAATTTTATTAAAATTTTTTAATTTTTAAACTGAAATAATTTTGGATTACAATTTTTTTTTCAATATATTTCCATACCCTCATGCACTGATAATATTATGTAGTTTACTGTTTGTAGTTCAATAAACAAAGTTTTCTATTCCATTTAAAAAAAAAGGACCATACATTTTTTTTTCTAAAAAATATATGTATATTTTAACTTTTTTATACATTTGTTCAAAATAATTTAATGTACCAATTTTTTTTTTCATTTGTTTAAAATTTAACAAAAACTTACCCACAAAACGAAAATTTGTGATTTATTTGTGTCAATTACAAATTTAAATTTTATTTGCTGTCTGTTTCAAAAATTTTTCAAAAAATTGCAATTTGTTTTTTATTTAAAATGTTTGTTATATACAAAATTATTTTAATTCAAATTACAAAAACGTCATAAACACACCTACATACAAAAACACATTCACACAAAATGTGTATATGCCCATACATACATTTTGTGAATAAAAAACAAACAAAAAAATACAAAAGCGGAAAGAATTTCAAATAAATGATAAAATTATTTATTTTTTATGAAATTGGTGGGTAAAACTTTAACATTTATTTTAACTGATTAATCATTTATTTATTACGGATGTGTCAGTTGTTCAAACAACATTTAAAAATAAATAACAAAAGCCATTTGATTTAAATGAAAAGTAAGTTGATCGGTTTTTAAATGAAATATCATTTCTTGTAAATGAAATTTTCTCACAAATTATATAAAACAAAATTCCCCTGAAGAAGTCACCCAATGTGGAGACGAAATATTGGGATAAATAAATAATTACAATTAAAAAAAAATATTGGTGTCGTCCCAGAATAACAACGTGATGTGTTTTTCCACACAAGTTGACAATCAAAACACGCCGAGCGTTGTTAAATATAATCTATTTTATTTTCTAAACAGAGTTCCCCCTTTTTAAAAGTTTTTGTAAACAAAAAACTTATGATGCGTAAAATGAGCATACGATATTCTATGGCTCTTATGATCTCTTTGTATACTCATGAATGAACACCGTACTATAAACCATTTTAGTATGTTCGTTTCTAAATCTTTATTAAAATAATTATTTTCTTTTATTGTTTTTCTAAAATTAAAATGTAAAAACCAAAAAAAAAAAAAAAAATGGATCATTATTAAGAAAGGAGACACTGGAGAGTAAACAATCGTTGCATGTCGCGTTCTTATTCTGGTCCGATACTTAAGCTCATTTTTAATATATTAAGCTTTTGTTATATTCATCTAATGGTTTTCCTAATTTTAATTATATAGGTCAATTTCTTATTGAGTTATCGTGCCTTTTATAGAAGTTGGCAACTTTAAGGCGTTTTTGGAATAAGGGTGTTCCCGATTATTAGCTTTAACAATACTTCAAGTCTCTGGTGACTAATTTTATAAGACACTTGTAGATAATTTATAAAACACACATAATTCAAAACCACTTTTGTGTATAAAAATATTTTCCACACACATATCCTGAATATGAGCCGAATCAGACCATATTGAACCATATGTAAAAATTTTAGAAATATCTCGATCACAGTGCCACCTCTCGGATACTAAAAAGTTATCTGGATGCCTCCCGAATACATGGTGTGCATATGAGGTGGATAGCTTTAATGGTTCAAGATTTATAAGACCAGCAACTTACGCATTAACGAGTTTTTATATATAAAAAATATATTTGTTTTAAAAATCGGTCAAAGAAGCCGTGTATGAAAAAAGAAAAGAAAATCACGTTTGACTTCAGACGAGAGTAAATACAATAACAAAATACATGAAACTCAAAAACAAAATACATTCCGTTATTCATTCGTTCGGAAATCCTTAGTTTATCAATTAAAAGAAATAAATACAATTTTCTCTTTGCAGCCACATAACGATAACTGAGAGATTAGTATTTTCTAACGTCTACCCCCTTTTTTTAAAATCACTCATAAAGAACTTTAAAATCAACCTAAGTTTGTTTCCATTTTAATTCAAATATGTGTTTAAGTATTAAGCAACAGCGAAATCTGAAATCTTAAATATTGGTTTTAATTTAAATACGAAAAAGTTTAATTTAAAAGGAATCATATTGTTCACAATAAAATTATTCATACTTTATTTAAAATATTAGTAAAGAATAATATGTGAACTTAAATACGATTTATTGTTATTATTGATTTAACAATGATTTTATTTCCTGTGCATCATGTTACTGATTTTATATTAACTCCTTGTTAAAATTCTTAAATCTTTTCCAAAAATAGAAAATAATTAATAATAATTAAACGTTGAGGGTATTTGAATCATTTACATTAACAACTACATACATATACAACTGACACAACTTTTTTGATTGACCTCAATAAAAAAATATGTATTAGTAATTTTTAAAGTGGTTAATTGTATAACTGGTATTGTCTATAATAATATGACCACCGAAATTCAGTTAACAGACATACATTTATAACTTGCAATAAAATATTTATTTATTTCATTTAAGGGTGAAAAATACGATGGACGTAAAGCGGATGTTTGGTCTTGCGGTGTTATCCTTTACGCACTTTTAGTCGGCGCTTTACCATTCGACGATGACAATTTACGACAACTATTGGAAAAAGTGAAGAGGGGTGTGTTCCATATACCACATTTTGTGCCACCCGATTGCCAAAGTTTGCTGCGTGGTATGATAGAAGTTAATCCAGAACGGCGACTGACGGTGAGTCATCTATAAATACAGCCTTATCATAACGAACAAAACAAAAACATAAAATTGCTTAAATTTTGTTTTGGTTTGGTAGTAAGAGAAGCATCAACAACATTCTCGTTGTAAGCATTAAACGACTGATGAGTCAATACCATGGTTGGTAACCTAAATTTTATGGTTATCGATAAGGCTAACGTTATTTTAGATTATTTCGACAACCGTATTTTAAGGGTAACGGAATTTCATTTAATTTGGTATCGGTATTTCGGCAACTGAATTTTAAGTTTCATGGTATTTCACTTATTTCGGTAACCGTATTTTAAGGGTAACGGTAGTCAATTATGTCTGCGCATACCTATCACTCTTTGTATAAAAATCAAACCAAAATTAAAAACAACTAAATTTAGCAATAACAGTCAGAAATTTTAAACTAGAGGTAATAGTATTTTAAATTAAACGTTATTTCATTTCTTTCGGTAACGGTATTTTAAGGGTGTTGATATTTTTTATTTTGGTATCGGTTTTTTATGGTTAACGATATATCATTTATTTCGGATACGGTATTTTAAGGATAACACTATTTAGGTTTCGGCTTTTTAAGAGTAACGGTAGTCAGTTGAAAGGGGTTCAAAGTCATAATAGTGTTTTAGTGGTATTACTTGACATCTCTGATCAATACATTCAACCATGTTAAGCTTCTCATACACAGGGAAAACAGATTCATTGTTACAACCAAATTTTTTGCCTACCGAATGATTCGGTTGGGGCCACCTATATATTTGTTTGTGGAAACAGAATTTCGGTTAATACAACAGGAATTTAGAGAAATACAACAGAATTTCGGTTAAAGCAAAATATTAAAATTGTGTCGGGATATATTTGATTACCACTACCAAACAATTCAGTTGCTGCAACCAAATTATTCAGTTGGCAAGGTATTCGGTTGTCACAATGAATCTGTTTTCTCTGTGTACCTCCAACCAAATAAATATTTTGTAATAAACTACTTGAGTGAATTTGAACATTATATCTTCTTCTTCTTATGACAGTTGACCGAAATTAATCGTCATCCATGGGTTACAGCTGGTGGTAAGGGTGAGTTGGAATTAGAATTGCCTATGATGGAAGTTGTACAGACACATGTTATACCATCGGCATCGGCTGTGGATCCTGATGTTTTAAATGCCATTTGTTCCTTGGGTTGTTTTAAGGAAAAGGAAAAACTAATACAAGAATTATTAAGTTCAACGTAAGTTACACTACACAACAGCCTATAAAAACTACCTTTGCAATAAATTTTGTGTGCTGAATCCAAATCTGGCATGAAAAATTTTTTTAATTGACAATCTTCGAGAAAAACGTGGTTTTCATATTTTTAGTCAATATCCCCTTTTCCATAACTTTCTGATTGAAATTGCATACAAAATCAGTTTTATAATTTAAAATTTTTATTCAAGAAAAATTTTGGTTATTTTAATGAATTTATTTATGAAATTATGATGTAATCGAATAAAATTACTCTCAACAACAATGCAAAGTTGAAACAGAATTAATTCTTTAATTAACTTTTTTTTAAAATAAGATGTAAAGTTTTCTCCAGGAACCCTCTGAACTTTCTTCTTACTTCTTTCATCGTAACTATTTATATATTTTTTTTTTTTACTTTTATAAAAAAAATATATTATAAGTTTTTCTATCAGCTGTTTTTTTTTTTTCTCAACAAATTCTTACTGACATTCTTATCCAGAAAAAACCAGTAAGTTGTCTTGCATCACTTTACTCTCTATGTTTGCTCACGCCTTACTGAGTATTTGTGTAAATAAACACCTTCCAGTTAAAACTTTTACAAATTTGTATGAACTGGGAAAAACCCATCAGATTTCGAGGCTGCTATAGAAAACCCTTAATATTATTAAGACTTTTCCCATAGAAAAACCCTTTTCCCATTGAAAAGCCATTAATATTATTAAGACTTTTCCCATAGAAAAACCCTCAAATTCTTATTAATTTTTCCCATAGAAAAACCAGAAGCTCTGAGGATTTTTTCCTATAGGAAACCTTCCAGATTTTGGGGATTTTTCCTACAGAAAAACCCTCAGATTTGGAGGACTTCTTCCTACTGAAAAACAATAGATTCTAAGGAATGTTTTTTGTTGAAAATCTTTTATATACTCATATACTTATAAATTAATATTCGGAGGATTTTTGGCTATAAAAAATCCCTCAAACTCTGAATCCTGTTACCTTTAGAACAAACCAACATGTTATATGTCGAAGCTCATCAAAGGCATATTTTAACAAAAAACGCCTGTATTTTAAGGCTTTTGTCCTGTTTTTTTCAACAAAAATTTGAAGTTTAGTCAAACTTATAGAACTTTCTTGCTAAATTATAAAAATAAAAAGTTTTTCCTATTTTTTTTAATTAATATATAACTTATTGAATAATATTACCTTAAATTGCTTCTCTCTTATAAATTGCTTACAAATATGTTAATTAAAAACTTTTTCAATAACAAGTTTTTCTTTAATTTTTTAATTAAGTAAATTTGTTCTCATTTAATTTTTATATCTTATTGTTGGCATTTACATTTCTCACAGCAATAATACTGTTTTTATATCCTTGAACCCCTATAAATCGGCTAAGAATTTCGTGGTCTTGACTAAGAATTTGTTTGTAGTCGCACCATTTTGCATCATGGCATCATGGGTGGCTAAAAATTTGGTAGTTTGTTCATACTTGTTTATAGGATCCTTGGTAATACCATTTATGGTATGACAAGTATTTTGGCCTCAGGTGCAGTTGGAATATCTCTTGTAAAGAAAATGTAAAGGATAGGACCTAAAATACTTAACTGGACCTGGCTTGCGGCTATTTTTTTAATTCTAGTATTTGTTAGCAATAAGTTGATTTGGTAAATCTTAAAAGAGCCACAAAAAAATAATAAATTAACGTAAAGGTTTATGCCCTACATATCACTAGACTGCAGATAACCCATATTTATGTACCTGTGTTGCTTTAAAAGAAATATGAAAAATCTGCAAAAACCGTATTTCGCTCTAATTTCCCCCACCTTCTATACCCCCTAAACTTGAGATTGGACCGATAAAAAAACACGGTTCCCTATCAAGTACCCAAGTTTTAGTGAATTCTCACTTGTGAGATTCCCTTGTTAGTTACAAACGGCACCGAAAGCTCTCTACTGGTTGAACTTACGAGCATTATTAAAATCAATTATATATCTTTTTAATTTCCATTTTGTAGACACAATACCGAAAAAGTTATTTACTTTTTGTTATTGGATCGTAAACGTAGACGTCCAGCGTTAGAAGATGATGAAGAAATCGCTCAAAAATCTCGCAGTGAATTAGATGCCGCCGATCCTCCTAGAAAACGTTTAGATACATGTCGTATTAACGGCACTAATTCAACTAGTTATGGCCAAATATCTGAAGGATCTCCACTGACGCCAAGAAGACAAGCGTTTAAGTAAGTAATCATTTCCTACTGATAAGCAATTCTTTGTTGATGTTAATTTATGTAAGCGTGTCTTATAAAAGCTTGATTTGTTTATTTTGTGTTAAGATTTGGTTTATACACATTATTGTACTTTGAAACTGAAATTCACATTAATCCATTTACATATTGCGCTATAATTTTCAAACCTGAAAAACTTTTTCTATATTTAAATTATTTAACTTAACAACACCACAGATATTACTTTATACTTTATGTGCCTACATCAATATTTTTTGATGGAAATAAATCAGACTCTAAATTCAAAAGCGTCAGAACTCAAAAATATCAAAAATTTACTTTTTTCCATAAATTAATTCACAGTATACATCTCCAACTACTTCAAAAGTACCTTCTAGTCACTATCTTCTTTTTCTGAAAAAATCCCGTTATCACTGCTTTTATGTTAATTGCTCAAGAACAACTGATTACTTTTGCTCAGCATATAGAGTGTTATTTTGAGTTTTGCCACTATTACTGTAAAAAGTAATATATATTGAGGTGTATTATTTTGGATTGTGAGTCTTTAATTAAAAAAAGTGAGTTCAATTCTTTGTAATATTTTATTATGTGCATTTTTTGATAAAAATCGATAATCGTGATTGAAATATTTATTCCTAAACCTACTTTAAAATGGCAAAAACTTTTTTGTCACTACTCGCATTTGTTCAACGGGTATGCTTAAGTAAAGGTTATGATCTTTTGAAAATTATTCCAAAGGCCGAAAGAAAGCTCTACAGAAGGACCGCTACTCGAATAGCTTTTCTCAGCGAAACTGTCTTCGGATAGAGAACAATCGTATAGGCCCGACCTAAGGCCATTACACTTCCATTGCGTATTACATATAAGCTAAATTCTTCTTTAAATACCTATTTCAAACAGAAAGTTGCTTTTCCTGATAATCATAAAACCTTAAAATTTCATCTACATTTGAGAGATTTTTTTTTTAATATTTATTACTCCGTACTTCATCCAGATTCCATCAAACTAGTTTCGCATCCCGTTGTCCTTAAACGCACGATATAAATGACGGAGAATTAGTATCATAAATGAGGGTAGGAAGCTATCGTTAAGTTTTCTTACAATTTCCCAAAAAAAAATATCGCAACATAAGTTGTTCTACAACCGATCCTTTAGATCAGACAATCTTGGACGAAAATATTGGCCTTCAGTATAACTTTTCTTTTATTATACTAACTTAACAATAAATAATTGTATTGAACATGAGCCGCATTCAGTCATAATCAATACTTTACACTTACTCGTAACGAAAACCATAAAAACTATTTGTTGTACACATAAAATTAACATAATATTCTTATATTTTCATGATAAAAAAAAAATTCATTACCATATGTTCAAATTGTAAAAATGTATGTTGTATGACACTCAAACATTACCACCACATCAATTGCAAACATATATTTATATTGTTATTTGCGCTGATCATCTGCTTTAACACAACGAAAACACCTCCAAAATCAAATTCGCATTAACAGCTTCCGGTCCTATAGTAGTACACGTAATCACCAAAGACGTTCTCCTACATCGGTTTCTACGATGCGTTCTTCTTCATATCACAGTCCAACACGATGCAATTCACCAATTAGTTCGACTCAGCAACAGGCCAATGTGTTATCAAGACCCTCATCGCCCGCTTCATCTTCGGGCCATTCGTCGCGACACTCGACTTATGGTGATAGAGAGAGATCATCCTCGGTTCATCATCCTCCTAGCAGTCGGACATCGTCACACTCTTCGCAAACATGTGTTGATGGGCATAGTAGTAATGAGGTTGTAGCTCGGGAAATACGAGAGCGAAGAGAATCACGCAACGAACGTTCATCTACAGTACAAACAAGTTGTGTTCCCGGCAGTCCTGGTGGCAATTCAGCTACAGTACATCAGAGAGCAAATTCAGGTCCAACAATTGCCATTAGTATGTTTCATGATCCTGAAGCCAATAATGGTTAGTAATATTAACAACATAATTTTTAGTTTTTAAACGAATTTTTGATTTTTTTTTGTAGTTATGAATCCTACAACATCACCATTAATGAATAATAGTACTGCTGCCATATCGGGATCACCTTGCAATACTCCCGGTGGACAACTGTGGAAAACTAGACTTACCAATATTAAAAATAGTTTCTTAGGTAGTCCACGCTTTCATCGAAGAAAACTTCAGGGTAATTTTTTCACATAACATTTTATTTTAAAGTACATATATTTAGTGCGAATTTAATCAAATATTTTTTCTTGTAGTTTCTGCTGATGAGGTTCATCTAACACCTGAATCATCGCCAGAGTTAACAAAACGTTCTTGGTTTGGTAATTTAATTACAACTGAGAAAGATGAAACCTTTACCATTTTGGTTAAAGGCAAACCTATAGCCACAGTTAAAGCTCATTTAATACATGCATTTTTATCGGTAAGCTAATGGAGTTTAATATTTGTGAACAAGTTTTTATGCAATGACTTTTAATATTTCAGATGGCAGAATTATCGCATAGTGTGGTATCTCCAACTTCATTTCGTGTTGAATATAAACGCAATGGTAATGGGCCGGTCATGTTTCAGAGACATGTCAAATTTCAGGTAATTATGATACCCTGTGTTCAACTGATGATATATTCATAAAAATCCATAATAAGTTTCTTGTTGCAAAGAACCGTTTAGTCCATAGCGTGTTTTGAGTTCGAACTTTGGACGAATTTCGCTTAGAGGGTACACTGGACCGATTGTAATGAAATTTGGCTTAGGTTTTACCTACCACCGCATTGATCTCCTTGTAGTGGCTCCATGAGTCCCAAAGGGGGACACCGCTTGTATACAAAAGCTTCAAACTATAGCCATTAGTTTATATTTCATCCTATTTTTACGTTACATGCATTTTTTTTTTTGCTGGTAAGGGTCTTCAAAATATATGTTGTACTTTGTGCGATATCTCTTATAGTTTTCAAGCATTGCAAACTATTTAAAATATATTATTTTTTATATATGTACAAATATTGAAAAACAAGTTAAATAAAAATAATCAATAGAAAATTTTATTTTAATCAAAAAAAAATATATATACGGTCCACAACCGGGTACCCGGGTACCTTTTTCAACTTTTAAATGCTCGCATTTCTTTAATAATAAAGATATGGCTATGAAACTTCAGATCGTCGCGATTAAGGTGTAATATTAATATTGTTAACTTGGCCTTTGTTAAAACAGTTGTAAAGTTGACACATACGGGAGTCAATGACCAGTTACCCCGGTACCCCATATATTTTATATTTGTGTTGTACTAGAGTAACCTTCGTTTCCCATTATTTAAAATTGCTTTTTTAATTTTAAGTAAAGTTTTTATTTTTTTTTTTCTAATTTTTATTAATTAATTATTATATTTTTATTATTAGAGGTACTTAAATAAATTCAAAGAATTTAAAAATATTTTTTGTATGCTGATCGCATATTGGCTTATCAGACACGCTGCATGATTTTCGGGTTTTTCGTCTCTTCTTTTCGGGTAATGCTAAGCACACATAACAACAACCAGCTTCTTTCCAGTAGTGCCGCTGGATGTTGATGAATAACCATCAAGCGTCTTAGAAGTGAGTCTACTGATTTTCCTAAATAGCATTCAATGACGGAACTGGAGAAGAAATGTCGCGTAATTTGCTTTTGCTCATCGCTAAGTCTCTGCAAAAAGCATTTCCTTTGAGTATTTTTGTATGGTATTGTCCTGTTTTTTTTTTTCAAAATAAATCATTTCTGCTTTGCCATTATTGCCAATAGCAATATCACTGAATTCTTTTTTCTTTGTACATAAGAACACATTGTGACATTGTTGTGAAAGGCAAAAGTGGATGACCCAATATCTCTTTTTTTATCTGCTTTCATAACATCCGGAATGTATGGTTTATTTTTGCGTAATGTTTCCACCATTGTCAATTTATTTGAAAGCAGATGTTCTGCCACGGCAAGAGTGGTAAAAAAATTGTGCATTGTGATGTTGCGCCCACTTACGTAGAATGACCTGTCAAATCTTTTACAACCCTTTCTCCTTGTTGTCTCACGACCCGTTGCAAGCTTCCCAGTATATAGTTGCCCTTGGAGTGGATAGGAGTTCTTGGCATCACAAATCCACCAAACTTTATTCCCATTCTTTGCTGGTACTACCGTCGATTGTTAGGTTTTCACTTGGCCTGTAATATGCTGCTAGATTTGCATCGAGCATTGTCCATATATCAAGGATTGGTGCAGCCTTGTCCGTAAATGCTCTTTGCCTTCTGGTGTTAGCGTCGTCAGAACGTATAAAACGCACCAATGACCAAAATCTGTTTATGGTCATTGTTGCCCGGTATAAAGAATAAGATGTGATTAGCCTCATCAATAGCGGCAGTATTTTCAATTGCGTCATCTTCTGAGTATGACATTTGCACATCTCCTACAAATAATGTTTCTTATCTTCCCCTTCAGATAAGTGTTCATCATTCACAACTTGGTCGATAATTGATGCGATGTAATTGGATTTTTCTTCAACCGTCAAACTTAAATATTTCCTTTTTTTAAAGCACCCAGCAAACCACACATTACCAAATAATGGGTAAAGTAATGTATACCCATAGGGGCCGATGGATTACTTTACACCTTACTTTATTGATGAATTTTACAGGCGATGAGCCTTAAAGTAATGTATATACCCATTACTTTAGAGGTGATAATGTAAATGGTTACTTGTATGGTAACGAGAATGGAAAAAGTAATGTGTCTAAAAATAAATTTTTAAAAAAGAGGAATTTTTATTAAAAAAAATTATTACAAATTTTTTATTTAAATTATTTGTAATTAAAAATAATGTGGTCAAGATGGGAATCGAACCAGGGAACTGAGCTATCGACGCATATAGTATTTGATTGCTTTAAACTTAAATGAATTGTTGCGTTTCGTTTTTTCGCTAGTGTTATCAAAACAAACATACATTACCCTTTTGCTTACAAAAAAACACAAAGTAATGTATCTAAAAATAGATTTTCAAAAATATTTCAATTATTACTTTACATTTATAAAGCATATATTACGTAATCAATAATCAGTAACTTATTACTTTATGCTTGCAAATAATGAAAAAGGTAACGAGCTATCATTACAAGGTAACGCATGAGAATATCGCATCCATTACCAAAGTTTTGCTGGGCAGTTCTACGTTTCACGACATTTTCTTGGCTTTTCAACTTCTAACGAGTCGGTGGCTGTTAATTTTTATTTTTCTGTCCAAAAATTTCTAAACTTTTCTAACTGTTTCTCTCATGCAAAACCAGTTTTAGCAACAAAGAATTTCAGAATTTTTTTAATGGAAATAAATCAAATGTATAGTTTAATATCTAAATTAAATTATGTTAACAAATAATTGACATAAATATTTAATTTCCAATACAAAAGCAATGACAAAGTACATAAAGGTACCTGGTTATGGACCATAGGGATATATATGAATATATACATATATATTATATTTTTTGCTATATTTTTTGAAAGAAAGGTATCAATACTTGATTTGGTATTAGAAAAAGGTTGGTTTGTAGCTTGAAAAGTGTAAATATTATTCTGAAACTCAACAGAGCAGTTTTGTGAAAAATATTTATGCTGCTTCTTCCCGCTCCTTTTGAATATAATCAATTCTCACACATCAGCATGATGAGAAATTTGAACAAAATTTTAGATTATTCGCTTACAAGGTCCAATTGACTCAGCAATTGAAGGCAAAAGTCCATCCACTTCTTTACGGATTCTGACGAGGCGCATTTTTTTTCTCGGCAGCTATGTCAACTAACCAAATTTCTGCATCTGGGGATCGGAAAACTTGCACTTCACTGTCGAGAAGCCAATAAGTCCACAGAGACTGACAGTTTTGGTTGTATTTTGGAGTGGTGGCATCATTAGCCAATTTAGCAATGGCATTTGAGGCAACGGCGAGCGCTACAGAGTCATGGTTACAGACTTTTTATGTGCTGAAATGGAGGATATGAAATTGGATAATCCTTGGTTTCAGCAGGATGGCGCACCAAGTCACTCAGCTCGACAAACAATCGATCTTTTGCGCACTAAGTTCGAATCGTGTTGGAGATGTCAATAGACATTCTTGTAAGCTATCGTTAATGACAGATGATATGCGAATAATCCACAAACGATCCACACCCTTAAGGCTAATATCATCTGAGTCATACGTTAAATAGAACCAGAAAATGTCTAGAAAAATTGGAGTGTCAGGATGAGCTACTGCGAAGTCAGCCGCAGCAGCTACATTACTTGGTGTCTACACCTGACATTATTAAAAATATTTTTCTATTTGCAAACGTCACTTTTAATCGCAGAGTAACGGGACTAAATTATATATATTAATATTAATATTAAGGGTGGAGAACACGTATTTATGTTAATATTTATATCTACTCACAATTTTCAGTCAGCCGTGTAGTAAAGTCGTTTGTTTACTAGTGTTTATACGCGTTGTTTTGCTTGTAATTTTTAATAAAACAAAAAAAGTGTTTATTGGAATAAAAAAAAATTGTGCTCTGTTTTAAATAAAAAATTTGTAGTAAAACAAACAAAATGTCATTAAAAACAACTGCTGCATTCTTGGTGGCATTTATGTATGTGTATCTGGCATGATTTTGACAGCTAATATTATGATATAGTTGTTATAATGTTTATTATGATAACTCTGTTATAATATAAATATAACACTAAGAGCAACATTAATATGGAGTCTACACGCAAATATAATTCTCTCTGCGATTGGATATGAGGTTTGCAAACAGAAAAATATTATATCAATCGCAGGTATAGATACCAAGTTAATGAAATCCTGTTCCATAAATAATGGGAATGTTGGTTATTTCTAATAAAGTCATAATATACCAAAAGTTAAGTTTACCACCCTTAAGAACTAACTAATAAATAAAAGTATGTAGTTACTTTTGTTCTATAAAATATTTGGACACATCGTTCCTTAAATCTTACATACTTCCAAATGACAAAGTGCTGAAGCAAATCCATCGTGTTCTCATTTATGATAAGACAGGATTGAAAGATAACATACGCTAATAATAATGAATATCATGCGGAATAAGAGCGGCTTTATTTTGCATAAATATTTGTCCATAAGAAATCTGTTTTCAAAATTGCTGCCGCGTTTGCTCTACACCAAGACAATGCGCCGTGTCACAAGGCGTTGGCTACCATGGCCGAAGTGCACGAATTACACTTTCAATTACCAGATTTGACCCCCAATGGTTTTTACCTGTTTTGACACCTCAAGAAAATGATCGCTGGCAAAAGATTTGGTTCGAATGAAAAGATGCCAAAGATAAATCATTCTAAAAACGCATATCGAAATGGTAGAAAGGTGTTGGAGTAATTGTATCGCTCTTGAAGGAGACTATGTTGATGAATAAAGTCGAATTTTGTTAAAAAAAAAAATTGTTGTTTTACTGGTTATCCCAGGGATTTTTCACCCTATAACACATCCAAGTAGATTTTATTCCTGTTATGTCATTTATACCCCTATCTTCGACTATGAATCGACTTAACAGAAATGTTAATATTGTAACCCTACACTGTGCAAAAAATGGAGCTTGATTTTTATATTTTATTTCTAAATTAGTCCACCAAATATTTTATTGTATCTTGATATAGAGGGTATATATCCATATATCTTTAAATATTTTTGAATAATTTGTTGATGATGATGCACCGACAGATTACGCATTGCATAATATTTATGACAAAATATTTGTGTCCGTGATGTATTGGCTTACACTAGCTTACAGAAGAATCGCAAACAAGCCTAGAAGCTGTATTTGCGAGAGAGGTGAAAAGATATCTCAATTCAAGCTTTCCGGTCAGTAACTACAATAGGTGATCGTAAAATACTCTGCTTCTTTTGATTATTTCGTCAGAGGATAGTATAACTTTAAAACCTTTTCCTATTAAGGGCTTCGTCAAAATTAAATGGTTATGGGACTTAATATGAATAAGTCCCAATTGTAATATAAGGGCAGTGGCTTTTATTTCTTTTTAAAGTCAGCCACTGATATTGGAAAACTTCTTTCAATTCTTTTATAGAGTTTTGAAGGTGGTACAAGAAGTCTATCATTGTTTCACCGCTCGTAAATGCTGATTTTCTCTTTTTTTAGGAGTTACTTTAAATGGGTAGAAATCTTTATATAATTCGTAAAATTTAATAATATTTTATTTTATAAGAAAACGTAATATGAGGTTTTTTATACAATACTCAACTAAGTGGTCAGGGATAAAAATATAGTGACATGGCATAACCCTAAAGGACATTAACACAATTTCCAATTATGTTTGCAAATGTTTACCCCCCCAGAAAGTTGGAACTATGCCCCAGAAGAAAACGAATACAAAGTCCAGAATTTGGGACAAAATATTTATATAATATATTTGAGTTGTGTATTATGTTTACCGACTACTTTTCCAAATAAAAAGTTTGTGTGTGGGAGGACTTAGTTGTGTATTTTGTGTAGCCGGCCTTTAGCCGGAGGTAAGTAATAATCCAAAAATCGATAATGGATCGCTACAACGATCCAAAAAGACTTTGTTGCTAGTGCTCGGTTAGGGTATTAATATATAATTTGTAATTTATAGCTAAATACAAAATTTTGCAGCTACAAAAATTATTAAATTCGCAGCACCTTTTCCACTAAGTTAAAATTTAACTATCAGATTAAATAAAACCTTATATGGAAAGCACAGAAAATTTCGAATGAATATGCAAAAAAAATTTTCCTAAATAAAGATTAAAATATATATTTTTTTTTTACCTTTTAGGTTGATATTAGTGCTATTTGCAAACAAGGTGATGTAGCCGATATGCTATTTGCATTAACTTTTACACTGTTATCGGGTAATTATTACAAAAAATATATTGAAAATCAAATTTTATATATAAACTATTATTACTTATAGGTAATATTCGACGTTTTCGACGTATCTGTGAGCACATACAATCACAAGTTTGTTCAAAACGCTTTCCGGGACCAAGTAGTCCGCCTACAGTTCCAACAGTTACCCAAGCAGTATCAGAAAGTTCTTCATGTGGTTCAGTGTCTAGTGAAAGACTTTCATATAAACGACAGGTACGATATATGTTATGCATTTATTGTAAAATATAACTCTTGCTATATTCTTCCTATTTTCTGCAGCAAATTGAAAATGATGTGGAAAATGATTCCATATTTACGTACAAATCTGGTAATAGTCGTCGTTCATCAGCTACGAATAATAATAATGCCAATCCTATAGATATGCCTGGTAGTCCAATTGCAGTTAGATCCAAGTAAGTGCTCCTCAATAAAAGCATTTGTAGTGAACGCCTGAACACAAAACACTCAAATAATGTCGTTCGTCTGTCTATTTTGTTAGTTCTGAATCAGCTGAACAGGAGCGAACACGTGATATGCAGAGTGAACGTCAGGCGACAACAATGTCCGGGAGTGCAATAGCATGAGAGTTATTTCTCTGATTTGGTTCTAGTTTTATAAAAATTTTGATTTTCCATAACACAAACAACAACTCTATGAAATTCTACTACAGGTTTAAGTATTAAAAACAGAAAAGAAAAACTCTGAAAACTAAATCTTTAATTATTAACCATTAATAGTATTCAATTGTCTTGAAATTTTTAAATCTAACCAAGAAAATAAAATAAGAAGCAATACAAAATTTATTAAACTTTCTTAAGCCTAAAATCAACCAATAACAAACACACAAAAAAGAAACGATGAAAACTAAATGCATTTAGAACAAATTAATGTTTTAGAAGATTGATGAAAGAATAAATAAGAAATAAATAAATAAATATTTTTTATATTAAAATTGCTTTAAAAACTTTAAAATAATCAAATTTCATCTAAATGCTTATTATATTATTAATAAAAGCCTTAAATTATTGCTTCAATATTATTATTTTCTACTCCTTATTATTTTTCTATATTTGAAAGTATGACTAGAAGAAAGACTTGCAAAAATAATGAAGATCATGCGATAGGATTATAAGAGATTGACTATCTGATATAGGCAGTATTAGCTCCCTAAAATCTTCCACATTTTTACTTTATGTGGGATTATCAACTAGAATGTTGCCAGACATACTTATAAATACATTCAATGGATCTTTTACAAGTTAAATGTAAGGAAAATGTTGAGCAGCCATTTTGTAAGATATTCATTGTTTTTATATAACTGCATTAAAAACTGGTTTTTAATACTGTTTTTCAAAATTCATTTGTTATCATTATATGATTTGAAGTGTTTACTAAAATTGAATTTATAACAAGTAGTCTGCGAGATCATCGTAGTGCCTTCCACCAATCTTACAAATCCTTTTAGCGTTTTTGTTTGTCAGATATTTGTCTTTCACTTCTCGCTGAGCTATTGATAATTTCGAATATGACCCAGGGTTTCAACTACTTGTCAGCATTTTTACTCGCTTGATTACTTTTGTTCGCGATGTCTCAAAAGTAATGAGTAGTAGTTATCTTCTCACTTACAAAAAAACACAAAGAAATTGGTGGTCATAACCCTCTCGCTTACAAACAGCAAAAAAATAATGATCGCCCATTACATTTTGAACATCGCGAACAAACGTAAGTACACTCAGAGAAAAAACATTATTGGAGCAATCATATTCGAAGAGCAGCATATATTTTTGGGATTATGATTGTGCCAACCATAGTCGTACTATAATATAGTAATCATGTTATGATAATAAAAAAACTATTTTTAACTTTTATTTTTAACTTTTTTATTTTTAACTTCTTAAATTTTTAGAGCTTAAGGTTGCTTTCTTTATAAATAAAAATATTATTATTTATTTTTCAATATTTCGCTACTCCATTGTGTAGCATCTTTTATAAAAAAATTTTCAAAGCTTTCAAACATTTTCTATTATTTGTCATTATAATAATTATTATTATTTGCTGAAGATGCTACACAATGGAGTAGCGAAATATTGAAAAATAAATAATAATATCTTTATTTATAAAAAAACCAACCTTAAGTTTAAAAAATTTAAGAAGTTAAATAATAAAATAGCCATAATTTTGTCATAATATGGTTCCTACATTATATGATTAGAAACTATGAAAAAGTTCTTCAAATTTAAGAATATTTCTTTAAAAAAATGTTTTTCCTAAAAAAAAAAATTAATATTAAGGACTTTTTAAGAAAACTTCTTTGATTCTATGGACTTTTTTTAATGAAAAATACATAAAAATATTTTTAAATGCAAAGGAATATTGCATATTTTCTAATATTGCCAGCATTTTATAGTTGTATGATTATCATATTTTTTTTCATAGTCAGAATTTTTGTTACCACAGTATGGTTACAGCCAATCATGTTATAAAATAGAAAGTGAAAATCATAAAATAATAAAATATTTACTATAATAATGATGGTAGCGACCATATTGATGGTTAGAACCTCTTCATAAACCAATAACTTGATTGAGACAACCATACCAGAATGCAGCAAGCAAAAATATGTTAGCAGTAATCATATTGCAACCATGTGTTTTCTCTGCGTGTAAGCGGTGTTCCTTTGCACATTTTAAATTTGGAAACTTAGAATTACTTTTGCCATCCCCTTGTAAAACATCATGAAGTTTTTTGCTAAGATGCATCAACCACAATAAGTCACCACAATAAATGTATGAGATTAAAGGACTTTTAAATGCGAAAAAGCACGTTTTGTTAAAAAGAAAAAAAAAAGGATTATTTTAGTATGCGAATTTGTTTGTATTTTAGAGGGTTCTCTTGTAAAAGATTTAATTATTTAGAATCTGTTCTTCGCGTCATACATTCAAATATTTTTTTATTTTAAAATTAAATATTTAGATTTTTTTACAAAAACATTGTTGCCGCCGAGCCGAAAAGAAACACGAATGCTTATATTTACATATATTAATAATATTGAAAGGGGTAAATGAGAATCCCAAATTTGCATACATTTTATATTGTATGGACTTAATAATATACATACTGCAAAATTTGTATGTATAGCCAGTGATCGATGATTGTAAATTGATTGTGAATCCTTTAATTTGTATGTATTTATTTTATGTAATTCTTAATTCTTAATTACAATTATGTATATCACATGGACCTATGTGTATATTTTTGAGGAATATAATTGTATGAAATTTGTATAGTATATTAAAAAAAAACCAAAATACTCAAAAGTTAATTGACAATTTTTCCACACATAATAATGCATAACAATGGTATTCAAAATATTAAGCACTGCAGAAATTTTGAATTTATCATATAAAAATTGAAAATTCTAAATATGAAAATTGTAAAATATCCTATAAATTGCATACAATATTTTGAAAATAAGAGAATGCATTTGCTTTGAATACAACATAAAATCAATAAATTATAGATAAACGAAAAAATTATGAACACAAATGAATGTTTGATTGATCTGCATACTAAAGTCAATACAAAATTTTTATAGAATAAATAAAAGTTTGTTTTTTTTTTTTAAATAATTTGTATAAATTGCATGAACAAGTAATGAATTATTCATTTAAAGTTACTTAATAAATCATAAAATTTAAAATTTATATTTTTCTAATCTTTTATGTTTTATTGCGCCAAAATAGTTAAAAATTATTGCTGTAAAAATATGATGAGCTTTTTTTAAGATTTTGTGGCTCTTGAATTAGGCGTTCAGGCTAAAAATTGTCCATTGTACCAACCACTATAGTCTCGCCCACCAATTTTTTGATCAAATAATTAAAATCGATAAAACACTGTTTTGATTACAGAAGGGGTTACTTCCAAATGTAATTATATTTATGAAAGCTTCGAAGAAATCTGATATAACTCACTGAAATAATAAATATTTTATCTTCACTGAGTTTATCTGAATTTTTATTTTGAGTGTAATTTTTTTTTGAAATTAACTTTACCAAAATAGTTATCATACAAATGCTGATTAAATTGCCTTTCACATTAGAATAATATTGCAACTTCTTATTAACCAATTGAAGACCTGACCCAAATAAAATAAAATTATATATTGCAACAAGTCAGTTATATATCACAAATAATTAAATGAAGCTAATCTTCACAATCGAGTCATGTCCAAAAATAGGATATACACTTAGTCCGAAAGTCGGCTTGTTGTGCGCTCACATGTAGGTTGGAGTGAGGATAGTACCTATCTTTTACCTCAAACACTCGCCATATTTTCCGGGGTTGCGTCCAGCTGACTCCAGTCAAGATAAGATTTCTTAGGAAAACCTTTGGCTTATAAAAGTATCAAGCAAGTCTCACAATATAAATTAGCTTTACTTAGATTAAAGCTAAGACTTTTGGCTTTCATTTGGTATACTAAGCCTTGTTTTTTTAATGACGAAATACTCATTAGAGAAATATTTTTTATTTGTACCCAAGAAGCATTTTAAGGCGTACGATTCATGAATCTGGTAAATTCGTAAATACGTATCCTTTAAAGCTTGTACGTTAACGGAACATAAACGGACCATAAAATTGAATTTTCGATTTTCATCAGTTTCTTTTTCGTTGCTTTTGAAATCGGTTTGTTGTAAAAAACGAATAATTAAAAAATATGTGTGATCATTATACGGGTCGTGCGCTAAAGTTTAGAAAAACAAATGTATATTTTGAGTAACTCACAGGGCGAAAATAAAATTGAATGATATCTATGAGGTAAATATTTATTAAATTTAAAACAAGTTTTCGGTGATGTGTGCAAAGTTAGTGTAGTTTTGCATATAACATTTATTTTTGAGAGTTTTCAATAGGTTTTGTTAAAAAATGTCCAATTTTGCGTTGTGTGTTTTATTTCTTCATGATTCCTAATGAGCCATAACCGCAGTGATGGATAGAGATGCTAGTTGTGCTGGAGATGGGTGTCCCAAGAAGAACACAATTTTTAAATTTTAAATAAAACACAGATATTTAAAAAAAAATCGTGAAACTTTATTATATCGTAAAGTAGACAGAATGAGGTTATGTATGGAACAATATATCGTGCAGATGGCCGCCGCGGCTTTGCTGGCATGCACGCGATCTTTAAATGAAATTTTCAATGACCGTTTTGCATGAATGCTGCGGTATTTCATTAATGCAGCGTCCAATTTCCTCTTTTAAGGCTTGAGTCGTCGTCGGCTTATTCGCGTAAACCATCGACTTCAAAAAACCCCAAAGAAAAAAATCTAATGGTGTTAAATCGCACGATCTAGGCGGCCAATTCTGATCTCCAAAACGCGAAATAACACGACCGGAAAATGACTGATGCAACAATTGAATTGTTTCTCTGGCTGTATGACATGTGGCGCCGTCTTGTTGGAACCACATGCCCTCCACATTCATTTCTTCAATTCTAGGCAAGAAAAAACTGGTTATCATTTCTCGATACCGAACACCATTGACTGTTTGCGCTTGACCTGCCTCATTTTCATAAAAAAAAGGTCCAATGATTCCTCCAGCCCAAAAACCACACCACACAGTGACACGTTGAGGATGCATTTGCTTCTCGTGAATCACTCGAGGATTTTCCTCACCCCAAATGCGACAATTCTGCCTATTGACGAAGCCATCAAGATGAAAATGGGCCTCGTCACTGAAGATGATTTTATCGGCAAAATCAGCATTTTCATGTTGTCTCTCCAATACCCAATTAACGAACTCCCTTCGCTGTCCATGGTCAGCTGGCTTCAGTTCCTGAGTCAATTGAACTTTGTATGCATGAAGATGCAAATCTTTCGTCAAAATTCGCTGCAAAGTGGATTTGGAGACACCAATTTGCTGAGCTCGGTGTCGAATTGAGGTGGATGGAGTTTGAGCGACATCATCACGTACAGCTGCGACATTTTCGGTCGATCGACCTGGTCGATGGCGCGTTGTTGTCTTTACATCACTAACAGACCCAGTTTCGGCAAATTTATCCATTAATCTCTTTACAGTTGACTCTTTTGGAGCATTATTGTGACCCCAAATTAATCGCAATTTGCGAACTGTAGCCGCAATACTTTCACCATTTTGGTAAAACAATTTCACAATGAGAATGCGTTGTTCATTCGTGTATCGCTCCATTTTTACTAACCTCGTACCTTCTACTACCAAACAATAACAATTGTTCAAATGTCAAACAATGACACTTCGAATGTTGCCAGATTTAAAAATTGCGTTCTTCTTGGGACACCCTTTACGAGTATCATTTCATTAAATTTGTAAGATTTTTGTTATTTTATTCAATATCTTTATAAATGAATTTAAAGACAAAAAAACTAAAATTTGTTTTTCAAAATTGAAAAATTTAGGCATTTACACAAATCCGTTTCTGGTTGAAAAGAAACCGAATACGGATCCGTAAACGGTCCGTCATTAACGAACTTTCACGGACAACTCCATTTTTCACCCGATATTCCGGTCGGTTAACGGTCCGTAATTGACGCACTTTATCGAACAACTCCGTTTTTTTTTTCACGACATGTCGGTCTGTAAACGATCCGTCATTGACGCTATTTCAACGAATTCGAATCAGTTTCGATGGTCCTAAAAACCGAACGTATTATTTGTTTGGTATATTATATTTCGTATCATATAACAATTTAAATTATGCAATATTTCAAATCGAGCTTAAGATCTTTTATTTATGAAGAAGTCACCCAATGTGGTAACGAAATATTGGGATAAATATAATAAAAATAAAAATATAAATAAAAGATCTTTAGCTCGATGAGAAATATAACACAAATCAAGAAGATCGATGAAAACTAAAAGAATTATCAATTTAAATTATTTTATTAGAAATTTAAAAGTATGTATTTGTTTTTCTTTCTTAAAAACCAGTAAGAAATTTTTTTTAAAGAAATTAATTTTAAGAAAATAGGTTTTTTTATAAAGTGGTAGTATAAACATTTGGAAAGAGCACGTTCATTTCTAATTAATGCCGTTGACCGTTTTGAAATCGGTTAAAAAATGACTGAGTTAGAAAATTTTAGTTGCGGCACTCCAAAAAAAATCGAAGTTTTAAGGGTATATTGCAACTTTTAAAACCGGTTATATAATACACTCAGTTAGACCTACAACCTACACTAGGTCATTTCCCAAGTTATTTTTCAGTGTAGCACCGTGTTATTATTTAGCCATCTTATGTAAAGTAAAAATAATTACTAACTTAATAATTTCCTGGATTAGATGAAGAACCTTTATTTTGAATCATGTCAATTTCCTAAAATTTCTTATATTAAATTGTTAAAGATCTAACGATCATCATTATTTTTTTTATAACTTTTTTAATAATTATTGTTACTCAAGCACGAAAAATAAAAAAAAAGTTATTAAAAACTCGTTTTTAATTCCGTTTTTCGGATTAATTCAAAAATCATTTGTTTTACTATTATAACACCAAATAAGTATTTAGAAAAACAAAATGCATTTATTAAAATTGAATTTATACCAAGAAAAGTAGCCTACGAGACCATAGTGCCTTCCACCAATTTTACTTTGCAATTCTATTTCAAGGCTTTGTTTGTCAAATATTTGTTTTTCATTTCGCGCTGAAGTCATTGAGGATATCGCCTATGACCCAAAATTTGTTACTCAGTGCAGTATCAGTTAGAATTTAATAAAGGCCATGTAGTATTAACCAGGGTTGGCAGGCAACACCGCAAAAACACCGTTATCGATTCAATAACCTTTCAACTGACTGTCGTTATCCATAAAATACCGTTACCGAAATAACTGAAAAAATCGTTATCCTTAAAATACCGTTACCGAAATAATACAAAATACCGTTATTGCTAAAATACCGATACCGAAATAACAGAAAAAATAAAATACCGTTACCGAAATTACTGAAAAAATCGTTATCCTTAAAATTACGTTACCGAAATAATAGAAAACAGCGTTACCCTTACCGCATTTGTTTCGGTTACCATCCATGTTATTAACTAAAGGAGTTTCTTTGCTCATTTTAAATTTTTGGGAAATTGCGAATTAGTTTTTTCATCCCCTTGTAAAACAGCATTAACATGGTTATAGTGACCAGTTTTTTGCTTATCTTATAATCACACCACAATTAGCCACCACAATAAATGTTAAGGTTGTATGAGATCAAACAAGAGGTGAAAAATTAAGTTTTGTTACAAATAGTCGATTTTCTTGTTGAAAAAAATATGCGAATAAGATTTCTTATAGTAAATTCCAACCTAAATAAAATAAGAATAACAAAAATGCAAAATTCACAGATTTTTTATTTAATACATAAAAATACATATTTTAGACAAAATATCAAAATTTTCTGAAAATTTGTAAATAAAAATTCAAATTGCTAACTCCTTATATGAACATATTTCTCAAATCTGCCTAGCAAAAACATGGTAATGACATATCATTACTTTATACATTACTTTGTAATGAGTATCCTTACATTCAAAATAAAAATAATGTATTACCTATAACATGTTACTTATTTTATTATTTTGAATTAAATAATAATAAGTTACCTGTAATGGCTTACCTTTTCTATTATATTAATATAAATAATAATGAATGTATGAATTAAGAGAGTTAAATAAAAAAAAATAACATGTAAGTGAACAGGAAAAAGCCTACAAGTTAGTTTAGAGTAGTGCCGAATTAATTTATTTTAACTTGTTTGTATTATGACACATCTTATATAATTTATTTTGGTATTCAGATCACGAATATGACAAACATTTTAACATAACTTGGGGCAAAAATCGAGTTTTAACTGTAGTTCCTAAATATCCTTTAGATACAATTTTTCAAAATTGTTAAAAAACAATGTGTTATTAGTAACCAATTATTAATATGCATACTAGGGGTGTTCTTATTTGTATGGGAAAATTTTAAAAAGTTTTTTTTCTAGTTCGCCGGCACGATTCTTGTTCCCTTCTGTTAAAAAAGTAATCCTGTAAAATTTGGAGTCAATCCGATAATTTTTAGTGGACCCGGAAACGATTTGAAAATTTTCATGCGGTCTATATGGGCAAAATATCCATTTTTAACGAAAGTAGTTACATCAAATGAAATTTCATATTAAAAAATAATTGTATTTTATATATAATAAATTTATTAATCATTACTATTTTATTTATCATGTTATTAAAGTAGCTTTGTTATATGATGGATATTTCATTCGATAAGCCTCAACAACCTGAAGCAACAATTGTTTTTCGTCTTCATCATTTGTCAAGATTCTATTATAGTCTTGAATAAACTTAACGCCTCTCTCTGCAATATCATTGACGACAAATAAGTCCTTACATGCGGTCCAACCTTCTTCAAATGCGTATGATGTTTCCCAACTTGAAGGCTCTAACAGTAAAAACTCCATTGGCAAACCAAATTTACTAAAGAAACATTTTGTTTTCTCTGACACGAAATCACACAACGAAATATTTTTAAAATCCAATAAATTCGAACATCTTTGACCATTTTCTAATTTTACTACTGGTTCCTTTAATTTGAGGTTTTTAAGCATTTTCTGTTTCTCTTCTATGGGTATTTTCGAATCATAAAAAGCCAGAGCTACTACTTTCTCTGAAATGTACCATAAATGGTTGCTCATTTTTTTTAGAATTATTGCTGATATGTCCGTGTCTATTTCAGTATACTTTATGGCATCTTGAATAAAAGTTAAATCTTGAAGCGGTGCGTCTATAGCATTAGTGCATTTGAACCAAACTTTGATATAAAGAGTCACTATAAAAACGCAAATATCGCGTAAACCATTCAATTCCTTCTTCGTTAGTTTGAATTGATCACGGAACATAAATATTTTCAAGGAATATATAGCCTTTGCCATCCAGCGTGCATGGCTAGTTGGTCCAGGCGTTCGGAAATTATACTGCTCTGCACCGACAAACATCAAAGCCAACTGTAGTAATTCTTTATAGTCTTCTCGATTTTGAGATTTAGCCAGTTGAGCATAGCAAAAAGTTTTACAGTGTTCTAGTTCAGCTGCACTTATTTTTTCACAAATGGTCGAATCTTCAATGCCACTTTTGAAACTTGTTTATTTATATTTGGCCAAAATTTTCCAAATCTTTCAAAGATGGGAACTTCTGGTGCAGAGGTTGAAGAAAGTTTTGTTTCGAAAACACTTCGCAAAACGACCTCATAAATATGGTGGCGGCAAGGTAGATTGATAAGACTACGGCCAATTTTTTTTTCTAAAAGAACTGCAGCACCTGTTTTTATGCCAGTATTTGTTGACGTTGTATCATATGACAAGCCTTTGACTTGATCCACAATTTTTTCACCACTCGAAGATGCTACTTTTGGTTCGCCGAGAAATTTTGATGTGCCGTTGAAACTAACAGAAATTGCGATTCGCTCAACCTTCGTGGGGCCGATCAAGTCTTTCATGAATTTTCCATCAAAATGAGCTACCAGCGATCCAGTTTTACTCACCTATAAATGATGAAAAGATTGTTACAATATCAAAAACCAACTCTTGCTGAAAATCACAATTGACATTATCAGTGAAATTAGCTGAAATTTCTTCAGATTCTCTTAAACGGTTCTCTTGGCGTAAACGATGAATAGTTGAACGATTGATTGCAAGTTCTTCTACACGTAGTCCAAATGCTTCACATGCTGCTATGAGAATATGAACTGCCATTCCATCAGACACTTTGGCATTGTCAAGAGCTGCTAGCAACCTTGCTGTTAAAAAATTTTTGCGCCCTCGTTTTTGACCATGATTACTTTTTGAGGTTGCATTTGTTTCATCATTATGCATCTCGTTGCTTGATATGTTACTAATATCACCTTCATCATTACACTCCATTAATTGAGAAACATCTATAAAATATGAAAAATAAAACATTACAATATTGAAGTTCGTCACCCTTACCTGTGCGGCTCATTTCCTCCTCATGCTTTCTTTTCCTTGCAGCTTCCTTATCTTTTCGTACTTGTGCTCTATTTTCCCGATCCCACAAAACCTTGTCAACACCAGCCATACAACCTGGACGTCCTTTCTTTCTTTGCATTTCAAGAAACTCTCTATCTTCTGCAATCCGAATTTTTTCTAGTGCATCAGCGGTAGCAATATCAAATAAGTCGTCTAGACTATTCAAAAATGACTCAGCAGCTTCTTTTTGGGAACTCGACCTTTTACCAGGAACTGTTTTCTGAATGATTTTCCATTTGTCGTATAATTTTACAAGCTTTTCAACGCATTTGTGCTCTTCTCGAATAGGTATACGTGCTTGCTGCCAAAATATTTCCACTGCACTAATTGCTAGCTTCGCACCAAGCATCGCAGTCATTTTTACAAACCGCATGTTGTAAAATAAAACTTGCAAGACCTGACGATTAGACGGTAGTTTTGCACCAGTAATTTTATGAGAAACATTTCCAATTAGATCGATTTTCTTCAAATTGTCAATGGCTTTACGCGTTCCAATAACTGAAGCACTCGACATTATCAATTTCTTTTATTATATAACAATAATTAAATAACAAATTAATCTAGAAAAATCTATTATTATTAAATTATTAATTCTTTTCGATTTCACTGATAAGAACTCACTCCACTGCGATCACAAATTACGATTTTAAGTGGAACTATGAACTGTTTGCTTCCAAAGCCAAAAATAAAGCGAAAATTAAAAACACAAGAGAAAATGTTCTCGAAAATGTCCCGTTATCAGCAGTATATGCAATTTTTAGTAGCTCAAGAGTACACAATTTCTTGGAATATGTTCTGCGCCAAAAGTAAAGCGTGCGAAAATAAATTTATGTTTTTTTAAGTAGGTAACTGTTATTGCGACTTTAGAGAACTAAACAGTCAATATCATGCATTTGATATTTATTTTTTATAATTTTAAGAGAAGAAAACCAAAAACAGTTATTGCTTCATTTCCTTTTGTGATGGATAAAATAAAGTTCAAAATTAAAATGTAACTACTTTCGTTAAAAATGGATATTTTGCCCATATAGACCCCATGAAAATTTTCAAATCGTTTCCGGGTCCACTAAAAATTATCGGATTGACTCCAAATTTTACAGGATTACATTTTTAACAGAAGGGAACAAGAATCGGGCCGGTGGTTGATAAATTTCAAAAATTTCAAAATAAGAACGCGTAATCAATTATTCTTATTCGTAAGCTTGCACGTAAGCATAACACCTTACCTTTTAGGACATCCCATATAAAAAAAGTTAGAATTATAATATAAAGGGTAATACGTGAAAACCTTGGAGCTTAAATTACTAGAATCATTATTTGGTAAGGTCTGTTTTTGCTGGGTGATCATAATTTTAATTTACTGTTTTTTTTAAATTCAAAAATTTTTTTTTCTTTTTTTCATGTCCATATTTAGCCAAAAATGTATGTACATTGAAAGCATGTATGGAAATTTATGTATAAACATGCATGCATGCTTATAAGCATACAAGAACATACATTAAACCTAGCCGGGTATATTAATTTTTTCTAAGTTGGAAATTTTTTGACGTAAAAGTTTCTAAATCTGATTCCCCCTTAAAAATTGTTTTTGTAAAAATTATATTTTAAATTTTATTTGGAGTATATTTCGGATTTATTTCATTTATATTAAAATAAAAAAACCTATAAATTGAATACTAGTTGTTTTAATTACAGTTGATAATTTTGGTTTGCATTCTTAAAATAATAAAATTTGGTTGATTATATTATGATTCTATATTTAATTTTATTATGTAGTTTGAAGTTAATCCCACATCTTTCTATTTTATTTAATTTTTGTCTGTTTCTCAAAAACATTCAAATTATTCCATTATTGCTTGTTTATATACAAATTATTTTAATTCAAATTATAAGAACTTAGTAATAATTTATTGTTACCGAATCGGTAGCTAAAAGTCAAATATTTATTTTTACCTGAATAACCAGTTGTATTTTCTGATTTTCCAGTTGTTTAAACAACATATCAAAACCAATGACAAAACCCATTTGATTTAGAAGAAAAGTAAGTGGACCAGTTCTTAAATAAAATTTCGTTTCTCTTAAATTACATTTTCTGTTGTTTCTACTTACAAACTATTTTAAGTGCAGAAAACAGTATCAGTAGTAGCCACCGAAGTTGTTGCCAATCGAATTCTGCCGGTTACGACAACTATCTTCATATTAAATTATATTTTTATTTGTGAAATCCAATATTTAGTTGTCTTATCTAATATTTATATTCCACATTAATATTATTGCGTTCCACAACATTTCATTTTAGGAAACAATTTATTTTTAAATTTTTCCGGTAGCGAATCTAGGCATTCAGAGTCACAGTCTCACACTCGTGCTTACTGCACCAAAACTAATTTTAACTTTCTTTAATATATTTTTTATTTAAACATTTGAATATTTTATTTTAATAAAAAAAGATATATTTTTTTCATGTTTGCCTTTTCCGGGATTTGAACTCAGAAATTCAGACTACTAGGCTATCCTTCTCCAACTACACTACAAACACTTTTAAATTTTGATAACTTATTTTGCATAAAAATAATTTGTTAGGAATACTAATTATTAATGCCGTATAATATAATCAATACAATCCATACCCAGCAAAACTGTGCGATACACTCATACTTTGCCTTGCAATTATATCTCGTTACCTTTTGCATTATTTTCAAGCATAAAGTAATAAATCGCCGATTATTGATTACATATTATATGATTTAGAAATGTAAAGCAATAGTTGAAATATTGTTGAAAATCTAGATTTATATACATTATTGTGTGGTTTTTGTAAGAAAATGAGTAAAGTGTGTATGTTTTCAAAACACTAACGAAAAAATGAAGCGCAATCAAAAATTATAGGCGTCGACAGCCAGGTTCCCTCCCAGGTTCGATTCATATCATTACCGCACTTTATTTAATAACGTTTGAAATATTAATTTAATTTTCCAAATCATCATTTAAGTAAGTTTATTCTTATTTATTTAATCGATCACAGTTTGTCTCACTAGGTGGCATAAATTCTAGTATAGGTGCTGTTACCTCGAGTCTACCACAGGGATCTGTACTAGGACCTATACTCTTTCTAATATATTTAAATAATTGTATTTCTCTAATGGATAACAGTTTTTGTAAGCCATATGTATTTTCTGATGATATTTTATTATTTTATGGTGCGAGTTGCAAACAGGTTAACTCTTTAGAGACTTGCTTTAATAACCATCTATATTAAATTTCTAATTGGATGCATCTTAATGACTTTGAAATTAATTCGACTAAGATAGTCTTTTTTCAATTATAAAATCAAAATATCTTGTTCCCTAGAATTAGTATCAATGGTCAGGTAATTGACTACGTGGGTTCTCTTAGATGTCTTGAAGTTATTATTGATTCTAATCTTAATTTTAATAATCACATTGATTTACTTGCAAAAAGGGTTTGTTTTACTTTGAGAAGATTGTACTCCCTACTAATATGGCAAATTGAAAATGATTTTATGTTTACAGAAAGACGTTGGGAATAATCGAATACAACACCTACATTGATCTTCTTTGGTTAAAATAGATTAGTTTTGATGATAGAGCAACTCAATTATGACGTTTTATAGCTTCTGTGGAATACTTCAATCTTTTCATTGTATATATAAAATGTTCTTTTCCTATTTCACTGCCCTGTTCAAGAAATTACACTGGCTGTTAACATTTTAGGAATGCTCATTTTGATTTTTAAATTTAGAACGACTTATTTTAGTTTGTCACAAAAATTTTCCATTGATTGCTAAATCAATATCTGAGAATTTCTGGATTAAAATTTTTCTGGAAATTAAATACTTTCTAAAAATTAAAATTTTCTGCTTTAAGATTTTGTGACTACTACATATACTGAGAGAATTATCTGCTTGATATTAATGAATTTTTGCACTCAGGGTGTGTGTCAAACGGTAGCAAAGTGGCATGGTAAAAAATATTTTTTCTATGGTGAAAAAGTTTTAAATTTTTTTGTTTGAAAAAGGATCGAATTTATTTATTTGTTTTGTTTTGATTTTGTTTTAAGAAGCTTTCAAATTTTAAAACTTCAAAAATTGATATTTTTATGTCAAAAATTCGACTAGCTAGTAAAATTTTATTCACCTCAAAACTGTCAAAAATTTACCAAGAAGCATACTTTGCTGCCATTTAACACACACCCTCAATCACACATCGTTACAAATTCTACCCCTAAAATTAAAAACAAGATTATCGACCATTGGTAGGATTGAGAACAGTTTTATAATTACAGATTTTTAAAAATAATATATTTGATCATTGTTTCTTATCTTATCTACAGATAAGACCTTTATCAATATTTTTGATATAAAAATTTGGCTAATAAATGTGCATCTTTTACATGTAAAGCAGCGGTTTATATTAGTAAATAACTACAATTACATTTGGAAATTACCAAAATATTTGTTAAGGATAAGCAAAAAGGCAAATCTGAACAATTAAAACGTGTAGACACGAAGAATA
This sequence comes from Eustalomyia histrio, assembly GCA_949748255.1. Lineage (NCBI taxonomy): Eukaryota > Metazoa > Arthropoda > Insecta > Diptera > Anthomyiidae > Eustalomyia > Eustalomyia histrio. The sequence goes on from OX456524.1 coordinate 123,864,326, forward strand.
ACCAAGAAAAGTTTATATATGCGAAATTTCTTAAAACAATAACTTTCATTACAGTGATTTTGTACCCAATATTCTCAAACATTATTTCAAAAATCATGAAAATATGAAAACATCAGTATGTTTGTACGGTATATAACTCAGGATGCACAAAATTCCAAATTTTTAGCTTCAACTTTAGCCTCGCTACCTTGCTTCGTTGCCACTTAGCCGTCATAATTTTTTTTGTTGTCTAAGGCAAATAAAAATTTTATAATTTAAAGAAACCACCATAATTTCAATTTAGGATGTTGATGAAATTCGTAGGTAATCAGAAATTACATTTCATACAACCACTGCCTGATAACTTTTTCTGTGTAGTCTCCACGATTACAAAATGTAATTATTTTCCATTTAAAAAAATGGCATGATCTTGAACTGAACGAAAACACAGCTCACAAAAAATATATTTTTTATACCCTCCACCATATATGGTGAGGGTATATATCAATTTTTCATTCCGTTTGTAATATGTCGAAATATTGGTTAAAGGCCCCATAAAGTATATATATTCGTGAACCTTATACAATTTTAAGTTGATTTAGCGATGTCCGTCTGTCGATCACGACGCGAAGGTGCAAACGGGGATGCCTATTTTCACCCAGATCATTTAACATACTCCCGAGCATTTTAGTATTAAAAATAACCAAAATCGGTCCAGCGGTTAAAATGTTATGAGAGAAAATGTGAAGGTACCTCTAAATTTTCCATACAAATTTGTACAATTTTTCTGTATCTATTTTGTGTGGGTTAAGCTTTGTTGGTTTTTCGTTTCATTCCATAAAATGTACATATTTTTTGTTTTTGTAAAACTCATATTTAATATTATTGTTTTTGTTTTGCTACCAATTTAAGTTGCGCCCAACAAATTTTAGTTCTAACCATTTGTCGATAGGTGGCGCAAGAAATATATAAATTATCGCAATTAGTCAATAGATGGCGCATCTGAAGTTCAGTTCCAAACAAAAAATAATGAATATAGTAAAACTTTGGAATGAAATAAGAAACTCTGATAAAAAATTGGAGTATTTTAATTCTTAGGACTTTTCAGACTCCGGCAATTTTTTTTGTTTAATTGAATACACATTATTTTTTATTTCTGATATAGAAAACGTTTTCAGATTTGAAAAAAATCATCAGAGTTTGTTTAAGAATCAATTTTTTCTATTAGAAAAATCACAGGTACTTAGAAGCCAGTAAAAATATCTCAAGAGGTCCGTGAAGTATTGGAAACCGCTGTATTAGAGCCTTAGAAGTACTTAATTTATTCATTCTTTTTTATTTATTTTATTTTTTGTTTATTGTTTTTATTTTATTTTTGGTACTACGGTATTATGCAATTGATTGCATGCTTTTTTCTCAATTCCCTTTTTAAAATTGCTTGCCTAATTTTGTCCGAATATGTACTATAAAGCAACAAAATAAGAATACATATGAGTGCAAAAGAGAAATAAAAAAAAACATGCGAAAAATGAAAACCGTGCTTGTTTTGTTCGCCCACGAATTTTATGCAATAATTACATGCAAAAAGTCACCGTATAAATTGGCTCAAATTTGTTTTTTCCTATTTATATAAACCTAATTACAATAATTGCGTAAGTGACACCTAGATGGACCTGATGTTGTAAACTTTAATCGTTTATATTTAAAATATAGCTATAAATTGACAAGCTGTAGTTGTCAAAAATGACAATTGAGAACATTCGTTCAAGTTTTTTGGTCATTTAATAAATAAATAAATAAAATAATTTAAATCAAATCATCTCATCTCATTAATATTGAAAACAAGCGAACAATCATCAATTCATATATGTATATTAGAAAATCGGTATGTTACAATAGATATAATACAGTATTTAACTTATAAATGGTTCTAAATGCTTCTATATTTTTCTGTTATTTCATATTTGGCATTCAATACCTTTTCATAATAACGGTAATTGGCTACCACAGCTACTTTAACACCGATATGAAAATTTTAAAATGGCCATTCCATTAAATGCAAGGGTTTTTTTGTATAGCCGGGTTTATTGCGTTATTTTGCCGGTTTAATTTTGAGGAGCGTAATAGACAACCACCGCTATAATAAAAAGGTATTGCTTGCCAACCATGCTTATTTTCCATTGATAAGCTTTGTTGGTTTTTCGTTTTATTCCATAAAATGTATTTTTGTTTTGTAAAACTCTCAATTTATATATTTTTGCTTTTGTTTTTCTACCAATTGACATTATTTTTTAAAGAAAAAAATATTAGTTGTAACTATTTGTCAAGAGGTGGCGCATGAGAAATTGTATTCTCTCCATTAGGCATATTTTCCTACATTAATTTTTTAAATAAAGAACATTCGTTACAACTATTTATCAATACGTGGCGCATCACAAAGTGCATTCTCTCCATTCGGCATGTTTTGCTGCAGAGCTATTCCCCATTAGCCAGAACAAAATTGAGCACTTGCCAAAAACTATATTTTAACATGTGTTTTTTGTGCAGTCCAGTGGTTAAAAAACTAGTGAAAATGTGAAGGTGTCTCTAAATTTTCCATACAAATTTAGTACAATTTCATAGTAGCGACTGGTACATAATATATTTTATCATATTTTTTTCACCAGTCCGTAAGAAGTGAATATTTTGCATTCACCTCAAAAATTTTTTTCACCACTAAAATTTTTTCACCACAAAAATTTTTTTTACCTCAAAAAATTTTTTACACCTCTAAATTTTTTTTTCACCAAAAAAGTTCTTTTGACATCTAAAAAAATTCTACACCTTCAAAAATTTGTTCACCTACATCATTTTACTTTAAAAGTTTTTTTTAAATTATTTTTATCAAAAACAGTGGAGAACATCTTTTTAGGATATTGGTGGAGGGTATTCAAGGATTCAGCACAGCCGAATTCAGCCTTTTTTACTTGTTTTATTATTTGTTTGATTTTTATTTTTAAGATAAGCAACACTCAGAAAATTCTTCCCATTAATTTGTATATTTTATTTTATTTATATTAATCATATAATTACAAATTATATTATATAATTAGAAATTATATACCCTAACCGAGTACTAGCAACAAAGGCTATCGACCAGAGGCTCTGGTGGGAATTGAACCCACGACCCCGGCACTGATAGGCTAGCACGCTACCAACTAGGCTACCGGTGCGCTCTACCCATTAATTTGTCCCTTTCATTGGATAGATGAAAGGTAGTAATAGCAACACTGGGCGCGAACTGATGAAGAGTTGATGAACTTGTTGACCTTTTTTTCATAGCCTTATTATGTTAATTTACTTCAGTTGGATTAAGTGCTATGGATACACCGATAAAGGGCGCTGCAATATGTATGAGAGATAGAAAAATTTTCAACTTCATCAGGAACTACAACATGAGAAATTCAATTTTGGCATACAAATTAGGAGCCTTTATAAATGTAACCATAAATGGTTGAGCTAAAATTTATATGCAGTTTAAAAATTGTATTTTTAATTGTTTTAAAATTTTTTTTTTGGCTTGAATCTTCATGAACCTTCATGAAAAATAAAGCAAATATACATAAATATATATTTCAAATTTGTGTCTTTACAGTAAAAACGTAAAACAACATTTTATGTGTTAAAAAGTATATATCTCTTCATTTTACTATATCATCTGATATAAATTATATTTAACCAATAATTTGAAATTGATAGACTTATAACCAAGGAAGGATAAATTAAAAAAAAAATCAAATTTAATTGATCCAATCAACATACCGTCCATTTTTTAAATCAGTTTTTTTTTTCATATGATTCTTTAAAAGACCAGAAATAATCACACATTTATACAATAAATGGATCAAATCTCACTGCACTTTCGCATTTAGATTTACATACTCGTAAGATATAATACAATTTATACAAATTATTTTGTAAAATCATACTTGGGAATTTTTCAATACCATTTAAATTATCTTGTAAAATCATATTTGGGAATTTTTCATTACCATTTTAATTTAATTACCATTAGTTGCAACATTACCATTTAATAGGGACTTATTGAAAAAAAAAACATAACTATTGGTAATGAAATAGCACCAATGCATAAAAAACTACTTTCAATTAATTAAAAAAAAACTATTTGTTTACAAAAAAAATTGCTAAATGAAACGAACGATGATTTTGTATAATTGGCATAGAGATTCTATACGTAGTTGCAAATCGGAACGGTAGCTTAGTAATAATTATCGATTTTAAAATTTTTTCCGATAATACCGACTTATTTTTATTGCAGCGAATTTTCACCATTTTAACGTTATTGGAAAAGTTTTTTTTCAATGGTAACTTTATTTTTTTATTTAGTAATGGTAATGAAATTTAAAACCATCGTCATTTATAAATGAAATCAAATCCTTAAATCATTACCATTAATTCCAAAAATGGTAATGCAGATAATTTATAATGCTAATGAAATCATCAACTCATTAGCCCACTCAATTAATTTGTCCCATGTGTGTGTGTGTGTGTGTAAAATATTTTAAAAGCTTATGTCGCATATAATTTTGTTAATTAGAGAATTTATTTTATTAAACAAAATAGTAGTATTCCAACACAAAATAAAAATCCTAACAACAATTCGCAGAAAGCAAAACACACATAGATGAATTAAATTTTAGAATAAACAAAAAAAAAAACACTGAAAACAAACAAAAACAATTAAAAGTTAAAACTCAGATTAAAATAATATATCAAAATAACAAAATAATGCAAACTTTGACATTTATTTAAGCAATAATGATGTTGCCTTTTGTCCGTACTTTTCTAGGAATTTTTATTTAAAGTTTAAAAAATTTTAAATATATTTTTGTCTTTAACAAAAACATTCAAATTAAAAGTCTTAAAAAAGTACTTGAAAAAGGCAACATCGTAACGCCATTACAAGGAATTTATGTTGATTACAGAACAGTTTAGTAGTTTGGAATTATAACATTGTTTTTTATAATTAAAAAAAAAACACATTTTAATAATAATAAATTTAAAGATAAAAAAACGAATTAATATGCTATAAATTAGCATATATTTAATTATTGTAAAATATACTAATACTTATGTATAAATTACTTTGAAAGTATTTAATTTATCAAAGCAAAGCTCACCGAAATATGTTGCAACATTAACAGACATAAATACTTACAAAAACATAAATATTATATTTTAATGCATATTTCATATTTACATTATATACAACATAAATTAAATTATAAAAAAAATCATATTCATATACATAAATTCATACTCGTACATAAATATATACACGTAGCATATTATTATTATAATTGATTTATACACTTAACTAAATTAAGAAAAGACACGTTGTGTCAGAAGAGACATGGCTGCGAATTCCGCTGCGGAGAGGACACCTAAATTAAATCACAATGTTGGCTGTAACTATGGCATAACCACACCAGGTAAGGTCTTTTGGGAGAACTAGGGATTTTTATTTGACAGTATAAGATTTTTTGTTTACTTGCTGTATGCATTTTTAAAGTTTTTTTGTTTTAATCAAGAGAAAATGTTTTACAATATGTATACCAGGAATATATATGCCATGGGCTGTAACTACATAACAGTATACATATATTAGGATTACATGGTTGCATTTGTATTAGTGACAGCAAAAAGTTTAACTTCTAACGTCATTTTATTCTAACTCATTTTAAAACAACAACAATACATTAAATGCAGTCATATTGAAAATATAATGTATAGATGACCGACGTTTGTATCTCTTCTGTATATCCAGTTGTGTTTCTAACACTGTTGCCAACTTGGCTTTATTCCCGCTAGCCGCGATCTGGCATAAGATGAACATGGAAAATGTAGGCGTTAGCAAAAAATTTGTCGGCAGCGCCTAAATATTTTTGCGGTCAAGTTGTGACTTTAATTTTTAGCTGACTTTTTAATGTGCGTTTTATAATTTTACCAACTATCGTTATAACAAAATACAGAGTTGTTTACAGTTAGTAGTATGGAAATAGAGTCGTTTAGTAAAATAGTAATCAGATTAAAAGTTTTATTAACTGTTAATTAAACAGAATAAATTATAGTTATAAACGTGGATTACTTCTCATATAAAGTGTGTCCCAAGAAGAACGCAATTTTTATATCTGGCAACATTCGAAGTGTCATTGTTTGACATTTGAACAATTGTTATTGTTTGCTAGCAGAAGGTACGAGGTTAGTAAAAATGGAGCGATACACGAATGAACAACGCATTCTCATTGTGAAATTGTTTTACCAAAATGGTGAAAGTATTGCGGCTACAGTTCGCAAATTGCGATTAATTTGGGGTCACAATAATGCTCCAAAAGAGTCAACTGTAAAGAGATTAATGGATAATTTTGCCGAAACTGGGTCTGTTAGTGATGTAAAGACAACAACGCGCCATCGACCAGGTCGATCGACCGAAAATGTCGCAGCTGTACGTGATGATGTCGATCAAACTCCATCCACCTCAATTCGACACCGAGCTCAGCAAATTGGTGTCTCCAAATCCACTTTGCAGCGAATTTTGACGAGACAACATGAAAATGCTGATTTTGCCGATAAAATCATCTTCAGTGACGAGGCCCATTTTCATCTTGATGGCTTCGTCAATAGGCAGAATTGTCGCATTTGGGGTGAGGAAAATCCTCGAGTGATTCACGAGAAGCAAATGCATCCTCAACGTGTCACTGTGTGGTGTGGTTTTTGGGCTGGAGGAATCATTGGACCTTTTTTTATGAAAATGAGGCAGGTCAAGCGCAAACAGTCAATGGTGTTCGGTATCGTGAAATGATAACCAGTTTTTTCTTGCCTAGAATTGAAGAAATGAATGTGGAGGGCATGTGGTTCCAACAAGACGGCGCCACATGTCATACAGCCAGAGAAACAATTCAATTGCTGCATCAGTCATTTCCCGGTCGTGTTATTTCGCGTTTTGAAGATCAGAATTGGCCTCCTAGATCGTGCGATTTAACACCATTAGATTTTTTTCTTTGGGGTTTTTTGAAGTCGATGGTTTACGCGAATAAGCCGACGACGACTCAAGCCTTAAAAGAGGAAATTGGACGCTGCATTAATGAAATACCGAAGCATTCATGCAAAACGGTCATTGAAAATTTCATTAAAAGATCGCGTGCATGCCAGCAAAGCCGCGGCGGCCATATGCACGATATATTGTTCCATACATAACCTCATTCTGTCTACTTTACGATATAATAAAGTTTCACGATTTTTTTTAAATATATATAGATATGTTTAAAATTAGCATTATAAGTCGCTAAGAATGTTAATTAATGAATGTATAATTTTTATTTGAAAAGTTTTGATGATATTGAACCAACCGAAAAATCAATAATAATAATTTGAAATGCAGCACTTTTCGCTTATACACTTACAATAGTTTGTAAGTTAAAATAGCAGAAAAAATAATTTAAAATGAATGATATTTCATTTAAAAGCCACTTCACCTACTTTTTATTTAAATAAAATGGTTTTCGTTATTTATTTTTACATTGTGTTTAATTAATTTACACATCAGTAAAAACAAATGATAAATCAGTTAAAAATAAATATTAAAATTATTATTATTTATTTATTTAAAATTGTTTAGAATTTCAGTTGCATCCATAGAGTATACAAAATATAGGCTCACGCAACCTATAAACACATGTTGTGGGAATGACCTTGTGTAGGTGTGTGTGCTTGTTAAGTTCCTGTAATTCGAATTGAGATAATTTTGAATATAAACAAACACCCAAAAAAAAAAAAAGACATGAATTAAAAATTAATCCAAAATTTTCTTTAAAACAGTTTAAAAATTTTCCTCAGTTAAGCCAAATTTTATAAAAATTTAGAACAATTTTTTAAATAAGAATAAAAATTCCTATGTTTGAGTAAAAACGAAATAGTTCATATACTCAGGAATAGTTCATAGTTTTCCTGATTTTAGAAAAATTAAATAAAAATTTATCAATTTTAAAGAAAACATCTTAACTTTAAGAAAATTCCATACTAAAATATAATAAAACTAATTTTAGTTTAAAAAAGATTTAACTTAAAATGAGAAAGTACTTGAACTTAATGTTTGTTCATTTTTTCTCGCGAATTGTGAAATTAACTAAATTTCTGAAAGTAAATTCTAAATTCAGTTGTCAAGTCTACAACTTTTAAATTTTTAAGAATTAGTTCAGGCAATTAAGAGCAAATAGTAATAAATATTTTCTTATAAACTAAGAAAAACTTATTTGGTTTTTAGGGAAAGTTTTCATGCAACTTAGTTCAGATAAATTTTCAAAATTTAAATAAAATATATTTTTTTTTTCAAGTAAAGGTTTTCTAATATTTTGGAAATAATAAACTTAGGTATAGGAGAAATTTGAATAAATTTTTCTTAAATCGAGGAAATATTTATTTTTTTGTGGAAAAACGTTTAAGCTATTTTTAATATTTTTTACAAAAGTAAAAACTTATTATGTTATGTTAAAACAAACTAACCTTATTGCTTATAAAATTTAATTTATGTTTTAAATACTTGAGCTTAGTATAATTCAATTTATTTTTACGACAAAAACATACAGCAAAAAGCTTGTTAAAAGCAGCGTCCATACAAAGCGGAAGTCCTCCGAATGTGGGAAAATACTTACACAATCAGTGTAAAGTACTTTAAGTACTGTGATAAAATATGTTACACATTTATTAGACATTTTTTTTTATCAAATTTAAGAATAATTTTCACTTAAAAGAAGTGCTATTTAACTTGATGTTAGAAAATATTTTTTTATTTTTAGGGAATTGAGTTCTAGTTTTTAGTAAAAAAAATTATCTTATGAACTTAAATAAAATAAAATTTTTCTTAAAACCAAGGGAATATTTCCTAACTAAAACTTAAATTTAAGATGATATATGAACTAATAAGAGGAATTTTTTTATGTTCTCCATGGTAAAATTTTTCTATAATTTGAACAAATTTTTAGTAAAATTTTTTTAATTTTTGGTAGAAAATGTCTTTGGCGCCGTTTTAATCTCAATTTAATCCAAATAAGTTATTTTTTTAAATTCCAGTTCATTTTTTTTTTGTATGAACTGTTTAAATAAAACCCAAAATTGATATACAAATTTGTAATATCTGTAACAGAAACAAATAAACCACAAAATTTTCGTTTTGTTGATACATTTTTATTAAGTTCAAACAAATTAAAAAATAAATGAACGGACAAAATGGTAAATAATTTTAAACAAATATATTTTTATTCCTCAATTCTTTTATTTACAATCTATCCATTTAAGGATAATAAGTAAATTTTATAACAATAAAAGCAAATAACATTATTCCTGAACTCCATTGAGAACAACAATGTGCACAAAATCATAAGGATAGTAAAAAAAATAAAAAATATTAACAAATTTCGATTTATTTGATACAAAACTTGAAATTAAAAAGCTTTAAATCAATTTTCCGATTCCCCTTTGAAGAATAAGCATCTTAAATTTGACCATAATTTATAACTTAAATTTTTTTGGATTTCCTGCATTATCTTGTATTGTATCATTATTATTCAACATAAAGTAATGAGATGAGAAAGTACTTAAACTTAATGTGTGTTTATTTTTTGTTCGCTAATAGTAAAATTAACTAAATTTTAGAAAGCCATTTCCAAATTCAGTTTTTAAGTACACCACTTTCTGATTTTGAAGAATTGTTTTCTAAAAATTAGTTCAAACAAAAAGTAATAAATTTTTCCCTATGTAATAATAATAATTTACTTGATTTTAGAAACTGATTAACTATTTCTAAGGAAAATTTTATGCAACTTAGTTCAGATAAATTTTAAAAATTCTTTTTTTCAAGTAAAAGTTTGCTAATTTTTAAAAAATTATAAAAAAACGTTTAAATTATTTTCAATATTCTAATCCACAAAAAACAATAACTTTAAAAAATCTAGTTAGTTTTCCTTATTTCCTAGAAAAAAAATATTATTAAAGGAAACAAATTAAAGTAACCATTTAAAATAATTATCCTGCATGATTGTAATTTTTGGTGCGTAATTCAAAAATGGCTCACATGCCCATCTCTAATCTTAACAGTCTTTAACATTGGACTTAAAGAAACTTAAAATATATATTTTTTTAATTTTGTTTGCGCTTTTATGCAAAAATTTTGTTTGATAACTACAATACAAAATATCGCAAGCACATGTTATATATTACGGAATGATGACTTTCCTATAATTGAAGTAGCGCTTATTTAACTTTATATTTATCGAACTATTGTTTTCACTAAATAATAAAAAAGTTTAAATTTGTATATGTCAAATAAAGTTTAAGCTAAAAATCCCATAAAATAAACTTATGACATTTTTCCATTTTCCAATAATAACAAGAAATGAAACTGTGATATTTTGTATTTTTGCAACAATTTCCTTAAATTAGTCAATTTAAGAAGACAAAGAACCCCCAGTGTTCCTTTGCCATGGATGCCGTATGTCACTTAGGGCGTCCCTTTTTGTAGTTCTCTCAAGCAGAACCGTTAATTAACTACGAAAAGGATCTGACTTTGTAACAATTTATTACGTTTCAGAATATCCTGCAGTACATTTTTTTAATTTGTTTGACTTTTTGCTAATGAGATTAAATTTATATTTTAAATACATGAATTGAGAATAATTCAAATTAATTTTAAGACAAAAATGTATAGCAAAAGCTTGTTAAGAGCAGTGTCCTCAAAAAGAGGAAGTCCTCCGAAAGTGGGAAAATACTTACTCAATGAGTGTAAAGTACTTTTAAATATATGGTAAAATATATTACCTTTACCATAGAAGCAGGATAAGAATAATTTTCACTTAAAAGAAGTGCTATTTAACTTGTTGTTGGAAAACATATTCTTATTTTTAGGGAGTTTATTCCTAGTTCTTAGTAAAAAAAATTATTTAATGAACTTAAATAAAATAAAATTTTTTCTTAAAACCAAGGAAACATTTCCTAACTAACAGCATAATTTTAGATGATGTATAAACTAATTAGGAGGAAATTTTTATGTTTTCTAATAAAAATTTAGTTCTTAGTAGTAAAATTTTTCTATAATTTAGAAATTTTTACCAAATTTTAAGTAAAATTTGTTTCTTAATTTCAAGAAAAATTTTATTAAATATTGGTAAAAAGTGTCTTTGGCGTCGTTTTCATTTCAATTTTTCTTCTAAATAAGTTAATTTTTCTAAATTCTAGTTTAAAAATTGTTATGAAAATTTGGAAAACTAACTAGTTTGTTCTTAATTTATTTGTTGTTTTTTTCTGTAAAAAAAATATTGAATATAATTTAAACGTTTGCCTACAAAAAAAATCCTCTACTTAAGTTTATTATGAAATATTTCGGAGTATATAAATTATTTCGTTTTTACCGAAACATAGGAATTTTCATTCAATTTAACAAAATTTTTCTAAGTTTTAATAAAATTTTACTTTAATTGAGGAAAATTTTTAAACTATTTAAAGGAAATTTTGGATTATTTTTTAGTTCATGTCTGTTTTATTTTTTGAGTGTATCAAAATATAAATAAAATTTTAAAAATTTGACTCTTGTTTTTCTTTGTTAGGCTAAGAACAAACAGCCTTCGTATATTATATTTCATATATCATATGAGTAACTTATTATTTTTTCACGTCCTATCTGCAAAAATGTAACCCATTACTTTTAATTTGTTTGTAAGCTTTTTGGAAATGTTTCTCATTTTCTTTGTTAATAAGAATACAAAACATTAAAATGTAAACATTTTTTTTTTCTACTGTCTAAGAGTATTAATAGAACGGACTTTAGAAAATATATTCGTGCAAACAACCGAAATAGTAGAGATTTGTGATGATTAATGGATTATTCAAACAATATCATTAATTAATCATTTAATCACAATTATGATTAATCGATTATTTTGAATGTTGATTGATCAGTCCTTGAGCAATTTTAATTACTATTAAATAAATTAAAAAATAAAAAATTATCCCAATTTTATGTTTGTTTTGTGGCGTTGCCTTATATAGATTTAAACAAAGACAATTAGACAGACTTATATATATTATTGAATATTTTTTTAAAAATTACAGCCATAGTCAATAAAAATGCAAAAAATTTAATATGTCATCTTTTAATTAAATGTTTTATATTCGTCTTTAAGAACAACTTTACGTCTTTAACTTAATTTAGCTGAGTGTATTTTAAATACACACATGGTAAAATACTCGAATTACATAAAATGCATATAAAATTTTTATACAATATTTTGTTTAAATGTACAATATTTTAGCTTAAGAAATTGATATACAAAATTTTGCAAAAACAAAAATAAATTAAACAAGAATTATTGCAGTGTAATAAACTAAAACCAAAAAAAAAAAATACCTATATTTACATAAATAGCAAAAATTTAAGCAAATATATCATAAAATTAAAAAATAAAAAACAAAATAATGTATATTGTTATTCTCTACAAAGGAAAGAAAGTTAATTTTTTTACCAGACAAACAAAACGCTTTATATCTAAATATTTGCTACTTATTCATCAATTGATTGATCCCATCTTTGGTATACCTATAGAGTTTTTTATTGGAAACATTTTTAAGTTTCAAATTTGTAGTTAATATACAAATTCTGAAAATCAAAAATGTTTCTCGAAATCAAACTCTTTCTAACATAATATATTTATTATCAACATCAAACTACTCATAAACATACAATTATCTTAACTGAAATTTTACTTATGGTACAAGCTTTTTGTCAATCATATTTAATTCATTATTTAACTCAATTTCAAATCATTATTATTATTATTATTATTGCATTAATCATCCTATCTAAAATTTTGCTTAAACTCATGCAATATATTAAAATAAATATAAAAATCATATGTACGAACATCATAATGTTATCATCAATGTTTATTAATTAATCACTCCGTCATTAACTCTGATCAATTATTTAAAAAATATTTTGTAATTCTTAAATGTCATTCTTGAAATTATGATAAAAATATGTTAATACGGAAAGCTACGTGAACTGCCACAACAGTTTTCACTTTATATAAAAGCGACCTGCCACTATTGTGACAGTGGAAAAAACTCACCAAGGCCCTGCCCCTAAATCGTTACTTTAACATTTGTTCTGTGATATGTCCTACGTTCTGTCACCGAACACTTTTTAAAAGGAGCTCTGTAGCATGTCATATGTTGGTTCTGCAAAAGGTGCTTTTGATATAAAAAAACAGGTTTTGCGGCAGTTCGTAAAAATTACTCATATGCAAATTAAATAAAGCATCTTGTAAACATTATTTTTCCCATATTAAGCACATCTCCAAAATGCAAGGATCATTAAAAGTAATATACATATTAAATTATATTTATATTTATTTAATTTCAAACAAACCAGTTTTAATTAATTACTATTGTAAAGGAAATTAATTTTTACTTCTTTAGTTTAACATAAGTTCTATGAACAATTATAACATAAGGATTTGCTTTATTAGATAATATTCATGTCTTCATATTTAGTTAAGGTTTCGTTAAAATTCATATTCTTTTAATTTACATAAAATATTATTTGTATTTCGTTTTTATTGTACAATTATTTGTTATACATAAGTATGTTGTTAAAAAATAATAATTTATATTGTTTGCAATATATAAAAGTCATTTAGATATAAATAATTTAAGAATTATAACAAACAACTAATAGTATTTGCGAAAATAAAATAAGAATTAAACAAATAAATCTTAATATAATACTTGTAGTTTTATTTCCTTCCAGAAACTAAATAATTGAAAATGAGAAAATAAACTTTATACATTTTGTGAATTGAGTAATTTAGCTTTTGTTTTATAAAGAGAAGCCACACTCAGAAAAATATACCTAATTAGTAGGTGTGTTACTTTCTTAGGAAACAGGATAGCGAAGAGATGAAAGGCGGAGAAAGGTGATGGGCTGCGAATATGGCATCACTATAATTGCGCGATATGATTACGATGTACAGGGTTGAGTGGTATGTCCCCCTGCACCGGAACATTATTATTTCCTTTACCGCCATTTTCCTGTATTGCACCTCCCATAATTTGTGTCTACCAAATGTATTCATCCTCAGATAACAAAAAGGCAGGGAATTTGGCAAGTATATGCTCAATTGACTCATCATAGATATACCTGCATAATTTTTCGTCAGAAATATTCATCTTAAGTAGGTGGTCTTAGCAATTGTAGTGTCCTGTGATGGCTCCACACAGGAGTTCTAGACCAGGTCTATTCAATTGAAGCGCATCTCTACTTTTCTCAGTGTTGTAAGATAAGAATCTATTTTATTGTCTAATCCCCTCCTTTTCATTCGAGTTTCTAATTGTCTGGTGTCTCATCCAGTTGGAGATCGCTGTATTAATATCTTTCTTGGTAAAGTCCCACTGAGGATCTGGGCCAATAATGCGCGATATGATAAATCTTAAAACAGTTGTTGCCCGACATCTGATGTAGAGTAAATTGATGCTGCCGTCACTGCAACATTTTGTGTAACAGTCCATCGCGCTGACTATTACACCAAATTTATTCAGTATTTAGGTAAAAAATACTCAAAACCGACCGTATTTTCGAGCACTCTGTATACAGGGTGTCCGCCGGGAAGGTATACTACTTTGTTTTGCCGCCATTTTGGGAAACATTAGTCTTGACAGTTCATATTTGGCAGTCGTGAAGTAGACACGAGGCAAATTTATTATGAAAAAATATTTGATAAACCAACGTGTTTTAATCGTTAAAACATTTTATCAAAATCAATTATCGATTACTGAGACGATGAGAAAGTTACGTGAAATTTTTGGGAGAAACAACGTGCTAACAAAACACTATTTATCGTGTAGTGAATGATTTCGGAGAAACAGGATCTGTAGGTGATAGGCACAAGCATGGACCACAACGTACTGCAAAATCGGCTGAAAATATTAAAGTTGCTCAAGAAAGTATTCAAAACAATCCATCGACGCCGTGCTCAGGAGCTTGGTCTTCAAAGAACAATTTGGACATAATTTTGCACAAGGATTTGCATTTTTTTCCATTTAAGATTCAGTTGACACAAGAGCTTTACGCCGCCGTACATATGCCAATAGGATGTTACAGCTCACCCATGACAACCCCGATTTTCCTGAAAAATCATAATGAGTGACGAGGCACATTTTCATTTAAATGGATATGTGAATAAACAGAATAGTCGGTTCTGGGCAATGGAAAACCCTCAAATTATTCGTCAGTCACCTTTGCATCCAATAAAAATGACAGTCTGGTGTGCAATTTGGTCAGGAGGAATCATTGGACCTTACTTCATTGAAAATGAAAACGGTTACGCCGTAACTGCGGTAACTGCGAATGGGGAGCGATACCGTGATATGATTGAAAATTTTTTAACGCCTCAACTGCATGTGGTATCAACAAGACGGTGCCACATCGCATATAAAAAATTTGCAATGGCAAAATGTGAAATGTGACCCTGAGAATGCATTGTAATACGTTTTGCCGATTCTAGTACAACAGTTGCTTCACTTCCTAATAAATAATATAGAAACTTGGTATACAATACAATCATATGGTATTCTACATTTACCGCACAAAAAAACACGTTGATACTCCATAGACATGGTTTATCTTAAATGTACTACAGGCCAGTAAATTTTCTTTTGAATCGAATCACAATTGGTAAAGCCCACGACGCGCCTGTTCTAAATATTACGGGTCATATTTGTAACAATTCGGACATTATTTTGGTCAAGATAAAATTTATATTACTTGTAGATTGCTTCGTATTATAAAAAACACGATTGCCCGTCATAATTTCATGAAACAAATGCAGTCCTCAACGATTCTCAAAGTACGTAAATTTATTTGAGTGAAAGCTAGATGAAAAGGTTAAAAAATTCTTTGAAAACTCGTAGTTTGAAGAAGTTTATTAAAAATTTATAAACAAAGTAGTGTACATACCTTCAAATAAAGATAGTAACGTGAGTTTTCACTCACTTGTGATCATACTTGATTCACGCAATCTCTCTTGCTGACCTCTCTGTTAAGTATTAAATTCAGATTTAATAAATTATTTTCATAACGTATAAAAAAATGTCAGATTTTTTACACAAGTTTTAGATCTTGTAGGTTGTAGTTCCCAGTGACTGAATATGCGGATCCTCAATGGGGTATATATCGAAAAAAAGACGTTTAGGCAATGTAAGCAGATAAAAGGAGTTATACTCCAAAAGTCCTACAAATTTGAAATATTTGGATCTTTATTTAAAAAAAAATGAGTCATATTAAGATTAAAGTTTTAGCGCCATAATTTTATTAGCCATGTAAACCATGTAATGCAAATACGATTGAAAACAAAGAAACCATGATCACTTAAAATTTCAAAAATTAAAAAAAACAAGTGAAAAAGGCTTAAATTCGGCTGTGCCGAATTTTTGAATACCCTCCACCCATGTTCTCTATTGTTTTTGATACAAGCAATGTAAAAAACTTTTGAAGTAACATTATGGAGGTGAAAAACTTTTTTGGATGCGGAAACGAATTTTTTTACGTGAAAAATTTTTTAAAATTTTTTTGAAAAAAATTTATTAGTGAAAAAAATTTTTTGGTGAAAAAAAAATGTAGTGATGGAAAAAATTTTTTGAGGTAAAAAATATTTGAGGTGTACAAAATATTATTAATTTCTTAGTGATTGGTGAAAAAATATGAGAAAATATATTATATACCAGTCGCTACTATGAAATTGTACTAAAATACACCAATTTGTATGGAAAATTTAGAGGTATCTTTACATTTTCACCCATAACTTTTTAACCCCTGGACCGATTTTGCTCATTTTCAATACCAAACTGCTCGGGAGGATGTAAAATAATCTAGGTAAAAATAGGCACCCCTGCTAGCGTCTTCGCGTCGTGATCGCCATTTCAACAGACAGACAGACGGACATCGCTAAATCGACTTAAAATTGCATAAGGATCACGAATATATATACTTTATGGGGTCTTAGACCTATATTTCGACATGTTACAAACGGAATGACAAACTGATATATACCCTCACCATATATGGTGGAGGGTATAAAAATCTATAAATTCCGCTAAACCAAAAAATAAGTATATATTTTGAATCACCCTGATTGCAGTGAAATAGATAATGCAGAGATTTGAATTTTTGTCTTCAGATGTTCTTAAGTATGCTCTTTCATATCAGCTACATATTATCAAAATCTGAGCTAGTGAAAAAATTTACATTTGGTCGCTTCTCTAAATATGCGCTGTGGCAACAGAGTGTTAACAGAGTGTGAGAGAATTACATAGCCAGTGCTTGAAATAACAATTTTATGGATTAAAAAAAAGCTTTTTCTTAGCCGCTAATTATAATATTTAAATCGAATGTTTTGAATTATAAATGTTACTCATACGCAACGTATGCCGATTGGATTACTAACAGTATGCTACATTGGTACAAACATTTATTTAAATTTCTTTATGTTAAATGAAAATAATAAATTGATGACATCATAAAAGCTTTCGGAAAGTTGCATTTTCAATAAGAAAACAAGGAAATTATTTTAAAAATGGAAAAATATACAAAAGCTTTATGTTTTTATGTAATTGCAGTTTTGTTTGGTTCAATGTTCTACAAAATGAAGAGACATGTTGAATAATAAATGGTAAATAAATAAAATTTATAAGAAATACTTACATGTATGTTATATGACGTCATTAAGAACCTAAAATTTCGTTAAACATATATAGATGTGCTAGTTTCAAATAAATCAAATTAAATGTTACTTATAACATTTAAATATATTTAATAATTGGTTATATTTTTCATTTCAAAATTTATTAACAGCTAAAATGAACATTTTTCTTCAGACATAAATGGTTCCTATTTATTTAGCCTACAATTTAACCAATTTTTAAGAAATATGCATGTTAATTGCTGGAATTATTTTTAATAATATTTAATGATGACATGACATGAACTAAAATTAAGTTTAAATAAAATCTATGAGTTTTTTCTTAAAATTAATAAAAATGTTGTAAAATAATGCAAAATTTTATTGATTTTAGTTTACGAAAAACTTTCATTAACTTAAAAATAGGGAGGCATTTTACTTAATTTTTATTTAGGTTAATGTTATTTAAAAACGTTAAGAATTTTATTTCTTGTTGATAAGAAATCTTAAATGTTAAGAATTTATAAACAACAAAAAAAAAAAAGGAAATTTAATATTGTATGTAAATACAAAATCTAAATATGGAACTTCTCTAGATTTAGTTCAAACATTTTAACTTATCTAAAACAAGTATATTAACTTCCTTAATTTAAGGAAATGTTTTCTTTAGCATTCCTAAAAAGGTTTAGAATATTTTTAACATTTCCTCGATTAATCGCCTCTAATTCGGTTAATGTCGAAACAAAAAATTTTAAACTCATATAATTATTCGACCCGAATAATCAATTAATCGGCTAGGTTAAATTTTTAATATGAATTTTTCTGTTATTTTACTTAAAACTTCCTAATTTTCTTAACTTCGGAAAAAATCGTAGAAAAACCACACCCAGAAAACAGTATCAGTTGTGTCCACCGAATTTGTTGCCAATCGAATTCTGGCGGTTACGACAACTGTCTTCATAATAAAATATATTTTTAGTTGTGAAAGACAATATTCAGTTGCACAATTTAATATTTATATTCCACAGAAATATTATTACGTTTCACAAAATTATACACTCAGAATATTATGTAGTTAACTGTTTGTAGTTTAATAAAAAAGTTTTCCGTTCCATTTAAAAATAAAGGAAAATACATTTATTTTTCAAAGAAATATCTATATTAACTGTTTTATACATTTATTCGAAATAATTTACTATCATTTACCGATTTTTTTCAGTTTCATTTATTTTTTTCATTTGTTTGAAATTTAATAAAAAATTACCCACAAAACGGAAACTTGTGGTTTATTTGTGTCCGTAACAGTTATTACAAATTTAATTTTTGTTTTCTGTATGTTTCAAAAAAAAATATTCAAGGAATTTCAATTTGTTTTTTTATTTAAATTGGTTGTATATATACAAAATTTTCAATACAAATTACTAGAACTTCATAAACACACATACATACACAAATACATTCACACAAAAAGTGTTTATAGCTTCATATGCATACATACATTTTGTATTGTACGAGTTTATTAAAAAAAACAAAAAATACCAAAACGGAAATAATTTCAAATAAATGAAAAAAACATTTATTTTTTAAGGATTGGTAGGTAAAATTTTGACATTTATTTTAACTGATTATATCATTTGTTTCTTACGGATGTGTCAGTTGATTAATCAACATTTAAAAATAAATAACAAATGGCATTTAATTTAAATGAAAATTAAGTAGACCGGTTTTTAAATGAAATATCATTTCTTTTAAAAGATATTTTCAGTTATTTTAACTTACAAACTTTTTTAAGTGTATTTAAAAAAAAAATATTTTTAAACTTTTCCGGTATTGAACCTGGGCAGTCAGATTAATAGTTCACACTCTTGCTTACTGCACCACAACTTGCTTACTGCAACACAACTAATATTTGCCATTTAAACATTTGAATGTTTTATTTTACTTGAATGAATATTTTTTAAATGGTTGCCTTTTCCGGGATTAGAACTCGGAAATTCTGAGCACTGAGCTACCTCTCTACGTACTACACCGCAAACACTTATGAATTTGTATGGCTAATTTTGAATTTAAACAATTTGTTAGGACAAGAGATCTAAGTATAAAAATTTGTTTATCAATGCCTATAATTAGTGACGTCTATTTTCAATACAATCCACAATTCGGTTGCTTGTACTGAAACCCTAATTAAATGATATATTTGATCAGAATAACCACACTTGTAGTTACCACTTTTGAATATCGACAATTTTTTAATAAATTTGATAGATTGTACCAAATTACTAATATATTCACTAAATAAATGGTTGCTTCCACCGCACACAAATACTAAACGAATTTTATTTTTAAAGATGATTGGAAATATCAATACTTGAATAATAGGATTGATTTTTGGTTTCTTTTCCAATTTTTAAATTCCCAATACAACATTTTTGCTTTATTAATGTATTTTAGGTTATTTCAAATAAAATTAAATCCTCACAAATACAGGTTGGTTGAAAAGTTCCTGCGCTCGAAATGAAAGAATACTGTTTTTGTTACGAAATATATTTTTTTATTCAATATAATCTCCTAGAAGCTCAATACACTTGTTCCAATGATCTTCCAATAATTTTATCCCATCCTTATAATGGTTTTCCGGAAGCTCTGCAAAATAACCGTCTACGGCTGTTATGGCCTCTTCATTCGAAGAAAAATGCTTTCCACGAAAGAATTGTTTGAGATTTCTGAAGAGATAGTAGTCACTGGGAGTCAAATCTGGTGAATACGGTGGATGTTCAAGCAATCCGTACTTTAATTCCATTTCAGTTTTTCCAAACAGTTTTTTCATACGTAATTCATCATGTAAAATATGGAGTACTCGTTCGTCTGAGATGCCTATGGCATTAGCAATTTCACGCTTAGTCAACCTTGGATCTTCACTAACCATATTATGTACCTGCTCAATGATTTCTGCTGTGGTTGCAGTTTTTGGTCGTCCCTCGCGTGGATCGTCTTTAAGGCTGGTACGACAACGTTGCGTTTTGAAGGTGAGGACTCCTTATACACTTCTAACAATTGTTCATAAATTTCCTTTGCTTTTAAACCTTCAAAATAAAGAATCTAATGACTGCACAATATTCAATTTTTTCCATATTAAAAAAAATCAATGACACGTCTACTTCAAATGGCTTGTAAACAAAGAAAGAATTGACAGAATGACTTGCAACTTTGCATGTGTTCTTAGGACAGTTATACCAACTTGAGAAAAAAAAAGTTTGGAACTAGCAGTGCCATCTCTTGGTGAGCACAGGAACTTTTCAACCAACCTGTAAATGTTAATGGTTTTGATCAAATTGCAAGCAATCTTTTCTCTCGGTGCATCAACTTAAATACAATCAGATTATTTTTAAATTGAGTGAATCCAAGCAAATGTTATATAGGCTTTAGGAAATATGATAGACAACTTTTATTTTTGTTTCATTTTCTTTAAAATTTAATTAACATAAAATTATATTTTCATGTCCAAAAAATTGAAACAGAGCTTTCAACCTTCGTATACATGTATTTCGAGCTGACAAAAGATGTCATCAGAATGCGAAGTTTTAGAAAAGCTAGAGCCTTTAAGCAGAGCTTTTACAAAAAACAAGGGACTTGGTATATTCCTAACAAGCACTATGACGTTACTTATGTTATAAAATAATAATATATTTCTTTAAATTCGAAAATTGTATTTAAAAAAAAACAGATTTATTTAAACATTTATAAAAAAAAACTTTATAAAAACTAAAAAATTACATGGAATTTTGTTTCTAATTTAATTTATCAGCAAATTTTGATGAAGTGGGAACTTCAGTAGAAGTAAGTTGTTTAGTCAAAAATATTTAAGAATTCACTTATTTAAATTCTTAATTGCATAAATACAGAAAAATTGGTGAGGACTTGTCAGGCATATGCGTGATTTTTATATCTTTTCTAATATATAATCTCTTTAACTCTAAAGCTTAAGCCAGGCAGTGTAGAGTCAAGTCACAGTGGCCATATCATACCATATTTTTAAGAATTTGTTATTGAATTTTTTTTTGAAAGCAGCTCTTGTTTATTTAGACATTTTTTTTTTATTCTAGACAATGTCAAACAAAGAAAATAGAAACCAACTTTATCGACTATCTTCAATGCGTTTTTAAGGGTTTACTTCCACAGTATACTTCTGACATTTTCTTTTTAATGAGTCGTCAGATTCATCTGAAAAAAAACCCAAGATTATAAGGCATGATTCTTTAACCCTCGAAGTGGCACATGGTTCTTTCCAGACATATTTAATTTTCCTGCTTCAATTTAGCATACTTCTATTTTAGGTACATGGCTGTAATTTCAGGTAATCTCCCAAAATATTGTTGGCTTTCGATGTATAAATTAATAATTGAAAAAAAGTCCTTGGAACAGGACAAAAAAGCCAAATAAAAAATATTCACCTTACTTTTGGTACATGGTGTCTGGCCAGACCCCTGATTTTGTTTGTGAATTAGTTATTCATTGAACGTTGAACAGTGAAGAAGTAATCTAGTTTTTGTGCGGTAATTTTGAAATTGTGAATAATTTTACGCAGGTAGATTTGTTGCGTTGTTAGTATATTATGGCTGATGAACTGGAATTTATTTATAATACACGCTTGCGTAGCGCGAATTTGCAACCCAATTGTCAGAGGCATTAGTGCGTGATTTTCAAAGTCAGGTAGAAGCTGATGAAAATTATGATGTTTTTGGAAACGATGGTGACGACACTGCTGATTATGTGCCAGAAGATGATGCATCAGACATAGAAAATGATTTGGAAATTGAACCTAACGAACTTTATGATAGTGATGAAGACGTAGATGAAGAAGAAGAAAGTGGAAATGATGCTGAAGCAGCAAATGAAGTCGACTCAGGCTGTTTTTATGCTAAAGACGGTACTAAATGAAACGAAACTGAACCCCCTGCATCTCGTTTGCGCCAGCATGATATCATGCGTTTTCGATTTGGAACAAAATCAAGGCTCACCAATCCAGTTGAGGCATTCAAGCTATTTTTCTCAACCAATATTACGTTCGTCATCATTAGTGAAACAAATCGGCATGGGCGAGAATCAATTAGAAAATGGAATGAAGAACATCCAGAGTCTACTAAAAGAAAATGGATTGATTTGACAAGCTCTGAGCTAGATGCATTCATTGGGATTTTGTTGGCTTCTGGTCTCAGCCATAATAATATGCAAGACTCCAGTATATTGTGGCGTTCTGATTCGCTGCCCATATTCCGTGCGGCTATGTCGCACAAACGATTCATTACTCTGTCCAGATATATTCGTTTCGATAATATTCGTAAACGGGCATTCCGACAGCAAACAGATAAAGCAGCTCCTATCCGGGACCTTTGGAATTTTCTCAATGAAAATCTGCAAAATTATTATGAACCTTATGAAAATATCACCATCGATGAGCAGTGGTTTCCGTATCGTGGGCGCACAAAGTTCACCCAATATATCCCATCAAAACCTGCAAGGTATGGGATCAAAGTTTGGTGGGCATGCGATGCTAAGACTAAATTTCCATTGAAAGGAAAACTATACACTGGAAAGGAAGGAGACAATCGGGAGATAAATCAAGGTGAAAACGTTCTAATGTATTTCGCAAATTGTTACGCAAACAGCGGCAGAACAATTATTTCTGATAATTTTTTCACCTCATTGAACGGCGCTAAACGACTGGCTGCTATGGGACTGGCATTTGTTGGCACCATTCGAGCAAACAAAAGATGTCTTCCTAAGGAAGTTATGAAGAGCACCAGACGACCAATTCTTTCAAGTGTGTTTGGTTTTCATGAAAATCTTGTTGCACTTTGCAGCAACGTGCCCAAAAAAAATAAGGCAGTCAATTTAATTTCAACCGTGCATTACACGAAATATGTTGAAGGCGTAGCCATGAAACCGGAAGCAATTTTATTTTATAATTCAACTAAAGCCGGAGTCGATACGATGGATCAAATGCTAACTCATTACACAACAAAACGGTCAACCAGACGCTGGACATACGCGTTTTTCTGCAACATGATTGATGTGATGGCATTGGCAAGTTACATTGTATGTAAGCTAAATGATGAAAATACAAGAAAAGAAAGAAGACGCAATTGGTACTGGCCAACGTTGAAAATCGCATCAATAATCAGCACATTGTGGCTCAACCAACAACTCGTATAGCATTTGAAGCGTACTTTGGGAGACCTCTCAATATAGCAAACCGTAATGTGGCTTCACGCAGTGGTCCAGACACACTAGCTGCCAAAAAAGATTGCAGAATTTGCCTGCAGCAAGGTGACAAAATACGCCGTAAGACACGCTTTTTTTGCTGCAAATGCAACAATCCTGTTTGTCAGCAACATTCAAAAGTAGATTATTTATGTTTTTGTTGCCCTCCGCAAAATTCTGAATAAAAAAATCAATGTATTCTTCATAATAATTTTCTATTTTGTCATAAACATTTATTACTTTACCCATAATAAAGAGAAATATATATAGAACAAAAAAATTGTTGCCCTTTTCATTCCAAAGAATTTTTCAGGTATATTTTTTCTTCCTCAGGAAGCTAATAACATAGTAAAAAGAAATAGAAACACAAAATATAACAAATATTTTCCTATCTTAGTAAAAAATTTAACGGCAAACAGCCCTTATTTCCATACAAATGCATGTAAATGTATAGGGGTCTGGCCAGACACCATGTGCCAGAACTAAGGGCTCAAAATATGTGCCTGACGAAGGGTTAAAAATCTCAGGATGGTTTGAATTGTCAAACACTTTAGAAACCAACGCAATAGACTTAGCTTGATATTTCAGCAAAAATCAGCTCTTTGTGTTCTCATTGATGAAAGAAATACATTCATTTTGCATTAAACGATTAATTGCGAATTTTTCCGATTATTTGACCCGAATAACCGATTAATCAATTTTCTTTATTTTCCGAATAATGACCCAACCGATTAACCGAAATTAGTTTATATATACTCGTACATTTGTTTCAATATAAATTACAAGAACATGATGAATTTAATATACACACATAAAGTCACTCATAATGGATGTATATATTTGTAATGTGCGTGTCTACATTTTTCGGATAAAAAAAATTAAAAAATACAAAAACCGAAACAATTTCTAATAAATAACATTTACTTTTTCAGAGTTTTTAGGTAATATTCAAGTATTTATGTTAAACGGAATACTCATTTCCATTTACTCTTTTTTCACTTGTTTGAACAACATATAAAATAACGAAAACCATTTGGTTTAAATAAGAAAAGTGGACTGGGGTTTAAATTTTATTTTTTATTTTAAATTGTATTTTCTATAATTTAACTTACAAGCTATTTTAAGTGCATTATTTTACATAATATTTTATTTGAACCTGAATT
Source organism: Eustalomyia histrio (assembly GCA_949748255.1). Taxonomy (NCBI): domain Eukaryota; kingdom Metazoa; phylum Arthropoda; class Insecta; order Diptera; family Anthomyiidae; genus Eustalomyia; species Eustalomyia histrio. Next base: position 123,889,512 of record OX456524.1, read on the forward strand.
TTTGTTTGCTCGACTTATTGATTAAAAAAGTCAAATTATTGAATACCCATTTTTACGTATGTTTAGTGTGACATGTTGAAGTGCGCTAAAAAGAGAAAATCCAACAGAGAATTGTTAACAACTCTCTTTCTAATTAGCACAATACAATACATACAACATTTAGTGCACCTTGTGGATACCTTCTTTGAACTGACTTTTAATGTTAGTACAGAGTGGCGCACAATGAGATATATGCCTTGAATTGTTTATTACTTTTCTATTTAAGCAATTACTATTTTTTTTAATACAGTTTGTTCCATATTAAAATACCGAGGAGTAATTTTTACAAAATGCTGGGAAAAACAGATAAATAATAATTAAAAAAGTTATAGCTCATTCTGTGGCACCCTGTATGTACATTTTGTATTGACCAGCTCATTCTAATTTATATATTGATTGATATTGCTATGTTCCTAGTAATATGTCAAATTTTGTTTTAAGCTAAAATATGATTTTTGTTTTAATGTTTACAAAAGGTAAGTTCTTTAATTTAATTCTATTGAAGTGGTGAGAGTCCTTGCCACGAGACACGCGTTGGACCATGGCGGAACATGCTTGTCGCGGCGGGGAGTCAAACAGCCTGGAAACGTCAGCACTTCCAGTAAATTTTATTTTTAAATTGCTCACTTCTTCGTATTGTTGTTTTGTACATTTGGCCAATTTGGAGGGAAGAACGCCGTTGTAACTAAAGAAAATGTATTAAAAGCTGCTGGTAAACCTAATTGATTTTTTTTTTAAATTCCTTTAAGTTAAATGAATGGTATAGCAGTTAAGATCATATAATCATATTGTTTTTTTTGTATAAAATTCCACAGAGCCAGCAGAATAGAATACTTAGTATTTTCGATTGCCGCAACACAACCCTCTTCAGTACCCACGCCCTTGTTGGGTCATTGATTTAATGATTGTCTATTTTATATTGAGTGTTTTTTTTACTTTTTGTTTTGTTTTCTAAATTTAAGAACAAAACTTTGTAAAATATCTAAGGGTTTTAAATATTAAATAAAGTAACATTATCACAGTATTATTTGCAGTAATTTTCTGCATTTTTAGTGTAAAAATTCTCCCAATAGTTAAATTAAAATAAAATTAAATAAATTTGATTAAACGAAGTTACATTAATTTAGATTAATTTGTAAAAATTGTTTTTATTAAAATCATTAGTGGAAATCAGTGCTAAATAGAGAATTGGTAAGTACACTTAGGGAAAATTTTTATATTTATGAAACAGATACATTGTACGAAAATCAATAAAAAAAATTATGCATTTATAAAGTTTTCATTACTATTATGAATTTTTTTTTCACAAAATAATTTCCTCATAATTTCATATATATATATATACATATATATATATATATATATATATATATATATATATATATAAATTGAACGAATACTTTTTTCCGGCGATTTTTAAAAAATTTACGCGGTCCTAGTAATTTAAATCATTTATTTTGGTAAAATTAACTGTTAAATCATTATTAAAGTTGAATGCGTTCAATTGAAAAATAACAATTTTATTAAAATTAAATTCGATTTCAAAAAGCATTGATTTTTCATAGTCCTGCATAAAACAAATCTTTTTATCATTGCGAAACAGCCGACAATATTTTACTTATTTAATTGGTCAAATAACGCTGCGCAATATTAAGCGATAAAGTATGTGTCCCTAAGTCATGGGTTAAAAAATTAAAATTAATTATACCCTTCACCACAGGTGGAAGGGTATATATAAGTTTGTCATTCCGTTTGTAATTTCTAAAATATTGATCTTAGACCCTATAACGTATATATATATATATATATTCTAGGTCCTTATGAAGAGCGAAGTTGATTTAACGATGTCCGTCTGTGTGTTTAAATGGGTTTTCCGAAGACCCCAGACATGATGAGAACTTGATTGTTATATATTTCTGTTACATGTGATCCATTTCTGTTTGCTATTGAAAATCAGCCAGATCGGTTGTTAAATGGCTGAGATATAAAATCCCTTTGTTTTTTTTATATGTATGTTGAATAACAAACACATCCATTTGTTGAGATTCTTTTGTTTCACCTCTTCACCTTTGATAAACAAACAACAAACCAATACAAAGATTTGTCATTTAAATAAAAACCAAAAAAATCTCTAATGGACGAAAACTTTTTATATACATCTATTAATGATGATTTTATATGAGCTTCAATGGTTCAGTTCCCCTTTGAGTGCAACTATTTTAGGTCATAACTTATAATAATTTATAAAAAAAAAATTTATAAACTATTTTCCTTCAAATTTTTAAAATTAAGCTAAAGAAATTAAAATTATTTTTTTATAAAAAAGCGAAATAAAGTCCCATATGAAAATTTGGCAGCTAAATCAAACGTTTTTGTAGAAATAATACACATGCAGTTCTAGTGATTTCTTTTAACAATTTGTTGAACTTCATTTCTTTCACCTCTTCACCTTTTATACACAAACAACAAACCAATACAAAGATTTGTCATTTAAATAAAAACCAAACAAATCTCTAATAAACGAGAACTTTTTATATACCTCTATTAACAATGATTTTATATGAGCTTCAATGGCAATGTCACAAGAACTTATTTTTCTCTTAGGCGCGGGTTCAATACCTACCCCCGTCAATTCAACTTTTTCTTATACAATTTTTTTATATATTCTTAAGACTTTTTTTTGTTTATTTTTTGTTTTTTTAACATTAAATAATTAATTTCAATAAAATTTTAAATTAATAATTAAATAATCCATAAATAGGCTAAAAACATCAAAATTTTTGTAAAAACCCTCTGATACAAACAGAATACAAACGGTTTTATTTCTATATTTTGCTCCGATTTAAAAGAATTTATAAAAAGATTTTTAAACCATTTTATTTCTCATATATTAAGAAAATTTTATACATAATTCCGCTTTTAGGTCATAACTTATAATAATTTATAAAAAAAAATAATAAACTATTTTCCTTCAAATTTTTAAAATTAAGCTAAAGAAATTAAAAATATTTTTTAATAAAAAAACGAAATAGAGTCCCAAATGCAAATTTGGAAGCTTAATCAAACGTTTTTGTAGAAATAAAACACATGCAGTTCTAGAGATTTCTTTAAACGATTTGTAAAACAATATTTTTTTGGTCGAAAATAGTTTTTTTACAACTAAAAAGATTTCTGAAAAAAATAATATGACAACACTGATTGGCATTATGTTTGTGGTTGTTGTTCTATTTTCTTTTATTTATTAAACTTCTTTTCGTTCACCTCTTCACCTTTTATACAAAAACAACAAAACCATGCAAAGGTTTGTCATTTAAATAAAACCCAAACAAAACTGTTTTAAACGAAAACTCTTTATTTACTTCTATTAACGACGTTTGCTTATGTCCTTCAATGGCTCAGTGGTCTAAGCGCTTTGTCATCGTCTATTCAACTTTTTTTGTACAATTTTTTATTTTTATATTTTTTAACACTTTTTTTTTATTTTCTTAAGACTTTTTTATGTTATTTTTTATATTTTTTTTTTTAACAAAACATATACGTCCAGCACAGTTGGCTTAACGATGTCGGTCAGCTTTTCTGTATAATTGGAAAAGTTTCCAAATAAGATGCAAGCATCTTGATTATCAATACACAACATCTGACCAAATATGGGCGGGATCCTTGAATTGGGCGAGGCACAAAATAGATTAATTTGTATCTTAAGAACGGTAAGACCTAAATTAAATACTCCATAAATGGGATAAAACATCAATATTTTTGTAAAAACTAAAATTTTAGAGCTGTAATATGACCTATGGATACGCCTCATAAATCCAAAGATCGAAAATCTTTAGTAGAACATATTTGCTGAAAATAGTTATGACCAAACCATAAATTTTTTTAAAAACCTATTTTCGGTAACCATAAATCTTCCCGAGTCCAAGTTTTATCACTAAACTATATGGAAAATTTCCTCTTAAAGATGTCCGTATATAAATCTGTCCATTCCATATATGTCCATATATAAACTTCACTTTTTTCCCAACCATGATAAGGGTATATAAGATTCAGCATAGCCGAATTTAGCCGCTCTTACTTTTTTTTTTAACATTATACTGCATTTCGATATAACATATGTACGTGTTTTGAGCGAAATTACATGCGTTGCTCAAAATACGTGACTTGGTACATAATTTCCCATTTATTTTTGTGCGAGCAAAACATGTGCAAAACATCTCAAACAACGTGTTCAATTTTAAAACATAATAATAATAGTCTGATCAACACTAAATTGTGTATATATTGGGTATACAAATTAATAATGTCGATTTCGACAATAGATGGCATAACTATCACATATGGGTTATGTTAATAATAACAATTATGGTATTTTGGAGGGTAAATATCTGCCATTATAATACAGTATTCGATAGTGCTAAAGTGTAAACACACATTTTTTTCAATCGCTATAAAAATGTTGTATTTTGTGCCTTAAAAAGACGTTTTGCGGGGAAGTTTAATAACCTTCTTTTATTTAAAGAAAACGGCTGCTGAAAGAAGCTTACGGTCAACATGCACCAACTCAAAAAACTTGTGAACGATGGTTTGCGCGATTCAAAAATAGTGATTTCGACACATAATACAAGGAGGGGCCTGGTCAGCCGAAAAAGTTAGAAAATGAGAATTGAAGGCATTACTCGACAAAGATTGTTGTCAAACGCAAGAAGAACTTGCATTATCATTGGGAGTCACACAACAAGTCATCTTCCTACGTTTAAAAGCATTGGGATTCATTCAAAAGCAAGGAAATTGGGTCAGATATGAATTGAAGCCGAGAGACGTTGAAAGGCGATTTTGCAAGTCGGTAATTCTGCTTGAACGCTACAAAAAGAAGTCATTTTTGCATCGTATTGTTACTGGCCATGAAAAATGCAAAAGTCATATGTAAGGCCTGGCAAACCAGCCGAATCAACGCCGAAGCCGAATATCCATGGCGCCAAGGTGATGCTCTGGTGGGATCAGAAGGGTGTTTTGTATTATAAGCTGTTGAAGGGGTCATGTACCGAACACAATTGATTCGTTCCAAGAGGGCAATCAACGAAAAACGACCAGAATATTCGGCCATAATTTTCCATCATGACAACGCTCGGCCACATGTAGCAAGAGCGGTCAAAAACTATTTGGAAAACAGTGGAGACCTTGCCCCTTCTGACTACCATTTGTTTTGATCGATACAGAACGCCCTTACTGGAATACGCTTCACTTTAGAATAGGGTATCAGAAATTGGCTTGATTAATTCTTCACTTCAATACCGGAGCAGTTCTTTTGGCGCGGAATCTATATGCTACCAGAAAGATGGGAAAAAGTAGTAGCTAACGATGGACAATACTTTGAATGTATCAATTCATTTTGTTATTATAATAAGTGCCACATTTTTAACTTGTATACCCAATACAAAATTCAAAATAAATTACATTTGCATTTGAAAAGTTTGAAAAAAAAAATTTTTAAGCGTCATTCAAGCTGCTAGTAATAGATATAACAACTTTAAATATATTTAAAAAAGAAAATTTACTTAAACGAACGAAAAAATGGCTGAAAAAAGTTAATTTTTTTTATTGTATTTGTTATGAATATGAAACGTAAAATTAATTCCGAAAATTCGAACATTTTGAAATGTTTACCTCAAATTATGATATTTTGGTCATAATGGAAACATGGTATTAGATTCGTGTTTTATTAGGCAAAATATTTTAAAAAGTCGTAATAGCATTCTATGAGTTTTCATGATATTGAACTAAAGGATTACAGTAGGGTTAAAATTAATTGTTTTCATTAAGATACTCTATTGTATGGTGTATAGCTTTTATATAAAATGTATATTTTGTAACCCATAATTTTTCGGTTTCATGCTGCTAAAGAAGCTTTAATTTGAAAAAATAAACTTTTTGTATTCTTGTTTACCATGCGGCAGAATATAAACATAAACAAACTTTATTGTTGACATGATTTCTGTTGTTGTTTTATTATTTATTCTCTCTATATACATATTACACCTCTTGTTCACTGTTTTTATTAAATAGCATAAACTTATGTACGACTAGAACTGCTAGAACGACGAGTTTCTTGACATGCCTCTTTTGTATTTGTATTTTTGTTTTTCTTGTTCTGTTTTGTAACAATGCGGCAGAGCACATGCTATTATACGAAAAATATCCCAAAACAAAATAATTCATTGAAAAACTACCATAGAGCTTTAAAGCTTCAAAAACGAAAAAAAGCTTACAAAAGGGAAATTTTCGGATTAAGAGCTCCGAAAAAGCATTTACAATTTGCAGCAAATAGTGCGTGCTGCACTACGGTATGAAAAGAAAAACTTGGTCATTTTTCGTTTCAGTTCGGGACGGGTTTGCAATTCAACAACACTTAAAACGGATAAATCAACATATTTGTGAAGAAGAAGAAGAAAAAATATAATATTATCATTATATGTTCTCTAGTGGCATATAGCATATATATTTTAAAAATTCAACTGATTTTCTATAATATATGCAGTAAATTTTTATAGGAAAAAAAGAAAATTTTCAAGCAAATTAAAACAAAAACTTTAGATAGTTTAACTAATTTTGCAACGAGTGTGTAAATAATTAAATAAACATAAAACTAACCAAATTTTTAAAATATTTAAAAAAACAAATGTTAATAGAAGTTAAGCCTCGGGCAGTTATGTAAAGTGTGAAAAGAACGAACTCCCTTTCTACAAAAAAAAAAAAAGACTCCACGAAAAAATAAAAAAAATAAAAAAATAAATATATATATACATATATATATTTATATATAATAGAAAAAATATACTATTTGTGAGGTGATTTTGTTTTTAAAGAAAATGTAATAATACATTTTATTGAATGAAAATTGTATTCTTACAAATTTTACAATTGTAAAGTGCTAAAAATACATTTTTTGGTTAAAAGAATTTGTGCCAAGGCTCTAATTAAAAATAAAAATAATGATAAAATCTTAAACAAATTGATCTATAATACAGTAATAATTAGGAAAATGTAAAACTGTAAACCCTTTTTCTTTTCTTCACTTAATAACTGTTTAAAAGTAAAGGAATTTTTTGTGATTCACTTAAAAGAAAACACACGAGTAATTTACCACTTCCTATACCAAACTAACACTACTTAACCCTCTACAATTAGTAATGAAAATTCATATGAGGCTTTCCATACCAAGGGCTCTCCCACAGAAAAAAGTATATAGTGTCAAATTCGCACACAAATTGTCATACATATTTGATACGAAAAGTGCGAGAAATAAGATTAGTCAAATAGTACCAACCAAACGCTGATTTTTATTATGCTATAATAATTTAGAAAAAATCCCACGAATTTGACTATCTCAATGGGAAATTACAATAACAAATATCTTTTAAAAAAATTGATTTGTTTATAACACAAAAAATTTAAAATTAGTTCAGCATTTAAAATACATATTTTTTCGTTTCAAATTGCCCATAAAAACTCATTGATGTAATTAAATTTCTGCAATTTTCCAAAATCCCTTAAGTTATTATAAATCATATACTAAAAATATGCGCTTAAATTGTCAATATTTTACCACAACTACTTGTCTACTTTTTAGAAAAATTGAAAAAGTTGTTTAAATTTTTATTTGTATCACGTAGAGCAGAAAATACTGTAAGTTTTACATTGATACGACATACTATTTTTTAGTTGTACAGTTGGTATTGAAAGCTTCATATATAGCATATTTATTGCCACGATTTCAGGAAATCCTGAAATCATGGAGTAAAATAAACAAGATAGAGTAAAATGCAAAAAATAATATTTTTGGCCCATATTTGATATACATATGTATGTATATATTAAAACGTTAAATTGCATTTTAAAAAAATTTCATTTCTATAGCTTGTACATAATTACTATATAATAAACAAAAGTTTATCGAGGGTACTTAACTTGAAAGTGTCCAGAAAAGCAATTTTCCACGACTCGAACAATTTCCGAATTTCCTTAAGCACAGTAAAAATTGTTATACTCCATATACACTATAGGACAAAATAAATTTTAAAACTGTAAAAAAGTAAAAATCGTAACATAATTTTAAATGTTAAAAATTTGACATATTCATCTGAAAAGTAAATATCGTAGCATAATTTTAAATGTTAAAAATTTGACATATTCATCTGAAAATACGTAAATGGCACCATTAGTTAATTTAAGAAGCCCACAGATTAAAAGAGTAATGGTAGATTTAATATTTTGCCCCTTTCTACTAGTGGGCAAGACATTTAAGATAAAGTCTGCCAAAATTGATTTCAAATAGGAATTCGTCTACAGAGTAGGAAAGTATAGATTAACTAGATTTAAAAATGATGCATACACCTGATCAAGCTGTCAGATAATATAAATATAATTTAAATTAAGTCGTAGGACTCGCAACTATCGACAATTAAATTAGGTATTAAAATTTCATAATTTTGCATATAATAACTAACTCATCGGTTTAATAGACATGGATAAAAGCAAAATGTGTATAATGGTTTACATCTTACACATTTTAACGTAACAAAATTTAAAAAAAAAATGTAAAATTAAAAGAAAACCAGTTTTTAAAATAAATTTGTAATTGTTATGGTAAACTCGTACGATTTTATTGCTAAGTTTAAGGTCCGATTGTTTTGAATCTTGTGACCCAGAGAAAAGCATTTCTATACCATACAAAAGGAAATTTAATTCCCTTTTTTCATGTATACATTACTTAAAGATCCGATAAATATTTCATAATATGTAAATGAATTTCCAAAACAGTCATTATTGACAATTTTTATCCCAAATGGCCCGCCCACTAGATAAGAAGGGTGGTTTGTCAAAACAATTTTAATTTTTTATCTGTGGATCTTTGTGATGGTGTAAATTGTGGCTGCTTAGTATTATTTCAAATGAATTTAATTTGAACAGTTTAAGTTTTGCTAAAAATAATACTTTTAACGGTTTTATACATTATTTTGTCCGATAGTGTATTTTAAAAAATGATTTTGATTGATTTTCACGTGAAAGTTAAGAACATGTTGTTTTCACGTTGATTTCATATAAAAGACTATTATGTTTCCACAAAATTAAAAAAAAAATATACATTTTAAAATTTGAATAAAATATTTTTAAGTTCTAATAAAAATTTTCCACTGAAAAAAAACTGCCAATATTACAGTCAGCACTTACAAGGGAATATACCCAATGCACGCAAAGAAAAAACATGCTTAGGGCAATCACATTCGAAGAGCATCGTATATTTTTTATGGATGTGCCAGCCATAGTCGTACTATAATATGGTTATCATATTATGATAAGAAAATTTTTACCATAATATTGTCGCCACAGTTATATTATGATTCGAAAATTACCATATTATGGTCCTAAACATGATATGAAAGCACGTAATCATTGTATGCTAAAAATATTATCATATTATTGTCCCTCATTACTATATTATAATTCCTGGATTATCATTATATGATCCCTTATCTAAGAAAATTTCTTTAAGGAAAAGTTCAAAGAGACTATGAAAAAGCTCTTTAAATTTAAGAATATTTCCTTTATAAATGTTTTTTCTAAAAAAATTGATATTAAGGACTTTTTGAAGAAAAATTGATAAGGAAAAATCATATATTCTAAAAAACTTTTTTTCAAGAAAACTTTGATTCTGTGGACTTTTTTTATGAAAAATACTTAAATTTTTTATTTTAATTCAAATGAATTTTTTTTAATAAAAAAATTTAGGTTCTAACGACATTTTTAAGATAAGTCTTAGAATATTTGTACTAGAAAAAGTCTTTGGAGTCTAAGTATTTTTCATGATGAAAAGTCGTCAGAATCTATAAATTTTTCTTTCAAAGAAAGGCCTTAGAATCTAAAATACCAAAAACCCTAAGAAAACCTAACGAAATAATTTTATAATGCCATTATCCAATTACACTAACCGTATCAAACGGTTGCCAACCCTGTTCTTAGCATCCCAGCAAAACACACATTACCAAATAATGTGTAAAGTAATGTGTAGCCATAGGGGCTCATGGATTACTTTACACCTAACTTCACTGATGAATTTTACAGACGATGAGCCTCAAAGTAATGTATATACCCATTACTTAAGAGGTGATAATGTAAGGGGTTACTTATATGGTTACGAGAATGGAAAAAGTAATGTGTCTAAAAATAGATTTTTAAAAAAGAGGAATTTTTATTAAAAGAAAATATTACAAATATTTTAAACGTTATTAAAAATAATGTGGTCATGATGGAAATCGAACCAGGGAACTCTGGTTGCCAGCCAGGAACTCTACCCAATGAGCTATCGACGCATATAGTATTTTATTGCTCTAAACTTAAATCAGTTGTTGCGCATTGTTTTTTCGCTAGTACTGTAAAAACAAACATACATTACCCTTTTGCTTACAAAAAAACACAAAGTAATGTATCTAAAAATAGATTTTCAAAAATATTTCAAGTACTACTTTACATTTATAAATCATATATTACGTAATCAATAATGAGTAGCATTACTTTGTGCTTGCAAATAATGAAAAATTTATTTTTTGGAAAACTGTAGCTTCCCCCCCCCCCCCCTTATTTTCAATTCAACAGAATTAGAAAAGTTAATGTTTAGGAATGTATCACAAAATTTTAAGAATTTTGTTATATTTAAGATTGCTCTCTTACATTTTGTCAACTTTTCTTTAGAAAAACTTTTAAATTTAACATACAAGAATTTTTGTTCTTGCAACTAAAATCTATTTCTAAAGCTATTTGGGGCGCTGAATTCAAATATGCACTCCGTTTTTTAAGATTGGTTCTAGTTTTCAAGATATTAAATAAATAAATTTTTTAAAATTTTTGACAAATAATGTCCATTTTATGAAGAGCAGTCAAACTGAGTCGTTTGTATTGTTTAGGATCTGTCTCACGCATTATTAATATCGTCCTTCGATTTTCCCAAGTCTTAGTGTAGTCACTATCCTTGCTCGACGCTGGTATTACCTAAGTTTTCAGGAAAAAAATCGAGATGGGAATGAAGAAAATGTATTTTGAGAGACAGTCGAGCTCCAATCTTGCGATAATTTGAAACAAACTGTCGATTATTTCATTGTGAACAACATTTTGAAATAATGTCCATGTTGCTTCTTCATTGGGCGTTAAACATTTTATAAAATTTTCATCGGCGATTAATTTTCGAATATCAGGTCCGACAAATATTTGTTTCTTGATTTTAGCGTATGACAATTTGGGAAACAACTTGGTCAAGTATTTAAAAGTCATTAGTCTTTCAGGGCTGAGCGTTTTGACGAAGTTTTTGATGAGGCCAAGTTTTATGTTGAGAGGTGAGAGAAAAATGTTCTGTGAATTCACAAGTGATGTAGAAGAGACGTTTTGTTTTCCTGGTTCATAACTAGTACAACTCTTTGCCAATCTTATGTCACATAATGTTGGTACGCATCAAATAATCCGTTGATGTCATCGCAGAAACATATAATCTCTTCTCTTTTGAAAAACGGTAAGCGCCTTAATTCTGGTTATGTAAACAGTGACGTTTGTTTGAGTGTCAAGACATTTCTGCTCCTGCAAACTTGATGTGAGCAATTCTTCTTTTTGCTTCGATAAATCCAAATCACGTCATTAATCAAGTCATTCAGTTGACTTTGCAAAATTAAATGTTTTTCTTATATGGTAAAGTCTTCGGTCGACGATGAACTCTTTATCGGTGATTAACTGAAAGTTCCCATGGAATCTGCACTCATACCTGGACAGATTGGCAAAGGGTCTTTGCTCATACGGTGAACAGACTTGGACACTGATGCCACGTCAGGATATTTATACTTTGCTAGTTTTTTTTTTTGCATTTAGACCGACCACATTTATCAAGCAAAAATAACAATCATCTACATGGTTTTTCTGCTCTCTCCATAACATTGGCATTAAATATTAAAAGTATACTTCTTGACCAAGTGAACACTTGTGCTACACGCGTTTCAAAATAATTTCGGTTGTGTTTTCTACAGAGAAAATATGTATCTCTCATCACATTTGTAATATTTTTTCCCCTTTCTCTTATATACAAGAACAAAAACATTTGGAATCGACTGCACTTTTTTCTTTGCATTTTCACAGGTTTTTTTTTAACAAAAAAAAGTAATAAGAATAAAATTGAGATGATGTTTCTAGCGATGCCAAAAGCTGATTGTAGTTATGACACAATTTAGATTGACCTAGGAACAAATTCGTTTTGATTTTTAGTCCACCGTTTGAATTTTTTAAAATTGGCATATAAAAGCGGATATTTTGGATGCAAATATAAAATCTTGGTTATTACTTGAAATAACAAAGCTTAATTAAAAATGCCATTTTTTACAGCATTTTAAAAAGTTCTTTTTTTAAATAGTGTTAAAATTAGATCTGTATGATAGTGTAAAAATATGATATGTTTTTTTAAAAATCTTTTTTTATAAGATTTTTCTTAAATTACCCATGTAAAGATAGAAATATACACGAACACATATGTATGATCATACATCCATGTACATACATGATCAAATACGTCCATGCCTTAACATGATCCCATATGTTTTCATATGTCTTCGGATGCTACATTTGGGGATATATGGCCGTATATGCTGATATATGATTATATATGAACATACATGTATCATATATAAGCATATACGAACATATATAAAAATATACGGCCATATGCCCCCAAATTTCGGAACCAAAGATATATGGTCATATGTATATCCAACTGTGCATAGTCGTATATGATCATGTATGCCACCTGCCAATGTATGACGATTTTTAAATGGGTATTTAAAAATATAAAAGACACATCAATTCTATATTTTTGGCATGTCTAATATAGAAAATTCGTTTCAAATAGGGTTGCCACATGGCCTGGAATGACGTTGATTTTCAATTGGTCTAAGGTCTTATAAACTTTCAAGCTAATATAATTTGTACATCTATCAATACTTTTATCAGTTTTATGAGGAAATTACATATTCCTTCGCCAAAATCTATATTTTAAAGTATCACCACAATAAGCATACAATTTTTAAAGTGTAATATTTTCTTACGATTTTCATGCAAAAATATTTATTGGACCCATATTTGCTTAGGTTAACGCGGGGAAAATCGGTATCACATAGTTGCAAAAGGATGTTCTGTTTATAATATATAGCATAGATTAGAATTAAAACAATATTTTGAAAATCAAAATTGTTAAATTTATATTTTTTCTATTGTCAATAATTTTTATTTTAATAAAGTTATTATATTTTTGACTTTTACAATAGGGCAATCTTATACAAACCACTTGGATCAACATGATCTCAGAGCCTATAATTATGAAAATACATTTGAAAGACGGAAATTCTTCTTTAATCCTTCTTTATGAATCAGGCGGTGAAGCTTTATGTTTGTAAAATTTGAAAAAAATCCTATCAGCCAGTGAAATAGTTGCAAGTTGCAAATATATTTTCAATTTGCCTTACTGTAAGCTTCGAAGGGTTTTAAAACTGTTCTAACCAATTCATTAGAGATTGTAAACACATATTTAAAAAAAATATATACATATATGATGGAATTTGGAAATCGTGTAATTTTCCAAATGGGCGCGACATTTTTCTTTTCTTTAAATATTTACGGGAGTATCACCTTTCATAATCAAGTGAGAAAAAGCACGCCGTGCCAGTTTTGCAAGCTCATTTTAAATTCATAAATGTAAAATTTTTAAATACATAAATTAAAAAAACTGTGTGACAAAAACTATGTGTTTTTTCCTGCACAAAAAATCGATATGTACATGAAACTAGAGACCATGTACTATAAAACTGTGTAGGTACTCAAATTAAAGATTTTTAATCTGTAGGCTAAAAAACTTTAAAAAAAATATGTTATTGTAAAATATTCACACACACTATTAAGAAGTAAGAAAGAGATTAATTTCAGAAACAAAAACTAATTTTACATATTTTTACAATAAAATCTTTAGAAAAATATCTTTATATAATTTTAATTTGTCGCCAGTAATGACCACCTTAAACCTTAAAGGGTTAAAGTGTTGTGGTCGCCTAACTTGTTCTTATTGTTGTTGGCTTTGTCGTCACCATGCTTGTGGCCACTCAAATCATTTGTAACCATCTATAACTCGTTTTTTCAGTGTGTGCGTGTTTTTCTCTTTCTCCTGCACTGGCCATGAGTACTTGTAAATTCAACCTTTCGTTACTCCATTTATTTTACAGTGTTTATTTTTGTGTATAGGTATGTGCAAGTGTGTTTCTGTTACATATTTTTGTTTTAATGTAAAGGAATAAGCGGTATCAAGGTTTCCTAGTCGCGACCCATATTTACTGAAAATTACGAATTACACGCAAGACTCGTGCTATGTTCATACTATTTATTCTATACATTCATATGATTCTTTACAACCAAAATAACCCTAGACATGCCAATGCACACACAGTTCTGCATAGTTGAACTAACATACAACATGCTTTTTTAATATTTACATGCTAAACTACTACGAGCGACTACGACAAACAACGAATTTTCTATAAAATTGATATCGGTGTGTCGCCGTAGATGTGTATTAGGGTTACATAGGTTTTTATGGGAAATTACTTTGGCCGCACTGTGCCGTGAATTAACGTTGTCCGATTTAGTGCAAATTTTGAAAATTTATATTTTGGACTAACCGTGTCAAAAAACCGCTCGGTGCTCTAGATGTCTACCTAATATTTTTAACATGTCGCTACTTTGTAAAAATCGTGTCTCTAACACAGTCATTTATAAGATTGTTATCTTGATGTGCTAGAGGATTTCATTTTTTTTATTTATAAAAAAAATAATAAGATAAATAAATATAATAAACTTAGAATGTTGGTGAAATTTGAGGAATGCGTGGATGAAGTTTGGGATACTTGGTCCCAGATATCAATGATTTGAGTGAAATCGCTCCTAAAAAATTTTATTTTCAAAAATTAGAAATTTATTTTATATATTGTAATACATCGTTTCTATTTAATTTGTGTATGGTGATCACAAAAATAGAGCAAATATTATGTCGAAATCTTGTAGTATCACACTATCTAAGTAATTTAATTAAATCGCTTAAAAATCAGAAACTTCGATTTCGGAGCGCCGCAGGTAGTGTTTCCAATTATTCGACCCTGCCGGTTAATCGGTTAGGTCATTATTAGAAAAATGAAGAAAATTGATTAATCGGTTATTCGGGTCGATTAATCAAATAATTGGCGATTTATCGATTAATCGTTTAATGCAAAATAAATGCATTTCTTTTATCAATAAGAACACAAAGAGCTGCTTTTTGTTAAATTATCAAGTTAAGTCTATTGCTTTGGTTTCTAAAGTGTTTGTTTAGGTCAATTCGAAGCATCCTGAGATTTTTTAAAGAATCATGCCTTATAATCTTGGGGGTTTTCAGAGAAATATGACTATTCTTTAAGAAGAAAATGTCAGATGTGTTCAGTGGAAGTAAACCCTTACAAACGCAGTGTGGATAGTCGATAAAGTTGGTTTTTATTTCCTTTATATGACACTGTCCAAAATAAAAAAAATTGTCTGTCATATTTCCTAAAGCTATATTTTTTGAAGATCCTACACAATAGAGAAGCGAAATATTAAAAAAAGAAACCTTAAGCTCAAAGAATAAAATAGTTATTCAGAAAAATTATTTTATTATTATTTTATTTTCGCGATTAGTCTGTAAGGATTTTTATGTAATCTATAGACTGAATAAAATTAAATAAATAAAAACAAAAAAAAAACAATTCATATTAAAAATGTATCCTGTTCATCTACTTATTTGAATCGATTATTCGATTCGAATAATTATTTGAGTTTTAAATTATTTGTTTCGACATTACCCTAAATAGAGGCGATTAATCGAGGAATTGGTTAATTGATTAACCGAATTGGAAACACAATTTTTGGCATCGAAGGTTTTGACCAAGTGTCTCTAAATTTTACAGACAAACTGCTGTGACCCTAATGTTCAAATTTGTATACACCAGACGGGGAACCATTTCAATTGCTCACACACATACAATATCGGTCATTTTGAATTTTTGTACGTAACGGCCACTTAATGGCAGCCATGGTATATTTTATATGTAATTTCGTTAGTTTTGTTTGTTGGCAATCGACTTGGAAAGCAGTAGCGCATGAATTTTTGTAATCTATACATGAAAAAGGGGTTTTAGAAATCAGTATAGTATAACATGCCAATAACGGCTCCTTCAATTAACAGACAGTTCTTTTTTTTATTTTTTTGAACTAAATAAAAGTGTTCGTGTTAACTTGCCTTCAAATACCGGACACCACCCTCGGCATCCGTCGTGTCGATTTTAATTTAGTTTAATTTTCAATAAAAATTTTACATACGAAGGAAAATAGAAAGAAATTTTACAGCGAATGAGTGGCAATAGAGGAAATTCAAACATAAAAGATTATTAAAAATGTTTAACAAATTAAAAAAACTGGTTAAAATTAATTGTTTATAATTTATTTCACTTCCAAACATTTTTTTGTTTCTGTTTTATTTAGTTTCATTTCATATAGAACAATTTTTGTTGTTAAAAAATAATTTGTTGTTAACAGAGAAAAGTCAATATTTTTACGATCGAAAAAATTAATTAAAATGGGTTCTTTAAGATTTTTGATTCTTTTTTATTAATAAATCTATATCAAATTCAAAAGAAAAAACTATAATGAAATTATTTTCTGTAAAAGCGCAAAAATCTTAGGAATTTATAAAAATCTCATAATGAAAGCAATTGTCCTAATTTATTACTAAATATGTTTCATATACTTACATATGTAAATAGTCGTCTTTATAGGGCATTTTATCCAGTTATGCACCATATCTTTGTAGCTCCGAAGTCCACCTGGTGAAAGTGTCCCAGAGCCAACAAATATTTTCCAAATATGAACTTTACGGGAGGAAATCGACATTAGAGATTTCATAGATGTGACCTTTTAAAAATTCATTTTTGAACTTTTGATTACTTTTCGTTTGGTTCTAATTAAAATTCTACTCCAATTTAAAGAATTTCCTTCAGATTTTAATGAAGTTCAACTATATGATAGACGATACACCATAAGGCCTGTTAACTTATTTCAGTTAATACCCTGGCATTAACCACTGGTAAACATATATTTTCTACTCACATTGATTCACTGGCGAATGCAGCATTTACTTTTGGGGGAGATAATTTTTAGTTTTTACACTAAAAAAATTTTAATTTATTTTTTGTAAAACTTACCTTAAACCTCCATTTCCATTTTGAATTAAAATTATTCCAAAAATAAACTAATATATTTCTCAAATCATGCGTTCCTAGAACCACTTCTTGAACTAATTTTAGTTAGTTATATTTTATATTTCAGTTTATGCAAACACACACAGAGAAAAACATGGTTGCAACATGATCACTGCTACTATATGATTGTTGCTGCATTCGGGTATGGTTGTCACAATCAAGTTATTGGTTTATAAATAGGTTCTAACCATCAATATGGTTGCTACGACCATTATTATAGTAAACAATTTATTTTTTCATGATTGCCACTTTCTATTTTATAACATGTTTGACTGTAACCATGCTATATCACGAGATAGGTGAAAAGAGAACCGGCTCCTAAAGTACCTACCACGTGACCATTCTCAAGACATGTTCTTTTAGACCAGTCTTGTGATATGTCACAGAGGTCAATTTTCGCCCTGCTAGGAAAAGGCTATGTTAAAGTGCCGGTCACTTTCTTAATGAACTGGTCACTGGCATCAGCTCAGTCACCCATGTAAAAATGATAATATATGATTATTTTCACCTGGGGGGTTTTATTTTCCATAATGCTTTATACATAATAGGTCTGTACGAGGTAATTTTGGGTAAAGTCTGGTAAAATGAGAGTAAGCAAAAATTTCTCTCACAAAACCATAAAAATGCCCAAAATACTGCGAACGCACAAAACCACATTTCATACCCAAAAATAAACGTCAAATTTATTCATATTAAAAAACAGCTTAATTAATAAATATATTTGAAATGGTAAATATCTATTTACATTTTCAAATGTATTTTTCATTATTAAGAAGGAAAAGTTCTTTATAATAAATTTTTATTTAACTTTAAGTTTTTTCAAAAATGCAAAACAGCAAATTTATTAGCAACAGCTGATGATTTGACAATTTTACCATTTTACCCAAACAAAAAGTACGGGTAAGTTCTGGTAAAATGAGAAACACAATTACTCTCTCATGAACGCTCTCATTTACCCAATTTTTGTTACAAGAAACGCTTTCTGGTAAGATTGGGTTCCCGCGGGCACCCGCGGTTACGTACGTCGAACACACCTAATAAATTCATAGACGAAAAAAATCGTTATCAAAAAATTTCTATATGAAGATTTTATATTTTTTAATTCGTTTCAATTAAAACAACAAAAACTTTTTTTAAAAAAATAGGTTTATTAATTCATGTCTTGTAAAATAAAGACTTTCTTGTGGAAAAAGTACTCAACATACTAATGACAATAATTTTATATAAGAAAATGTCTGTAGAAGAAGTTGTTTTGTACCAAAAGGTTTCTTATACAAAATACTATATTTTTAGAAATTTTTCTGATAGAAACATTTTTAGATTCTATGGAATTTCCTTAAAGTAAAATTCACTGATTGTGCAAACTGTTTTATTGCAAATTTATTTCTTAAATAAAAATGCATATATTCTTAAAAAAAATTTAGATTCTAAAAAATTTTATGATTGTAAGGACTTTTCATCATGAAAAATACTTAGATTATAAGAACTTTTTCTAGTAGAAATATTCTTAGATTCTTAGAAGACAAAATCATCAAAAAGGTCCTTAGAATCTAAGAAATTTTCTAGTAGAACAAGTCTATAGAATCTTCGTTTTTTATTAAAAAAAAACTTTTTTTCAGTATTTTTCTTTAAAAAAGTCTATAGAAGCAAATTTTTTCTTAAAGAAATATTCTTAAATTTAAAGAACTTTTTTTAGTTTCGAATTATAATATAACTGTAAGGACCATATTATGGTAAAATTATGGTTATTTTATTATCATAATACGACTATTGTTGTCACAATGAAAATCCCAAATATATATGATGCTCTTTGAACATGATTGCCCGACTAGGGCGGGAGTAGGGGCAAATGAAAGGGCTAATTACGTAAATTATTCCGTCCATAGGACCCAAGGAAGTACCGGGTGTTGTTACTATTACCATTAAGATGGCACTCAACATTTAAGTAACTAAATTAGTTTAAAAATATTTCACGTCGCAAAGTCTGTTTGCTTATTATAAACTGGTCAAATAAATTACTTTTAAATAATTATATATGTTTTTTAAATTTTATATTTTAATTAATCCGCGGTAATCTGGCTCAGCGCGAAAAACTTACAAATTGTTGAAATAATCCACTTGTAGTATAAAGACTTACCAAATGGATTTAATTAAATCACAATCGTTTTATAGCATTTAGCGACCACAAATCTTAAAAAAACGATGAGGTCAAGTGTATTATTTTTTAAGAGCAGAAACACCCAAAAAACCGCGCTTAAAACATTTAAATTTCAAATTTTCAGAAATAAATTTTTTGTTGTATTTATTATTATTTATTTATTTAATCCTAAGTGATTGGCATTGGTTAGTTTCCTATAGTTAAGTTAAAGTTTTCTGCTCTAGGAAAATTAATAGGTCTAAATCTTATATTTTAAGTTATTGAACTAAAACTATGACTATTGAACACCTAATTTTGGAAAAAAATAACTAATATTTTTGAAGCGTACTTGAGGTTCCAACTAATGTTTGCAGTTGGCGGAATGGTTGCATTTTAATAAGAAAAACGGTTCGAGATGTGCTCTCGATTTTTTCTATTTTTTTCGAATTTTTAATTTTTTTTTTAGAATTTTATTCAAATATTGAAAAAAAAAAAATTATGTCACTCTATTATGTATAATTTTACTTTTTTTTGGCTAAATATGATCCAAAACAAATAAAAACAATTTTATAATAAGGAATTAAATTATTTTAAGAAGCTTAAAATATTTTATTTTATATATTATTTTAAATTTCATAAAATCTTAATATTATAACTCTATATAACGGCACACGGCAAAGGGCCTTGTGATGGAATAGGCGGAACGGTCAAAAGGATGGCCGCCCGTACTAGTCTGCAGCTGCCACTCCATTTACAAAAATAACACCAATACAATTGTTTGAGTGGTCGTTACAAAATTAACCAAATATAAATATCCGGTTTTCAAAAACTGAAGATTATACTAAAATGAAAGAAAAATTGGAAGATCGCTTTAGAAATGTAAAACCGATACTAGCGACACAAAAAAATTATAAAATTACTCCTTTATCAAATTCTATTGTGAAAGTTAAGCCGTTTTTCCATTCAGATAAGTTTATACTTCACAATATAATTAAAAATCCAAAAAGCAGTTGTTAAGTGAAAAAAAAAGAGTTATAATATTAAGAAATGGAAAATAATATAAAAAATATAAAATATTTTAAGCTTCTTAAAATAATTGAATTCCTTATTATAAAACTGTTTTAATTTGGTTTGGGTCATATTTAGCCAAAAAAAAGTGAAATTATACATAATAGGGTGACATAAAATTTTTTTTTTCTATATTCGAAAAAAATTAAAAAAAAAAATTCGAAAAAAAATTTCAAAATTCGAAAAAAATAGAAAAAATCGAGAGCACATCTCGAACCGTGGCTTAAAAGTTGTGTAATAGAGAGTAGAATTTTTTTGGAAAAAATCAAAGGGGTCGGACTTTTTGAAAAAGTCAATTTTAATTTTTAAACGATAATTTTCAAATGATAAGTACGTCGAAAATTTTTTTAATTTTTTTTTCTAAAACTGCATTTAAAGACGAACAAAATGATACCCAACTTTTTTTAGATGTCGACATTTTTCAAATTTTTGAAATTTTTTGAAATTTTTTTGACCAAAGATTTCAAAAATGGTTTACAAGTCACTTTGATTACGCGCTAAAACATATCAAAAAATTAGCGAAATCGAAGAGGGTCGAGGAAAAAAGTGTGCGATTTGGGCTGGAATACAACATATGTATTATAAAGTTACCAATTGTCTCATCACAAGTGTTATATATAGTTTAGAAATAAATATAAACAAAGATTATAAACAAATAATGATGACAAAAATAATTATAAGAAGAATTAAAAACATCTGTTTTCATTTATTTGTTGTGTGTGTTGATAACAGTAAGACTCAAAATATTTTGTCATACTTGTTAAGTAAACTATAAACACTTCTGTGATAATGTGAACAGGGCTGTAGTGTAATGCAAATTTTTACTGACACGTCTTTGCATATATCTTTTTATTTGCCTTAATGTATAGCCGCCGTGAACTAATAAAACAACTCAAAGTACATAAAAATGTATTTTTGGCAAAAACTTAATTACTTTTCGAATTCATGTTAACTTGCAGCGTGGATAAAAACACAACGTTTATAAATTTTGACTTTGGTGAAGCTTCTTCTCGCTATATTCTAAAACGTTCGATTTTACTGCAAATATTATAAATATTAACTATTTAATTTTTTTAACTTTAACCGAGATTTGCTTTAAATTTGTGACATTGATAGATAAGAGGTAAAGTACAGAAAATATTGTTTGAATAACTAATAAATAATTAACAAATCAAAGTTGAAAGCGTCAAACACATTAAATACAGAAAATTGGTATTTCTTTAATATTACCCAGCAAAATAAAAGCTGAGGAAGAAGTAGTTAAACACTACGGGCCGTATGCAAAAAAATGAATTACTTTAGCTTTAACAAACACATTAAGGCTAACAAACTTTTGTTAAAAATTCGTATGTAAAAACCCCAGATTAACAAATAAAAGTTTTAATGAATTTTATAGTTTTGTTCTGGCAATGCCATAATATTCAGTTGTCACTTTATGGTTAGCGATGCATCAAAACGAATATTAATTCAGCCGGGTAATCAAATCTATAAATACGTTCTTATTAGTTTAACATAAAATAATAGGTTTTTTACGCAATCTTTTTCAATTTACTTATTCAATAAAATAAAAACATAAAATGAACTAAATTAGGGAAATTGAGAAGAACTAACCAGATTTTTATGTTAGAAATGTTTTAAGTATTCGAATAACGAGCTGTATTGATTTGTTTTGATTGTAAGTACATCACTAAAACAGTTCTTACATTAACATTGTTTTGTGATGTGTTTTAATGAGTTCTATTATTTTTTTTTTTTTTTGCTATAAAACGATATTTTTTTAAATTAGTCATAAGGAAGAGAGAAGCGATCCTCAGCTTGTAAATTTTTGGCTGATAATAATTTTCGATTTCCATAATAGTATTACTTATAAAACATTACACAATTAACACTAATTTTTAAACAATCACAATTAATTTGACCAATTCTTCTTATGAAATTTGATACTTTTTATTATTGATTTCACTATTAATTATTTTTATTAAAAGTTTTCACAAAATTTTAATTTACAAACACGAAAACAAAACAAAAAATGTCACTAACATACGTTTAAAGTACGTTGCTTTCTACTTTAAAATATTTAAAGTTACCAAACGTTTACCAAAGGTATGCTAATAATCGTTTTTGTATACAACTTTAAGCAATTTTGCTTAACAATGGTTTACCAAACTTTGTTAATTTTTTTTGCATACGACCCTACATCTATTGAACCCGAAGTTGTGCAAATTTCGGTGAATCATTAATGATTTTTACATTAGCGTGTCATTGGAAGGAAGAAGTTTGTTTCGGTGCTATAAAAATCGGTGATCAGGTGGACTTTTTCATTAGTTTGCGGAAGTTGTTAAATATAGGCCCAAGTTAAAATGTGATTTTGAACATGCCAAGAATTATTATTCCGACCAGGACAAAGTGGATATCACTGGTATGCAAAATATGTTTTTAATAGGCATTAAATGGCTGCAGGAATTAACCATTTATGGACCAACTAAATAATTTTTTTTACTATAATTATAAATTCTTATGAATAAATATTGAAATTAAAAAATGTATATGCTTTTCAATGGAATTGTTACAAAAAATTTTATTCTTATGACTTCATAAGTAGGAGTTAAAATAAACATTTTGCAAGTTGTTTAAAAGGACTTCTTACAAATCGAAAAATTTGCACTATTAACTTCATTCGATGTTCTGAAAAAGAGATTCGTAAAGAATAACATCCATTTTTTATTTTGCTGGGTAACATTTGATTCTGTATACCGGTGGTTTATATTAAATAAGGGCTATCTACAAATAATCAATTGTTTAATTCACGTATTATTATATTTATAAAAAAAATATCTACTGATTCCAAAATTTAATTTTTCTTTTACAGTGTCATGCTTTTCAAACAACGGATTGAGTTTTTTTTAATTGTTCCATCATAAAACATTTTTTCCATTATTTAATTTCTTTGCAGTTTTTTTCGCTATTTTTTATGAACTCCTTTCTGTGGTAACCCCCATGTCTTATACCAAAATTAAGCGTTTTAACTCTGATTTTAAAAAACACAAATAGCTTACAATTAGTCACTATCGAGTTTAAAAAAACGCTCATTTGAAAAGCAATTTTCATATATGCTTGTAGAACAATTTCAATATATATTTTGTCAATTATAAAGTTTGTAAGTACGAGTACTTATGTATTGTATTTAGTGTTACACTCACAATATTATTTCGTTAAAAAGAATCTAAAATACACATTAAATTAATCGAAAATACAATTAAAAAGAGGACTACTGATTTTTCATTATTTTTAACCCATTTTGCTGTTTATTTTCCATCATTGTTTAATAATCGACAAAAGAAGTAAAAGCAATGGAAAGTCGTTTAAAATAACCATCAATTTTTAACTGACAAAATGTAGAAGAAAAAAAATGATTTTGTGGTTTGTTTTTAAAAAACACAACACACAGATGAAAAAATATATTTTCATTTTCTGTGTTTTTCTATATTTGAATTATTTCTTGTAATTTTTTGTTGAAATAATTTTGTATATAAACAAACTATTTTGGTAAAAAAAACAAAAAGGAATTATATGAATTTCTATTTTTAGAAACAGAAAACATAAAATTTTATATAACAGAAAATATCAACTCCTACTGAATGTCTGTACATTTTATAGTTAAAAAATATTTTTCAATGAATTTTAATTTATTATACCCTCCACCATATATGGTGAAGGTATATATCAGTTTGTCATTCCGTTTGTAATATGTCGAAATGTAGGTTTAAGACCCCATAAAGTATATATATTCGTGATCCTTATGCAATTTTAAGTCGATTTAGCGATGTCCGTCTGTCTGTCTGTTGAAATCACGATCACGACGCGAAGACGCAAGCGGGGGTGCCTATTTTTACCCAGATTATTGAACATCCTCCCGAGCAGTTTGGTATTTAAAATGAGCAAAATCGGTCAAGCGGTTCAAAAGTTATGAGTGAAAATGTGAAGGTACCTCTAAATTTTCCATACAAATTTGTACAATTTTTCTGTATCTATTTTTTTTTCTGTTAAGTAAGTAAAAATGTTATTAAGTCTTCTTATTGTTCGATTACATTTATTGTCTTACATACTATAATAACTAAGTTAACGTAAAAATGAACAATGTTAAAGTCGCTAACAGAGCAGACCTCTGTAAATAACATTGCTAAAACTAAATAACAAAAGTTCGTTACATAAATTGACAAAACATATTCATATTACAGTTCATGCAAAATTTAGTATATACGTATATCATCTTCAGCCCCTATGGCGGAGGGTATTCAAAGATTCGGCACAGCCGAATTTAGCCCTTTTTTACTTGTTTTTCATTTAAAACCAAGCTCTTCGTATTACTTTTTAAATAAACTACAGTCGGTAAAGGAAAATATATTGTGAGTGTACAAAATATCTTAAATATAACATTTGTGCGGTGAAAACCAATATGATAAAGACAGGGATTTTGTGATGTGATAGAAAAATATTGAAAACTGCTGACGTGTAGTACAATGAAATTAGTAGAAAAATTAGTAGCCGCTACTAAATTTTAGTAGAATTTTTGTAAGTGGAATTTAAAATCTGTTTGCTAAAATCAGCAAAAAAATTAGTAAAAATATTAGTACAAAGTTTTACATTTATTTTTTTTATCGAGCATCAAAAATTTTGATATTTTTTAAAAGATGTTTTATACAAAATGAAAAAAAATCAAAGGCTTAAAAATGTTAAAAAACATAAACGAATTTATCATTTTGTTTTAATATGGTAATTTCTGTTTTGAAAAATATTTTAGTCAATTTTTTTTAGCAAATCGGTTTTCAAAAATTTGTAAAATGATTTCTAAAGTTAGCAACGAAAGTTTGTAGATATTCTGTAAAAATTCTGTAATTTGTAAACTGTAAATAGCAGAGATTTGCTAAATAATAATTTTTTTACTAAAAATCAGTACAAAAATAGTAAAGTGGAATTGAAAACCGTTTACAAATTTTTCTACTAACTTTTTTTTCTGATTGTAGAAAAAATTAAAATCTCATTTTCTTCAAAACCGCAGATGGCCTTTATTGAATATAAGCCTTCGATATAATATTTTCATATTGTAACAATCATAACAATGTATACGTATAACATATACATATGTATCAAGTTTAGTACACATTTAACCTTAAATAAAATTTTTCTTAAGTAAATATAATGAGAAACTTTAAAAATTAGTACGATAATTGGTTTATTTTTGGCAATATACGCCCGCGTAATGATAGGGAGTTGTTAACACATTTGAGGGTGTCGGAATGTTCACGTGTAAAGATGTTTATGTTATGTCAATATATCCTGTTTACCAATTTGTCATTACTCTTTAATCATATTCCACAGAAAGACTTATAATATCCTTTAGTTTTTTTGTGGGATTTTCTTAAGATGACTAAGAAATAAGTTCATAGTAACGAAATATAGGTTAAATCGATAAAAAAAAATGTGTCTTCTCATAAAATATGTAGTATGTAGGGGAACGTCGTGTACCATATATGCATTAAAAAACAATTTCCTAATGTTTTTATATTACAAAATAAAATGGTTCATCTTCCTTGGAACGCTTAAAGTAAATTATATCTTACACCTTGAAGTCATTTTTTTAAATTTAAATAATAATTCCATCAGTAAAAATATGAAATCTTTTTATCGGTGTTAATATTTGCAAATACATAAAGTTCTGTTTTGATGGGGACTTAGACTTAGAGTGCTAGGCAATTTTTTAATTAATCTAGGATCCATATTGTCATATCCGAAAGAGTTAGACTTTACTTTGAGAACTTAAAAATTGTCTACCCATCGAAATTTAAATTGACTACCAAGATATTGATGAAGTTGTTTACAAGGAGGCCATTTCTTTAGACCGTCCGCATTTAAATTAGTATAAGCTGAATTTATAGTTTTTATCTTGTACAGTTTACCAAGTCTTCTTACTATCAATTGCATTTCTAAATCGTTCCGCAAAGTGTACTGATTTAGATTTTCTTAAAGCACGATTTACTTCTTTTCTTAACTCACAATATTTATAACTTAACAAGAGAATCTTAAACAGTTTTCATCGCGAGTAAGCAAAATCCCCGGTTATGGATGATGAAAACCATGGCCTAGTGCTTTCCTTGATGACTTTAAGTGGCAAGGCCAAGTTATATAAATGTGTTATATTATGCTCCAAAAAAAACTGTTCAGCGGTAGACAACATGTGGTACATGCAAGCCCAATTTAACATATAAGGGAATTCTTCTTCTAAAATTTGGTAGTTCACATTTTTGAAATCACGTTAAGTGAAATTTTGAACTTCGTGATAAAGTTAAAAATCATAAGCAGCAAAAAACAAGTCGTGCTTCGAAAAACAAGGGGCTAAAAGTTGGTCATATAATTGGACTCTTTGTTTATTATTTATAAAAAAAATATCTATTAGTGTGTTTGTTGTGGTTGTATATTTTGTGGGCACACGACGGTATATAGGTGAAAGACCAATTGATAACATACATATATTGAACAAGCATCGATTCCGTTAAAAGGTTTGAGTTGAAATCTCCAGCAATTATTATGTCCAAATTTGGAACAGTTGACTCCTTCAGTTCGTCCACCAAGGAATTAATAGGAACACAACCCACAAGAAGCTTTTTACCGTTTGAAACAATTTCAACAAACAAGCACTCAATTTTATCAATGTCAAACTGCTGGTTATTATTCGGATTCTTAACATAATACCATCTTTAACAAAGATTGCAACAACACCAACATGAGTCCTTCGATCAGCGCGAAATGTTTTGTAACCTCGCAAACAAATGACCCCCCTCAAATATCTTATTCATTCACCGTATTAAAGGATATTTATTATGTGGAACACTTTATATTCATTTTTATACATACAGAGCTTTTTCGCCATAAATTGAATTCAATTTATATCTAGATTGAACAAATTCTTTTTTGTTTAAATCAAGTAAATTCATTATTGATTTAGGATTTAAATCAATTGTAACAGTTACTTTTATCAAATTATTTGAATAAATTTTTATAAGTTGAACAAAAAAAAGAATTCGTTCAACCGTTCAGTAATTTAAAAAATATATTTCGGTTCAGTGATTTAAAAAAAAAATCCGTTCAATGATAAAAAAAATCTTTCATTCATTTAAAACAAATTTTTTTACCGTTCACTGACTCTTTCGAACAAATAAGTTCCAATCACCTTTCCGACGTAACTGCACACCACACGGTGACTTTGAGAAAGTGCAACGGTGCTTCATTAGTTATGCGTGGATTTCCGTGCCCCAGAACGAATAATATTGCTTATTGATTTGACCGCTAATGAACCTGGTCGCTTAAGATCAATTTTAATGGAAAATCATCCATTTCCTCATTAACGCGTTGTTGAGGCATAGAGTGATTCATTGTTATTCACTATAAATTTCACACGTGTCTAATTCACGATTGTCGAAACTAAACTGACAAGCGATACTATCTGCAAAATGGCAAAACTTTCCAATGGGGTGATAGTTATTGCCTCACTTTCTACACTATAAATTGTCTTCTTATATAATTTTGTAGTTTATAATATAAAAGGAGATATTGAAGTGCGAAAACAGATAGTAACAGGGTACAGGACATTTCCCTACATAAAATTATTGCTTTGAATCGAGAGTAATGATTTTCTATTTTATTTTATTACTACTCTACTTTTCCCTTCTCTATTTCTTTGTTCTGTCTACGCATTTGAATAAATTATTTGTTTTTGTTGAAATTTCCTTCCTAACTTATTTTTCTTATTCTGTAATGGCCTGTCTTCAATGTTAAGGCTAAATTTGTACAAAAAAAGAGAAACAAAAATAATACACACAATTGGGAAAAACAACAAAAAAAACTACACACAAAGACCCACTAACATATATTTAAAATAAAAAAAAAATAATACACAACATAGGCGAACAAACTAACATATAAAAATATCAGCATTGCCATTAAAACTGAATAAATGGTCAAAAATAATAAAATCTAACATAATACACAAAACGTTAAACTTATTTATGCTAAAAATTATATAGTACACATAAGCAAGTACTGCTACATGTCTTGAGTTGTATAGTTGTCAAGATAAACGCGAAAATTTGTCATCATTTCCCCAACCCTCCCGATTTATTAGCAAATGCAGCCACTTGTCGTTGGTAGTGTCATACAAAATAAAATTTTAAAGCAAAAATATTGTTTCTTTAGTGAATTTATAAAATAAATAAACAAGTACGCAGATATTTTAGAAGACTTTTGTAGGTAAGATTATTTTTATTTGGCGAAAAGCTATTTATAAAAAAAATATTTGCTTATCTCTACTTTTAATTATAATACATTAAAATACGACTTTTTGCTAGCTGACGCCAATTTTTGATTGATTTATATAAACCTTAAAGTAGAATGTAAAGCTAAATTAACGTTTATACGTCACTGATATATCGAGGGTTTCTTTACGCAACCTCGTATCTCGAAAGCTACTACTACCTTTCAGGAGAGACGAATAAACGTTTTTTTTTTAAATTTAAAAAATTATGAATTTTAAATTTCAAAAGAAAACTGGTTAAATAAAGTCACATTTTTTTAATGTATCAGCACACAGGGATTGCCCCCTATGAATGCAGTGCATTGTGCTGATGTCAGAAAAATAGGTTATGAGGAGAAGGAAAGAGGGAGTAGTGTTTTTGATTATAAGTCTTGAGTTTCCCTATATTATAGTTGTCGTCAGGGAAGACCTCTGCAGGGAGTTTATTCCACATACGACGAGTCCGACTTATAAACGAATTTTCCCTATAATGTGTTGTGGGGTTCACTGGACAATCGACCACAAAGGGATGGACTTAACTGGACAAGCGAGTATTTCGGACAAAAACCTGGGCCCGAGAGATAAGTTTGCTTGTCTCAGCAAAGCATATCCCATGGTAGTATCGATAGAACAGTGTCACACAGCTCACATTACGTCGATACTCCAATGAATCAATAGAACTGGATATCCTACTGGCATTGATAAGCGCCGAAGCCCTTTTTTGTACACGGTTCAAAAAATCCAAAATAGTCCCTGAAGCACCTGTCCATATATGGGAGCTATACTCCAAATTTGGCCGGATATAGGTGGTATAGATAGTAAGGAGATCGGATGTGGTGAAGTACTTCTTGCGCCGTTTTAAAAAACCTAGACACGAATGCTTTTTTCGACACTTCAAAAGTGTGTTTATTCCAACGGATATTACACTGATTTCTCATGCCCAGAACATCAAGAGTTTCCGATTCCTGAATATCGATACTCTCTAATTGGACAGATGACGCTGGAGGCTCCACAACCCTATGAGTCATCGTACAACATTGGGTCTTATGTGCACTAAAATCCACCCTATTTGTACGACCCCACTCTGAAACTAACAAGAGGCCCCGATTAAGTGTATCATCCATGGTTTGCCTCCTGACCCAAACCTCTAAGAGGCTTGGCCTGCGATCGAAGCAAAATGAATGAAAAATCTTACTGTCATCGACAAAGGAGTAGATATGGTTGAAAGTTAAACGGAACCTTGCGGTACCCCTGAATTTAACTGAAACTCCCGTCTATTAAAAGACGTATAGAGCGATCTCTAAGGAAGCTCGAAATAAATCGAGAGAAATCATTACCGACACCAAAAGCAATTGGTTTCGATAAAGTGCGCCGCGCCATACACGGCCAAACGCTTTGGAAATATCTAGAGCAATCACCTTGTTTTCACCGAACCGGTAAATGGACCTACTTCAAATTTATTATAAAATGTGTTTGTCTTCTGAAAAGTAGTAGTTTTTGAGATACCAGCACCTCGTTTCTGCATTTCTCGCTGGGTCCAATTTTCGATGACTCGTTCGAGCATTTTGACTGGTAACTGGCGAATGACACGCGCGATGCTTTCCTCCAAGGCCTGAATCGAAGCGGGTTTGTGCGCATAAACTTTGGACTTTACATATCCCCACAGGAAAAAGTCTAACGGTGTGACCGGTGGCCAATCGACCGGCCCAAAACGTGAAATTATGTGCTCACCGAAGTGTTCTCTCAATAAGTCCATTGATTGATGCGGTTGTTGAAACCTAATGGCGCCGAGATCACGAGCTTCAATTTCAGGCATCGAATAGTCGGTTATCATGGCACGATAACGGTTGCCATTGACGGTTACGTTCACACCGGTCTTCGTGTACACTCTCATCTACGGCCGCTATATTTTCTTCACAGCGTGCTGGACGTGGTCTATTCGGTCGAATATTATCCAATAATGAATGCTGGATCTCAAAATGGGTGATGGTGTTGCGAATAGTACGCTCAGTAGGCCGATTATGTTGACCATAAGTTGAGCGAAGTGCACGAAACACATTTCTCGTAATAAAGTTGAACGATTTGTAAACGTTGTTCAGGCGTAAGTCTTTCCATTAGGAAATGCCAAACAACCCTATATATGTATATTAATCTAAAGAAGATAATAAGGCGCTGTATTCTTGTTATAAGAAATGTTACAAAATTAAATGTTCCACAGCATTAAAAGTAAAAATGCAATCTAATTTATTATCTATTAAGTCACCTTGTATAAAATAGGGTGACTTAAATTTCTCTTAAAAGATCTATTTCTCAAAACGTAATGCAACTCCTTATGAAGAGTACAATGAGTCAAAGAAGTTCAACGTCTTTATTGTGTGTAACCTGCACCCCGTTTCTATATCTCATGCGAGAAGTTTTCGCATCGAGAAAAGTAACACGACATTTTAGGTGACGGATATTATTTAAATATATGGTTTTGTGAAAATGTTTCTGACTTAAACCTCACATTTTTGGTCGTAATTCCCACAATATCCATAATATTTTCGCATACTATGCTTCGTCCATTGAAGATTTTGACAAATTCTGTTGAAAAATATCTAAATTTTTTTAAACTTTTCAAATTTTGCTTAAAAATTTAGAGAAAAGTTGCTTGTGCATTGTTTTAAAATATAAAGTTATAAATTACCAATCACTGATTACGTATTGCATGATTTATAAATGCAAAGTAATAATGGAAATGTTTTTGAAAACCTTTTTTTTTGGTATCACAAAGAAACACGGGAATCACAACAATTCATTTACCTTTTAGGCAATCAAATAATATGTCGGTAAAGTTATCGGCTGGCATCCAGGATTAACCGCTTCGATTCCCAAGGAAACCACATTATATTTCATATTAAAAAATAATTGTAATTATTTATTTTACGAAAATCTACATTATAGCTCTTGATGACAAATGCGTGCCCATTTCTGAGATAAAAGAACATACTTGTACAACATACTTATGTACTACAATATATTCAAAGAAATACGATTTATTGAATGCATTCGCCAATTTAAATGTTTTGACAACTAATTTCAATACAAACAAACACATACTACATTACATACTCGTTCATAATATGGTTGAATTTTATTTATTCCAGCATAAATTTGCTAAAGTACATAAACTCAATGTGAAATGTTGTGTGAAAACAGACCTTTTAAGAATTTTTTCACCAACTTGATTTAAAATTTTAAATGATATTAACTACCAAATAATTTTAAAATTTCGGATATTCTATATCACCCTCATTGTATTTGGAATACCTAAATAAATTAAATTCATGTTTTACGTTTTCAACATCTTCCATTCCTGTACCTGGTTTCTGTATTGAATGTAAGAAGTTTTCGCTTTTAAAAATTCAAATCAGTTATATCAAAGAAAGGATGAAACAGTTAATTTTAAATTTAGGAAATAGGGAATTTTTTTTCTAATTTGAAGATAAATTTGGCAATATGTGACTCACCCTGTTCTAAACAAGGAAGCGTTGAATTTTTCAAGCCGAAGACTTTTCGCATTAAATACAGAAACCGGGCACTGATCTTTTTACGGCAGTTCATATCAGGCTTTAACCAGTTGGTGGCTGAGATGCTTAATAAATACAAACTAAAAATAATGCTTTTAAAAATAATTTCCTAAATATATTTCTTTAAATCTTAAATAAGTTGGTTAATACAAAGCCGCCGTTCTTAAAAAAATTATCGCCGCTTAAGCCGCCATCGCCAATAGTTTTGACTTTTGGCCGCTGCCGCCTTCATTTTGAGTCGGTTTAATTTCTAATTAGTAGGCATTTTCTGTAACTTTCCGATCGAGAAAGTTTTCGTATGAAACGTGCAAAAACGATATGAATTGATACAAAATGTAATTTTTCTTACACGACCATTCCTATAACCTTTTTTTGTGAAAACTTTCTGTCACGAAAGGATTTTTCCCACAATTATTAGAAAAATGTGAGAAAAAGTGTTTCTGTAAGCATTTAATGTGAAAAGTTTTTAATTTTAAGTGTCAAAATTACTCGCGTTTTAAACGGTGCGAGATTTGTGTATTTTAGTGGAGTTGGGCTTTATCGTTAATTTTGGTAACAGAAAAATTAAAACTTAATTAAAAATAAAAATGTAAAATATCTTTAGAAGTTTCATATCTTTTCATTCAAATCTTTTCATTTATCAAAAAATTACCCATATTTCGAAACAAAAAACGCGCGATATTTTTTAAATTTGACCGCCAATACAGAGTGTCCGCCGGGAAGGTATACTACTTTGTTTTGCCGCCATTTTGGTAAGCATTAGTCTGGACAGTTCATATTTGGCAGTTTTGAAGTGGACACGTGCCAAATATATTATGGAAAAATATTCGATAAACCAACGTGTTTTAATCTTTAAAACAGCTCGCCCATGACAACCCCGATTTTCATGAAAAAATCATAATGATTGACGAGGCACATTTTCATTTGAATGGATATGTGAATAAACGGAATAGTCGGTTCTGGGCAATGGAAACCCCTCAAATTATTCATCAGTCACCTTTGCATCTATTAAAAGTGACAGTCTGGTGTGCAATTTGGTCAGGAGGAATCATTGGACCGTAATTCTTTGAAAATTAAAACGGCGTAACGGTAACTGTGAATTGGGAGCGATATCGTGATATGATTGAAAACTTTTTAAAGCAACAACTGCATGCTTTGGGCTTGATTAACATGTGGTATCAAGAAGAGTGTGCCACATCGCATACAGCCAGGATTACAATGGAATTACTGCGAGACCTCTTTCCACAACAAGTTATTTCAAGAAATGGTGATGTTGATTGACCTCCACGGTCGCCTTCACGGTCTGAAAAGCAAGGTTTATGCAAACAAACCAGAAACGCTTGAGCATCTCAAACAAAATATTCGTAATGAAATTAATGAAATAACGCGTGAAATGTGTCAGAATGTAATGAAAAATGTGCTCAAAAGGGCTCGCATTTGTGAGGCTAACAGAGGCGGACATTTATCTGATATTGTATTCCATACATAATTGCCGACATTAAATAAAACATTTATCAATATAAGATCCATTCTCTTTTATTTAATCAAAAATCATAAACAAACAAAGTAGTATACCTTCCCGGCGGACACCCTGTATAAAAAAAAATATTAATTATTTTCTTAATATTTTTTTGTTAACAGAGCTAAAACTTCAAATTTTAAGACTTGAATATAAATTTGACTTACAATTCATATGATTATATACTTTACAAACTAAATATACGTTTTTTCCCTAAAATACCTTTTCTAAAAAAACGAAACAGAAGATGTAAATTCTTTCGCTGTAATGAGTTAAATAAAGAAAATTCATAAAAGATAGTTTGATTACCTTTCCAATGGCAGTACTTTACATATGTATTATTAATTTTTAATTATCAACTTTTTTTTAAATAAAATGGTTTATTTTTTAGTTGATGTTCGCGGCTTTTTTATTGTAAGTATTCGTAGTGTTGCCTGTTTTCGCATTGAAATACAGAAACACTTTTTATTCACAAATCGAGAAACAATAGAATTTTTTGTTTCATAATTTTCGATGCGAAAACTTCTCCCTAAAAGTTACAGTAACTGCTTACAGGACTCCTTATTTTCCTATTGAGTAGCTCGGGTAGTGAAAATTGTATTTTTGTTACTTTGAAATCATGTAAAACGATAAATATAAAACAACTAAATATAACAAGTGTATACTTTGTGAAGGGTAGATATTGAACAATATTAATAATAGTTTTGACTTTAGCAGTGAAAATTGTATCCTTGTGTCCTGACCAGATACAAAAATATTAAAAAAAACATTTAATTTTTCTCATTTTAATACTTTTTATG
Organism: Eustalomyia histrio; assembly: GCA_949748255.1. Classification (NCBI taxonomy): domain Eukaryota; kingdom Metazoa; phylum Arthropoda; class Insecta; order Diptera; family Anthomyiidae; genus Eustalomyia; species Eustalomyia histrio. Next base: position 123,924,387 of record OX456524.1, read on the forward strand.
ATTGAATATAATATATTTGTAAAAATTTATTTCAAATTTTTAAGCACTCCAATAAAAAAAATAACTTCCCGGCTTAAAATAATCATATGTATATGTATGTTCATGTATGTCTATGTATGGATGATCATAAATGATTTCATACATGAACATTAACGAAAATTGAGGTAATATGTAGATTTATGATCATGTATGAAGGTAAATAATGACATATTTTTATTCATACATGTATATAAAAAGGGTGTCCCAAGAAGAACGCAATTTTTAAATTTTAAATAAAACACAGATATTTAAAAAAAAATCGTGAAACTTTATTATATCGTAAAGTAGACAGAATGAGGTTATGTATGGAACAATATATCGTGCAGATGGCCGCCGCGGCTTTGCTGGCATGCACGCGATCTTTTAATGAAATTTTCAATGACCGTTTTGCATGAATGCTGCGGTATTTCATTAATGCAGCGTCCAATTTCCTCTTTTAAGGCTTGAGTCGTCGTCGGCTTATTCGCGTAAACCATCGACTTCAAAAAACCCCAAAGAAAAAAATCTAATGGTGTTAAATCGCACGATCTAGGCGGCCAATTCTGATCTCCAAAACGCGAAATAACACGACCGGGAAATGACTGATGCAGCAATTGAATTGTTTCTCTGGCTGTATGACATGTGGCGCCGTCTTGTTGGAACCACATGCCCTCCACATTCATTTCTTCAATTCTAGGCAAGAAAAAAACTGGTTATCATTTCACGATACCGAACACCATTGACTGTTTGCGCTTGACCTGCCTCATTTTCGTAAAAAAAAGGTCCAATGATTCCTCCAGCCCAAAAACCACACCACACAGTGACACGTTGAGGATGCATTTGCTTCTCGTGAATCACTCGAGGATTTTCCTCACCCCAAATGCGACAATTCTGCCTATTGACGAAGCCATCAATATGAAAATGGGCCTCGTCACTGAAGATGATTTTATCGGCAAAATCAGCATTTTCATGTTGTCTCTCCAATACCCAATTAACGAACTCCCTTCGCTGTCCATGGTCAGCTGGCTTCAGTTCCTGAGTCAATTGAACTTTGTATGCATGAAGAAGCAAATCTTTCGTCAAAATTCGCTGCAAAGTGGATTTGGAGACACCAATTTGCTGAGCTCGGTGTCGAATTGAGGTGGATGGAGTTTGAGCGACATCATCACGTACAGCTGCGACATTTTCGGTCGATCGACCTGGTCGATGGCGCGTTGTTGTCTTTACATCACTAACAGACCCAGGATTTGATAAATACTAAAATTGCAAAAGGCATTAATAAATTTATTGTAAAGAATCTTAACTGCAAACTTACCAAATCTCATAAAATTCTAACATATCATCCTCGAGCCCCATGTATCATATTAATTAAAGATTTTCGTCAAAAAATAAAATAAATCATACCAAAAATTTTGAACAATACACAACAAAAAAATAATTTTTTTGACACAATAAATTCTTATAAAAACTATAAAAGAATATTAAAACCTTCAAAATAAATAAATAGAAAAATTTGACATTGTGTTTTTGAAGTTTAAATCAAACAAATATATCAAAATAACAAATAGAAAATGAGATAACACATGATCATTAATGGAAAAGTATATGACATACAATTACTTGTATGATTCCATATATTCCTAAAAATGGATGTATTTTCAGCATGCATAGATAAATATATGCGTCCATAAATGTCACATACTTTCATATATGATTCACATACGCACATTAATTAAACAATATGTGGGAATACATGAGCATATATTTTTATTTTTACCTGGGTTCTCGAAAAAACTCAACAAAAAATTTTGGACATACAAACATAAGCAATTTTTAAATAAAACTTTAATCTAATTTTTCAATTAAAAGATCAATATCACATTCCCCAAAAAGTTATTAAATATAATTTAAGTCTTTTATGTCGACGTTTCTTTGGTAATTAGTACATGTTTAAAAAGAAAATTCGATGTTTTACGTTTATTTAATAAGACTAAATTACTTTAAATGGCTGTGTTTACTATATGAAATGTGTAAATGGTTTTGGCATCATAATAATGCGAAATACTCGTACTTTGGGGATTTTTAAGTCGGTGGCAATATTTGACATCATTAGCATACAACTACATGTCATTATCCGTTCATTTAATTTACATATTTATATTTGTTATAGTTTCTAACTTTACAAATATTTTGTCGGTGGAAAAAATGTAACAGTAACGTGATTGTTACAGCATTTTAAATATTAGTTTAGCAATTTGTATAAAATAATTATGATTGAATATTGTTATGTTATGTGGTTTACATTTAACATTAGTACAACAAAACATTGGGTATGTCAAAATTTATAATTCATATTAAATAAATAACACTATGTGTCATTAAAAACCAAATAATTGTTCCGCCAATTATTTTTTTTATATTCAGGGCGTGCTGCTTTCAATGATCAATTAAATCAAAATATAGTACATTTTTATAAAGAGTTTTGCAATTGGCGCGGGTAGATGTTGAAGGCCTTTGACTGCCATGTTGTTTTGGTGGCGTCTGTCTAATCTGTTGTTTATTGTTCAGTTACTGATGCCAAGTTACACGATTACGCAGGACGTCCAAATGAAAAAAAAAATCTTTAGCGACGAGGCGCATTTTTGGATGAATGACCATGTTAACAAGAGAAAGTGCCGTATATGGGACGACGCCAACCTAAACGAGGTTCACCAGGTGCCAATGCATCAACAAAAAGTTACTGTTTGGTGCGGATTTTGCGCCGGTGGCGTCATTGGTCCGTATTATTTTGCAAACGACGTTGGTGAGACCGTCAACGGTGAGCGCTTCAGAACGATGATAACCGATTTTTTTTGGCCTAAATTGAACGATATGGACATCTGTTCCAGTACGATGGCGCTACGTGGTACACGGCAGACGCCACGATATCATCTACCCGGCCTTTAGAAAAATTAAGTTGTAGTTATTTACACTTTAAATACTAAGTCAAAAATATCTATAAAAGGTGTTTCAAATCAATTTGACTAATTTAAAAATAAATAAAAATTGGTGAAACACGTTGAACGCAGTGTTTTTAGTTTAGTTATCTTTATTTAATAGAATACTAAAACTTATCAGTGTTTAAGTATCAATTATCACAGTTATGTATTGCTAATTTCTTGGAAATTATTTGTTAAATTTTACAAATTAATATTTTTTTTAATTTAGTGCTATTTCGTCCATATCTTGAAAACTAAGGCAGATAGAGTAAAATTAACGAAAATTGTACCACACCATGAGAATGCCATCACATGAGAATGCCATCACATGAGAATGCCATCCCTATATTTGAAAATTAGTCTATTTTATAAAATGTCCTATATATTTAAACCAACAAATTCGCATATTTTATTCTTTATTAAATTCAAGCGGCCATTTTTTTTTTTTTTTAATTTCTCGAGAGCTTTTTGAAACAACTTGATAACCCCATGCTAAGACATTGGCATTATGTATCATTAAATGAATATATTATTTTAATGCAGTTTATATATAATTTCAAACATATCCAAACAACAAACAGCAACAAAAAAGTACTTGATTTTCTTCCCCTACTTCAAACCTAGATCACCGACGTGGATGTCCATAGATTTTTTTTCACATATCTAAATTTTATCAAAATCCGAGTGTTTATGTTGAGGTACTTTCCTTGTAAGCCAAAAATAAAGGAAAACTTTTTGTGAAATTTAATTAATTTAATTTCAACAAACGAGTTAGTAAAATTATTTGTTTAACTTGTAGTACAAATTTAATAAAAATAAAATTCTTTAAAACCCACTTTTGTAATGAATTCAATATAAAAATTCAAAATAAAAGTATTTAAATATTTGTAGTTTTTATCAAAAAAAAATATTGTTTTTGAAGAAGATTTTTTTTAAGAATGAGTTAACTACACTGTCCAACAAATTAAGACTTTTTGAATGGAACAGAATAGCGACCCCATAATTCTGAAAAGAGCTTTATTTACAACAATGGTGTCTTTGGTGACCACCCCCACTGAAATTTTCCGGCAAACATTATCGTAGAATATTTTAATCCTTAAATGTCCTTTTTTAAATGATATTTTTTGATTTTCTCGAAAAAATGGTCTAATTGACCCATAAAGAGACCAGTTAGAGGGTTAAGATCTTCCACAAAAATAACCCTCATACAATTCCACAATACAACTCTGACCATAAGAATTCTCTCAGACATTAACTTACAGCATTTTTTTTCATATAGTATAATGCTCCCTTCGACCAAAAAATGAAAACTTTGACCCACTGTAAAAAAAATCAGACGTGCTGGACCATAAGTTTGTTCAACAAAAATGATCTACTCAACATACCCTTTAAGAATTATAGGGTCGCTATTCTGTTCCAAAAATGCTGTTGGACAGTGCTATTAGCCAACCCAAAAAAATGGCCTTTTTATGCAACTTTTTCGCATTTTATTTTAATAAATGGTTAACTCGAATTTCAAATTTTCAGTATGGAATTAAATATTATTAAATTCCAAAATTTTAAATCATAATGCTTTATTTGTTTGTCCAAATGATAATAAGGGATGTCTTCAAATATTTACATAGTGCGATCGAAAATTAAAAATTTCTTATTAATTTTTCGAAAAACTGATTAATTGCAAACTCTAATCAACTCTGCTATCTCAAGCAGGGTATATTGAGTATGTATTGATGTTTGTAATTACCAAAAATATTGGTATTATATCACTCAACTTAGAATCACTTTCTGAATCGATTAGCAATGCTCGTTAGTCTGTCCAAGTAAAATTAACGACCATTGTAATCAAACTGCTGTTCAAATTGTTCAATACCAAAAAATCTAAAAAAAAATATTATTATTCAAATAAAATTTCATTTAACGTAATTTTTTTAGTAGAATATAATATTAAATTTGAGAACTGAATATTGGCTTTCGCAACCAAAAATATAATTTCTTATAAAGATAGTCGCCTAGCCATCAGAATTCGAGACGGTTGAATACGCAAAATTTTTTTTCTAACAAAAATTATTATTTTTTTTATAAATAGATAAATTTTAATATGAATTGCCTTGACACAAATTCATTGCCATTAAACTTTTTTTTTTTAAAAAACACAGTTTGAAAAAAAATAAAACGACAATTTTGTTAAAAAAAACGAAGCTAAATAACAAAATATTTAATATTGTGCAATAAAATTATAAAGGACATTTTACACAAAGAACATTATAAATATTGCTTAAGCATTAATTATACGGTGTGATGTGTAATTATTCCCCATAGAACTAAATATTTATTCTTAAGTGCATCTTAATTTATACGCGTGTGTGTGTGCAACATAAAAGAAGAAGAATAAGCGCCAAAGATTTGGAAAATATAATAACAAAAGAGAAGATAATTACATCGATATAATTTGTTGGTTTGTTACCTTTAGCTTGCGCTTGAAGCTCGAAAATTTATGTCTAATCTTTTGTGCCCTTGAAAACATTACTTGTTATTTAGACCTAAAAGACAAGAATATTCTACGTAGTTTTTTATATCTGAACATCCATAAAGTGTAGAAAGAGAAAATTGTTATAATTAATATAGTACATATCCAAAGAAAATATGTATAACTGGTGATCATTTTGATTTTTTATTACTCACTAGAATTCATTTAAGTGAGAATTTCAATATTGCTTAAATTTGAAAATATAATTTTAAAAATATTAAAAATCACTTAAAACCCCATTTACTCACTTTTCATTTAAATCAAAAGAATTGTTCATTTATTTTTAAATGTTAATACACCAACAAAATCCATAAAAGGTAGTGCCAACAAATTAACTACAAAAACTGTAAAAATAAATAATATTTTGTTTATTTTTAATTTTATTTACTTTAAAGTTGGCGATGAAGATGCTTATTTGTAAAAAAAATAAAATTATTGCACAAAATTGGTATTAAAATTTACGCAATGTGAATTTCGGCCTATTTGTGATAAAAAGAAAACTTTCATGGAAGATACAATTTATTTTTTAAAAGACAAATATAGACTCTAATTATTCCCTACATCATAAATATTAAACAGGCTAGCTAAGGCGCAAATTTAAGGACCTATTTTCACAATAAGTACAAAATTTGCAGTTGTAAACGCAATGGTGGACTAAGCCCTGTAGAAAATGTCGATAGTGAAACTGTACTGATTCACTATTGACTTTGTTACCAGTACTACTGACTAATTATGCCCCAGCCAACGTTTTCTGCTATAGACATTAAACATGTGCGTGTCATTGCGAATCTACACAACTATTGACTAGGTATTGACAATGGAACCAGAGTTTCTCTAGTACCCCTAAACGAAATGTCGATAGTGAAACTGTACTGATTTATTATTGACTTTGTCACCTGAACTACTGACTAATTATGCCACAGATAACGCTCTCTGCTGTAGACATTTAACATATGCTTGTCATTGCGAATCTACACAACTATTGACTAGGTGTATACTTTTGAACTAGAAATTCACTAAAACATTTTAGTAATTCTAGTCTACACTTTTGGAACTTGTTACTAGATTTAAACACTAGGAAGGAAATAAGTTTAAACAGGTGCATTTATTTTGTTAAATTAGATATTTTATTAATACATTTTTTTTTTATAATTTTCATTAAATTAAAAAAAAATTTTCGTGCAAATTTAATTTTGGAGCAGACAAATCTTCAAAAGACTGCACAAAATCATCCACAGGCTCCGTAAAATCTTCATCAGGCTCCAAAAAATCTCTAGAGTTGCAACATTTACTAAAAATTGTTGCCTCTTTGTCGTTATTTTTATTTTTATACAAAATTAATTGTTTTTTTCACAAGTTTTTTGTAATTTCTTTTGCTTATTATATATTTTGTTCAAATCTGTATCTATATCTTTTTAATTCATGTTTCTTCATATTTTTATTAAAAACTTTAATTTTGCATGCAGCTATGCACATGTATTTTCAATAAAAAAAAACAAGAACAAGCACAGCTTTGCAGCTGCAAAAAAGGAATCTAAAAAGTACTGACACTTTGTTGACATGTCACCGAAAAAGTCACCTAAAATAGTTGACAAAAGTGGTGACTTGTAGACACTTGACCCCAGGCTTCCTACAGGGAGGTTACTCAATCAAAATTTTTTAAATTCATTTCCTACATGAAACTGGTCGCAATTTTTGATACAAATTTTGTAAAATAATTTAAAATTTTTCATCATAATACACGAACATCGCTGATAGGGAACTGAAGATCACCTTCATACTTTTTTTTTCTTATTTCTCACGCATTTAGCTTAAATCATTTGAGTGCTATTATGTTCTGTCTTATGAAACATGATTCTTATTAACAAAATTATTATACTGAAATATAAAAATTCAAAAATGTTGTTACTTTATTCTCCTTTCTTTATATACAAATTATAATTATTTATATCGAAATGCCAATAATAATAAGAAAAAGAAAAGCCCAAATGTTCATATTTTTTTGGATACGTACTGTCAAATTAATATACACTTTATCTTGTTCTGTATTTATGTTTATATTTCATGTCGAATAAATAGCAGTGTGGTGGTAATGACAACTTTGTAGTTGTTGTTTATGTTTTGGTCGTTATACTCACCTAGAAACAATACAAGAACGCTTGGTCTCCTTCTCCAGTGGACTTAAAAGAAATCATTGTTTAAGTGGAAACTGTTTTAAGCATTTCAAAAGGGTTCTCAGATACAAACAACAACAAAAAGGACTTAAGGACGTCGTCAACGACAACGACGACAAAAGCTACGAAGAAAACGAAAACGAATTCATCACGTGTAACTGTATTTGTACGTATACCATGAATATGGGGTATTTAACAAATAATATACCAAAAATACTCATATACAGCTATCCCTCGATTTACACGATACTTTTTACAAGATTTAACTTTTACACGATTTTTTTTTTATTTCTCGTGTTGATTGTGAAAATTATGTCGATTTATAAGATTTTTTGTGGTAAATAAAGTTTTCTCTGTAAAATTAAAAATGGAAAATTTTTCATATAAATAGAAATATAATGCACAATCTCAAGCGGTTACTGCTTATTGTAATCCGGCCGCTACACTCAACAAAAAAAGTCTGTAATGGCAACTGAAAATTTTGCTGTTATTACGGGAAATTCTGCTAATTTGAGCCCAGCGGTATTTTTTGCTAATCATAGCAACACATGTCTGCTGACGTGTAGTACAATGAAATTAGTAGAAAAATTAGTAGCCGCTACTAAATTTTAGTAGACTTTTTGTGAAGTGGAATTTAAAATCTGTTTGGTAAAATCAGCAAAAAAAATTACTAAATATTATTAATATTAGTACAAAGTTTTAGATTTATTTTTTTTTATCGAGCATCAAAAATTTTGATTATATTTTTTAAAAAATATTTTATACAAAATAAAAAAATAATTAAAGGCTTAAAAGTTAAAAGTTGTTAAAACCTAAACGAATTTATTATTTTGTTTTAATTTGGTAATTTTCTTTTTGAAAAATATTTTAGTCAATTTTTTTTTTACTTTTAAGATTAAATTTAATTGTTTTTAGGGCTGATTTTTAGAACTAAAAAACCCTTTTTAGTGCTATTTTAAGTGGATGTCCTATTTTCAGACATGAGCCGGTATCTTCACTTTCGATCCCTTTTTTAATCCTATGTAAGATTTTAGGGCAATTTAAGTTTGTAGGTGTAAATGTTAATTGGAAAAAACATTTACTTCAATATCAACTTTTTTAAAATTAGTAATTTTTTTGTTAATTTTAGCAAATCGGTTTTCAAAAATTTGTAAAATGATTTCTGAAATAAGCAACGAAAATTTGTAAATATTATGTAAAAATTCTGTATTTTGTAAAATGTAAATAGCAAAACGATTTGCTAAATAATATTTTTTTTACTAAAAATCAGTACGAAAATAGTAAAGTGGGATTGAAAACCGTTTACAAATTTTTCTACTAACTTTTTTCTGAGTGTAGCCGCTGGTTTTTGGAGCAGGAGATACGAAAAATTGCTGCAAATAAAAATGGCCCTGCTAATTGAAATATAAGTTACGCAACAATTTTACTAACGGATTGTTTAAATTTAACCTCTCAGATTCTTATAAATGTTCATGTGAGAACACCTTCCCTCCATTTTTAAGAAACGTGCCTTACTCCACATTTTTGCTAAGATTTAATGGAATTTTCCCATTTAATAACTTTCGGATTTAATACCTTAAATCCATACATGTACTGGTGAAATCAGTATTTGGAATAAACTTGTTGGAAGTGCAAATAAATTATTTTTTTATATCTGAAGAGTAAGAAACCGTTTATTAGGATTTGAGGCCATTGAGTGAGTGTGAAATTTTTTTCACGTCATAAACAATTTACTATGCTTAATAGCTAACTCATTTTTTATAACGCTTAATGTGTTTAAAAATCGCCACAATTGCCGAGAAATTATCTAAATGTGCAACAGTGACTTCCACTTACAATTTATTGTCGGCCAATGATATTGATGAAAAATTTAAGATGGCTAATGAAACTTTTCTTCAAAAGTGAAACAATAAGTTCTTAAGATTAAAGAAAATATTCCAATATTTTATGTAACTTCATAAAATGTGTTAAATTTTAATAAATCAAATGATTTATATTATTTTATGAGGACCTTCATAAATTTAATCACATTTTTTGTTTTGGCTAAAAAGTTTTAATTGAGGTTTGGATTATGAAGTACTGTTTCCGAAAATATGCTTTCACAGAGTTTTATCGGTCTTTAATAAAAGTAGAATTTCTTTAAATATTCCTAGTTATAACTGTGTAATACAATTTTATGCTTCTCCTATACGAAAATTAAAACATTACCCAATAAACATTGAAAAGTTAAAAATTCAAGTGCTTTAAACATTGCTTGTTTTGTTCTTTATTTTAAGTGTTATTTACAGTCAAAATCAAGTTCATACAGATAAAAATATTTTGTTTTGTTTTTCCTTTTTTTTTTTGTCAATATTTTAAAATAAAATTAAAACATTTGCTCAAAATAAATATTTTCCTGTGAAGATTTTTATAAAATCTGAATTTCTTTCATGGATTTTAACAAAAAGGTAAGCCACATTTATTTGAAGCTAAGCTCCGTCCTTACATTAACTTTTTTTCTTACTTCTGAAAGGTTCTACAAATCTCTACGCTTCCAGATGTAAAAGGATTAGTGAAGAAAACATCAAAAATCAAAATCAAATATACAAAACTAATGTTATAAATATGTATGTATTTGTATGTTAAAAAGAATATATTGTTACGATTTTATCCTTTATAAAATCGTTGATTTATTTACCTTTTAAATAAATCGAGTTCTTTCTATATTGCAAATAATAAACACTGTTTGAAATTATTTATAGCTCTATTTATTTTGTAATAGTCACTAAAAATTACAGAAAAACACTTTAATAGCACACTTTATTTACACGATGTATATAGACTAAACGTTAGCCACACTTTAGTTCTTCACACTGCGTTTTACTTATCAACTGAACTACTGCGCCACCGAGTACCAGTATTAATATCAGTAGTCAGGTATTCTAGTTATTTCCAGTTTATTACGACACTAGATTTTTCTAGCTGTCAAAATTTGTGTGAAGAAATTTCTAGATGTAGAAATTTCTTGTAACAATATGAATGTTAGTAAATTGTAGCACAATCTATCATTACCGTGTTTTTATGGCTTTGTTTATACTTGAATATAAGTGTTATGATTATGTTGTTTGAACTAGAATTGAACTGTGATTCAAGGCTATGAATAAAAGTGTAATTAAAGTACAAATCAAGGCTTGAAATTGGAAAATATGACTTGAATTATACTTGATTTTAGCTTTCTTTCCAGCAAAAATGTTTATTGGGTACTTACAGCCCGCTTACAGGCACACTTTTTAAAAAACATTGACAAAATAATAGATTTTCGCTTAGAATAAATCGATTCCGGTTTTAAATAAAAATATTTTTGACCACGAAATTTGCAAAATCAAAAAATAATGTATTTATGAAAGCCAAAATCTACAGTGAACTATTTAATCCAATAAAATAATGTTTTATGATGTCAAGATGCAGTTAAAATCGAACACTTAAGTCGTGATTTTACAAAAATGTAAAATTTGTCATTATTTTAAACTAATTACCGTAATAACTTCATAAATGCGTTTCATAAAAGTTCAAGTATTTGCTTTTTAAACAATTTTAATTTTAATGCAGTATTTATAAAAATCTATTAAAATTTATTTGCAAGTCATTTGTACACCACCCTTGTAATTGTGAGCGCAGTGCTTAGCAAAAGGTTTCAAGGTGCACTCGTTTTATGGCACACCTGTTTCTCCTACTTTTATGGGTGTTGCCGCTCAAACGTCTCTTTTTTGTATTCCACCTAATTTACCACCAAAAATTTCACAGGTATTTTAAAAATTGACCAAAATATTATCGGAATATATGCAAACAAATCTTATTAAGCATTTTTGCTGGAATTAAAGCCAAAATCAAGTGATATTCAAGCCATTTTGTCCAATTCCAAACCTTGATTTATACTTTAATTACACTTCAAGTCGAACATTGCAGTGAGAATATACTTTAATTCAAGCCCTGAATAACAATTTAATTTAAGTTCAAACAACATAATAATATCACTTGTTTTCAAGCCCTAACTTCAAGTTTAAACAAAACCATTAAAACACGGTAATGATAGATTTTGGTACAATTTATTAACCCATACATTTTTATAATTTAAGTTTTGTAAATTTAATCTTGAATTCTCTAAGCATTTTTTTATTTAAAAGCGTAGAAATTTGTACAATCTTTTAGAAATAAAAAAAGATAATGTAAGGACAGAGTTTAGCTCCAAATAAGTGTGGCTTACCTTTTCGTCAAAATCCAGGAAAATTGTAAATTTTAAAAATTGTTTTAATTTTATTTTTAAATATTGACAATAAACGAAAATCTTTAAACAAAGTATTTTTATTTGTATGAACTTGATTTTGACTGTAAGAAACACTTAAAATAAAGCACAATACAAGCACTCGAAATTTTAACTTTTTTATGTTTATTGGGATATAAAGATAAAAATATTATTTAAAATATTTTTGAGAGAAATATTAATACACTGCTAATAAATATGGGGATACAAATCGCTCATTTGCGAGAAGACCGGTGTAACTAAAAAAAACACGTTTTTTAGTTATGTTGAAGTAATGAATGAATTGAAAAAATTAAGAAATTTACACTTATTTTTCAAAATAAGATCAACATTTGAGCCTAAAGTTAGACATCAAAAAGGGCCTCTTATCAAAACAATGTTTAAAAAAGTCGCATTGCTAGGTCTAGTAGAACGAATTACGCTTGATTCTCTACTTAAGTGAATCATGCACAAGTTAAAGTACAGAGGAATTGTTTACAGATAACTTAACTTAGATATTTACTTCACGAAAGTGCAGTTAGATTGTCAGGATTTTTAAAAATAAAACTCAAGAACAATAAAAAATGATCGCTGATCCTTATGAATTTTCTTAAGAAACAGTTCCAGTATTAAAACAAGTTCTAAAGTAGATGTCAAGTAATCCAACTATAGGTCGCAAGCATAAAGATATTTAAATGAAATTCTATTTAAATTAGTTATAGTTGGTCCATATTTAGATGTATCTCCCATTGAAAGATCCTGTCAGCACTATTCCCAAATAGTTTTAACACACACTAAACAATAAACATCTAGTTGCTATTTGGGGTTTGAAGGTTATATGGAACCCCCAAATTGAAATAAAATTGGACCACACTTGAACCTAGTAACAACCCACTTTCCCACTGTTAGCTCAAACAAAAATTGTCCAGCAACTTTATACAGATTTTTCATATTTATTACAGCCTTTATTTTCCCGATGTATTAATAATCAGATTCATTTCCGGAATTTGGTCCGGCGTATAATCGGGTTCGACCAACCATTTTTAAGTTATAGAACCAATTGCATTTATCACAATTTCACACAAAACCAACGGTATTGGAACTTACAGTAGAACGGGTTATGAAGAATAAAAAATGTTCTGAGCCCAATTTATTTTAGCTATAGGAAATATGTTTTAGTTATTAGGGCAAAATTTAGCGGTTTTGCTGTTTTTAATCGATTTCAAACAAGGTTGGTAAAGACTAACCCTAAAATACAATTAACGATTCAAAACCCCTTCCAAGGACTATCGTTAAATACCACTAAGGAAATAACCTAAAATACCGTTAACCTTAAAATACCCAAAATATCGTTATTGCTGAATCACCCTAAGCAGTAGTTACAAAATATTTGCGTTTTTTAATAAATTGTCCTTTATTAGCTTGGGGTCACATGTGACCCTATGGCCAAAAGGGTTAAAAAGGACATATTATTTTTTTACAAACCGCTAAGCTACTAAGATGAAATATAACATTTCAAAATTCAAAATTGATTTATTTTTTATACAAAGTACTTAAAAAGAGTAAATTTACATAATTTTTTTTATAAAAATCACACTTTTCTTGAAATCCACAAAAAATAAGAGCTCGTCACCGACAGGTCCATGGAGTGATTTACCTCAAAATTGGCATAGTTAATTTCTAGAATGTATTTAACAATGGAGTTTTTAAAATGATGCCAAAAAATTTATGCGTTTTTGCCTTATTTCGCGACAGATTAACATACAGATAATAAAACAATGTTTCATATCTGAGTATTTATAAGTATAGAGAGCAAAAAACAACTATGCCTTTAATCAATTTCTGAAAGTTTAAAAAAGTGTCATCAAATTTCATGACCTGGTGTTTCTTGGCGCAAAATTGGTCTGGAGTATTTGCTATTTCTTGGCGAGTTCTTAACGGATTTTGAAGCTATGTAGCTTTTTTAAAATAAAGGGTGGTTAAATTTTAAGGGCCGATGTTGATTTTAAATAAAACACAAATTATTTAGGAACTTATTGTCATTTCTTTTTATTATGATAATATGGTATGGTTCAATTATGTATGGAACAAAATATCGGAAAAATGGCCGCCGCGACCTCGGCGACACACCTCCATCCGATGGTCCAAATTTTCGATGACGCTGAGGCATAATTTAGGTTCTATGCCGTTAATGTGCCGAATTATCTCATCCTTTTGCTCTTGAATTGTTACTGGCTTATCGACGTACAACTTTTCTTTCAAATAACCCCAAAGAAAGAAGTCCAACGGTGTCAAATCACGTGATCTTGACGGCCAATTGACATCGCCACCACGTAAGATAACACGGCCATTGAATTTGTCGCCCAAAAGAGCCATTGTTTCGTTAGCTGTGTAGCAAGTGGCACATTGAAACCACATATCGTCTAGGGTCATATCCTCAATTCCTGGCCACAAGAAGTTCGTTATCATCTCGCGATAGCGAACACCATTCACGGTAAATGCTTGGCCGACCTCATGAAATTTGCCCACAATTCTCCCGATTGTGGACACATTTGGTCGATTATGCTGAACAAAAAAAAATCACGAAGTGTACGAAATGCATTTTGATTTGAACGCTCATTTTCATAATAAGCCTTAATAACTTTAACGCGTTGCTCGATTGTATATCTTTTCATGGTTCAAATTGAGTTAGTCTGCAATTGAGAAATGTCAAATGAAATGCAGAAAAAATCTTGACGTTTAGGTGTTGTTCACATTCAACATCGGCCCTTAAAATTTAACCACCCTTTATAAACTTATACTGGAATCGATTTATAACACAAGTGGTTGAAAAAATTAAAATATAGAACGAAACTTTCCTAAAAACTAAAAAAAGTAATTTTTTCCCATATAAACACAATTGAAATTTTCAATCGATTTCCGTCTCGAATTTCCTTTATCCGATTGCCTCCAAACTTCATATTTATTAGTTTTATAGAGAAAGAAAACAAATTGGACCCCGACAATCTTCAAAATCGCCCATAAAAAAATGCCATAATCTTGGACACCCTCAATACAGTGACAGTCCGTAATATTGTCAAAAAATTTCATAAAGGAACTATCGGTAACCTTTAAATATCACTAACAAAATAAAATACCGTTAAGCTTAAAATATCCCAACGAAATACCGATAATCCAACCCTGTTTTTATTTTTGTTTGTCAATACTGCTGAACTTAAATACTTAAAATTTTCGAAAAACTATGGCTTTCCTCCTAAGTTGTTCGGCGTTCACGTGAAAAAAAAACTGTTGTACTACATACAAAAAAATTGCTTTTCAAAATAATGAATTTTACGTGAAAATTTAGCACAATTTTTCGGTAAGAAGTAACATTTTGGGTTAATTGTGATTATGCATTTCCTATAAAATAAAAAAAATATAAATTTTTACAACTTAAATTACGATTTGAGTGAAATTCTTTTTACGTGAAAAACAATTTTCTATGCTTAAAATTTCAACAGAATTTTAAAAGTAAAACAAAAATATGTATTACAAAATTTTCGGTTTGTGTTGTTTAAATTTTAAAAGACTTTTGAAAGCTCAAAAAATTATTACTAAATCTGCTTTAAATATATTTTTTGAAATAATGAAAATTTTAAACAGAAAAAAAATAATTTGAACAGTTAAAATAAATTAAGGAAGTTTTTGTTTGAAAAGTGTTAATTCAATCGCTGTTTAGTGTTACAAAATGTTTTTTATGTGATTTTTTTTATTATTTATAAAACACTAACTTTTACACATAGTTCCTATTTTAAAATCACTAAAAGTGCTAATATTCTTGGGACACCCTTTACATTTTAATCTAAAAATTAACGAAAAACAAATACGGAAAATGTTTCAGCAAAGTTTCATTGGTATATACTGTGCTAATGCTTAGTTTCTTTCTTTAGTCAAGCGCTATTTCTATTGAAATACTTCAGAATATGAAAAAATATTATTTTAAAGCTTTATATTCATATTAAGCCTTTTGATTCACACAATGTTTCATACAAAAAATTTCGAATACCACGTACACGATTTTTTCAGGAACGTGTAAATCAAGCGATAGGTGTATATAATAATACAAATACATAACGTAATGTAAAGACTTTTGAAAGCTCAAAACTGCCACTTGTCAGAGCTTTAAATAATTTATTCAAAAAGAATTATTTTCAAAGCTTGGTTTTTATAATTCCCAGGAATTATTTAATTGATTCGCAAATCAAAATTTTTTGTTTCCATTTGTGAATTATTGCAAGTTTTTTAACTCAGTGAAAGGTCTCGATTTCAAATAAAAACATTGATTTATTATTAGTTAATATAAATTTGTAAATACATTTTTTATTAAGTCAATGATTTTAAGTAAAAGTTTATACCTAACAATCGTATTTTGAGACAAAATTTCATTTGCAAATTGTAAACAAACAATTTTAATCAGCGAAACGTAAAATAAAAACGATACTATGTATTAGTGAATTTAAAAATAAAAAAAGATAATCCGTGCGAATCAAAAAAAAAAAAGCAGACATATTTCTAGAATCAAAAACAATTTTTATTAATTCATTTTAAAAAATTGCATTATTACTAATGATTGAATTATTTTTTTAAAGGTCTGACTGCTGTTCGGTGTGTGTGTGTGTGTTGCTGCTACATAAAAAAGAGAGTAAAAAATTAAATTTTAAATTGTCATTGTATTGTTGAAAAAGTTTGTGTGTTGTGCTAAGAATAAATCCTCAACCATCTTTATGCAATTTGGACTAACAATTGCTGAAAGGTCCTTTTGTATCAACTTAAATGCTGCAGTTTTACTACTACACTTTGTATGTGTTAACTGGAAAACGTTGTTAATTAGGTAAGTAGTACTAAATGTTTACACTTAAAAAGAAAACAAGTTTAGTTTATTGTAAAATTTCTTAACTTATGTATCTAGTAAGTGATATTTTATTATCGTATACATATCCGCAAACAAACGAAAAAAGAAAAATTTCAAATTTGCATTCATTTGACCATATGGTCAAATATGGTTATTTCTTAGGTTTACGCGATATTTTTAATGAAAGAACTTTGTACAAACTTCTTTATTTACAATCATATTTTAAAATATTTGTTCATCTTTTCTAAATATTACGCACTTATTTATTAAACTCCAAAGTTTTCTTATATGTACATATGGAATGTATTTTAAGTCTTGTTCTAGATCGTGGAAAAACTCTTTCAACTGAAAAAATTTTTTAGAGCAAATTTACACAGTGACTTTGTTGCATGCAATTATTGCGTGTAATTTTTGTTTGGTGGCGAACGGGGTAAAGAAGCTAGCGGGGTAACAAAAACGGTTTTCGTTTTTCGTGCAGGTTCGTGCATATGAATTTCTCTTTTGTTGCTTCAGTCACATTCAGTTTTCGTGCAACAAATGTCACCGTATAAATAGACATAACTTTGCATCGTATAAATTGAGAAATAGTTATTTAGACACAAGCCGATTGGTATGTATTTTCTGGTCAGCTACAATCTTAATCAATATTCTTCGTGCTCTTGAAAGTACTAATTGTACATATCTCTTATTAACTCACAACTTAAATAACGCTTATTTTTGCACACAGTCCTATGGGTCTACGCTAAAATTTTTCGTATATATTTACTCTGTTCACACAACCCCACTCGGAAATTGTAGAAACCCCATTTATGACAATACAGATACATATATTTTTACCGCATTGCACAGTTGTAGAAAATGGCCAAAATACCATAACTTTTATATTTTTTTATGTAAATTTACTAAATTTGGTGAGTAGGTTAACAATATAATATCTGAACTAGAGATGGACACGTGAGCGGTTCTTGACTCACGCTCTCGCATGATCACGAAACAAAAATTTCAAACACGAACTAATTTTTTTTCTACTTATGCCCGATCATGTGAGTTATTTAAATTTTTACACACGCTCACGAAACATTCACGCTTCAAAATTCAAAATATTTCGAAAAATTAAACATTGGCACGATGAGAGTAATTTTGTACATCCTTTATATTTCTAAAGTTCTTGTAATCGACCAAATCCAGTTAATTTTAATTCAATATTTGAAAGTCGTGTAGAAAAAATGGACACGGAATCTAATTTTTTTTGTGGCAAAACTACGAAACGGTTGAAAATCACGAAAAAATTAAAACTTGCTTCGGCCAAAAATGTATGTAAGTTGAAAAAAGTTTTTGTATTTTATTTTTTGTTTTGAAATCAAGTGAATTTTATTTTATTTGTGGATGCACCGGTATGCTCGACTATTATTTCTTCTGGGTAATATTTTTTTCCAACATAAACACCGCCAAAGCACCATTTGATATTTCGAACTCTTCATCAGAACGGTATTAACATTTCACTTTACAAAGTTTTCTAGAAGACTTATAAAATAAATTGGATTCAGATTAAATAACACTGTCCAACAAATTAAGACTTTTTGAATGGAACAGAATAGCGACCCTATAATTCTGAAAGGGTATGTTGAGTAGATCATTTTTGTAGAACATGTATCATGCATATATGTATAATATAAACAGCATTGACTTTGCTACACATTCCTAGTTTTAACGTTAAATGAGCACTTTTTACAGTAATACCCAACTGTTTAGCACGTAGAACAAATTTTGCATAAAAAAATAAAAAAAACTTTATTACTGTTTTGCTGCATTTGGTATATGTAGCAAACTTGCATACAGTAAATAAGAAGTAAACTTCAGTACTGCATTGCCATAACAACGAATAAACAGACGCACATGGTATGGATATGCAGCAAAGAAAGCCAAATTCAAAAACAAAAATTTATATGCAGCACAAATAAGAGATTTTTACATAATGTTGTGATATAATAAATGTGTATCGATTATGATTTTGTCACGCATCATCACCTGTCAATTTTTTCTTTAACATTCAGGGCAGTCAGTTCTGTAATGCTCACACATTTTTTAAAAACAAAATTACATAAAATTTTATGTTTTGCTAAAAAAAATTCCTTTTAGTTAAAACCTTCCCCGAATCTAAACAAAAAGACAGCGAAAATTGATGTCATTTCGAACTGTTACAAGTAATTTTTTCAACAAAATAGGAAAAATAAATTTTAAAAAACCAAAATATATTTTTTGTATTTGAACTTCTTTTTTTTCCGGTGTATTACAGAAATTATAGCAAGTAGTTAGACATAAGTACAATGTGTGAGTACAAAGTGAGTGCCACGGTAAATAGCTAAATTGCCATATAATTTTATATATTGTATACTTGTTTCTGTAACATTTACCGGATGTTTTCGAATTAGAATTTGCTCGAGAAAAATGTGTAATTAAAATGAAATTAACCATTGTAGTTATTTTACTCAACTTACATGTATTTCACACACTTAACTACAGATTGCAAAGGTTAAGAAGATATTTTAAGGTTAAATTTCTATAATAAAGTTTATAGTTTAGCATTTTCTAGTACCATATATTTAATTGCAGTCACAAACTTTAAGAACAATTTCATTATATAAAAGAGTTTTAGAGACTTGTGTTATGTTTTTTGTTTTTTATTTAGATATTTCTTCAAAAGAATTTATATTTACAAAAAATAGTTTCTTAAGGTGCAGACTTGAAACTTTTTAAACAACTTATGTATTTTATATATTTTTTTTAAATCATTTAGTTATTCATTATCACAAAGATGAAAATTTGTTTTTTTATTTTCTTATTATGATCCCATAAAAAAGTTTTGTTTTAGCAGAACGCATTCATAATGTGTTTTTTACTACACGATTAAACTTAGGCATATACAAATTATTTTTGTATGTAAATTAAAAAACTTTATTTCATACATTATAATTATAAGAATGCTTTTTATTCTTTTGCTATTTTATTCCTACAAAAAGAATAATTTAAAACAAAAAGAATAATCAAACAAAGCCAGAACAATTAAATTGAAAGCTTTAAATAACTGCTAATAAGTTTTTATATAAGATTTAAAAAAGTTACTTGTAAACAAGAATATGAAACAATTTCATATTCAGAGCTTAGAAATAAATATCAAGTTTGACACTAATTTTCTTAATAGCAGTGACATGTGAAAAATTGGAAACAATTTATAAACACTGTATAACAAAAATATTGAGCCAAAACTGAAAGCATAATTATTTCAAGTAAATGTGTTTTTTGGTAGGATATTTAATGTGTTTTATTTCGAGAAATATAAGTACATAATACTAATATTTCATATGATAAAAAGATGAATTAGGTCATGAGTTATTAATTTCTTAAATGAGGAGGAGTAAAATAACTCGAAATGCCTCTAAACATAATTTTACATTATACCATTGACTTATATGATTTAAAGCGACAGAAGTAGAAGACTGATTGTGTTTTCGCCTTTACTATACCGTTTACTTAAAAAAATGCTTAAACAACACAATAATGTGTTAACAAGCTGTAACAAATTTGCCAACAGTGCATCAGATGACGGTAAACAACTGTTCTTAGAACACCATATAAAAGCAAAATTTCATCGTTTGTCCCCAAATGATGTCATTTGGAAGCATGAATTAAATTTTCTAATCAGTTTTAGACAAATTTTAGGATCCGCTATTTAACCCAGTAAAAACGTTTTCAACAGTTCTGGTCGTGAGCATAGTGGTAAAAGAACAACATTTTCGGAAGAACTGCACATTTCGGCTGACTCATTTTTAAACTTAAGCACGTGGCAGCAATTACATTAATAAGACAATTCACCAATAGCAATTTTCTGAAGAGCATTGTAATTTATGTCGGGTTCATAAACGAAAGCCAGATGCCCAGCAAAACCATGAGATCAACTACTTTCCAGCCTATTTACTCGCTTAATTACTTTTGTTCGCGATGAGCCCAAAAGAAATGGGTACTCATCATTTTTTGGCTGTTCGTAAGCGAGGGGGTAACGACCACCTATTACTTTGTGGTTTTTGTAAGTGAAAAGGTAATGACCACTAATTACTTTTGGGCTCGTCGCGAACAAAAGTAATTAAGCGAATAAATAGGCTGGTAAGTAGTTGATACCATAGTTTTGCTGGGTGATTAAATAAGTCCAACAATGCAGCGCGGGTTGTAAAAAGAAAATCTATTCTAATCTATGCGCATCAGAAATGCGTTTTAAGATGTTGAGCTAGTTTATCAGGTGTTCGTAGATCACGCTATGCATCCACACAATTTGGAAGCTTGTGTAGCGTTGCAAACGTTGCTTTGGTCTTAAATTTGCTCGTTCTTCTCTAACGAGTATTTGTCGGGCTATGTTCCCAGCAAGAACATGGTAATAACTTATCATTACTATATTCATTACTTTGTAATGAGTACTCCTTACATTCAGCATTATTTTCAAAATAAAATTAATGTATTTCCTATAACATGTTACTTATTAGAGTATTCAAAAACCGAAACCGAAAACCGGTCAACCGGTTTCTTTTTTAAAAACCGATCGGTTTCGAATATTTTGTAAATTCGAAGAAAACCGAAAACCGGTCTTTTTTGTTCGGTTAACCGGTTTTTTTAACTACATCACCAACTGGGTTACTTGTTCTCTTTTATTTTTTCCGAACACTTTTATAATCGTTTGGTTATGAAGATATAAATGTAAGTCTGATAGATTTCGATGAAGACTTAACTTTGGATATTCCAAACTCAAATAGTTTAATTTCTGATCTAAATAACACAATAAACAGTATCCTAAAAAAGAGACTGTACAAAGTCATCCTTCATTATATGTGACCTTCTCCAAGAAAAGGGACCTAGTGTGTGAAAATGAAGTTTTGAGTAAAACGCATTTAAAGTTTCATAACGCATTATCACTGTGAACACACCTTCAGTTGGGAGATGCGATTTGGTATGGTTAGTTATGTTTGGGTGCCGACTTTGGTGACGTCATGCCTATATGGCGTATATTTTTTCACTTTTAGAGTGACAATTTAAAAACAATTTAAGACCAAAAATTAAAAAAAAGTAAATTTTAATGTTTTTCTCATTTTTATCAATTTTCCCAAGTTCGTTTTGTACGTTTTTATGGGGTAAATAAATTTTTATCAGAAATCTTATTCATTTTATCTTATTTTACACCCTATTAGGTACCAGAATCCACTCTTAAGTCCAAACCCGTTTTTTGACACACTAGGTCCCTTTTCTCGGAGAAGGTCACATATGATGATTTCATATATCTTGATAAATGCGACGAAAGAACTGAAAAGTTGGACAATTTATAAAATTGTCTTTTGACTATTTGTCCAACATCTACTATTAGTGAAAGAGTATTTTCCACTTCTATCTTTATCAAAAGCAAACAAAAAAATCGTCTTAAAACGAAACATTTAAATTGCATATTATTTCTTAAATATTATTTTAGACTGAGAAATAGATTTTCTTTTTACATATTTAAAATGTAATATTAAAAAAAGTTATTTTATGCCAAACGTTCAAATTACTAACGTACCAAGTTTTACCCAATTTACAAACTTAATCTCTATTCTTTGATATGAATATAGTTTTATAATATTAATTTTTAAGATATTATATTAAAAAATATTAAAACAAATAAATAAAATGTTGAAATGAAATACAATAAAAGAATGTTATAAAATATTTTTTTTTTTTTTCAAAGAATTTTTTTTATTTGTATTACTTTATATATAAAAATTCCTTTTTTTTTGTTTGTAATTAAAACAATTAACGAATTATATAAGCCCTTATTCCATAAGGGCGGTTTTTTGAATACTCTACTTCTTATTTTATTATTTTGAATTAAACAATAATAAGTTACCTATAATGGCTTACCTCTTCTTCCATTATTTTAGTATAAATAATAATGAGTCATTGTTAATTGTTTAAATAACTTAATTTATTAATGTGTATTTTGTCAATTTATGAATTAAAAGTTTTTAAAAAACTAATAATCATGTAAGTGAACAGGAAAAAGCCTACAATTAGTAGTGTCGAATTAATTTATTTTAACTTATTTGTGTTAAGACACATCTTATATAATTAATTTTGTAATTCAGATCACGAATTTGACAAACAAAATTTAAAAATCTTGGGGCAAAAATCGAGTTTTAACTGTAGTTCCGAAATATCCCTTTTATAAAATTTTTCTAAATTGTAAAGAGATTAAAAATTTTGGAGACCAAATTCGGAATCAGAAGAAAAAATGTATAAAAATCAAATCAAATGAAAATTTCTTGCATATCAATGCGAATAAACAATTTTTAAAACTGAGCAAAAACTTCCTCTTTTGGACCTTTGACAACCCATGGGATACATATGTATGAACCAATTCCAAATATCTCGATGTTTCTTAAAATTCAAGGAATGGACCATATCCAACCAAGATATTGATCCCCTGTGTTGTCCAATAGGACTCGAGAAAATGTGTTCCAATAATTATGCAAAAATATATATTTTTTATGAATTTGTGGTGATCCTATTGTCTCTGAGAGCATATTGATTCTGAGAGCATATTGAAAGCAACAACTATCATCTGTCGATACAAGCCATATTTAAGAAAATCGGTTAAAAAAATAGGCCAAATACGACAAAAAATGGGACATTTATCAACCATTGGCCGTCAAAGGGTTAATTTATATATATTTCTTTTTGCAAGAAAAGCGGATTATAAATTGGGATTCACAACACTGCATCTCATTACCTTGTCGCTTAGTCAAAGTTAAATTATAATTGGTTACCAGGAGTTGAAAAATAATGCGTTACTCAATTTCTTACAGAAAAATAAATAATAATTGGTTATTAGTAACCAATTATTAATATGCATACGTGTAACCCATTATTCTTTATTTTTTCGTAAGCTTGCACGTAAGCAGAACACCTTACATTTTCGAACATCCCATATAAAAAAAGTTAGAATTATAGTATTAAGGGTAATAGGTGAAAATCTTAGAGTTTTGATTACTAGACTCATTATTTAGTAAGGTGTGTTTATGCTGGGTTGCTTCGTCTGAACCGTCTTGGCATAATTCTAAACTAAATTAAATGTAAGATTTGCTATTTAGGCAAACAAATTAGATAAAATACGAACTAAAAACACTTAAAGCTCAACTTTACTTACCTTATTGTCATTTGTATTTTGTTTTTTCATAGTTTTTTGTTTGAGTAAGTTTAGAACGTTTGATTTCGTAGAGAAATTAAGGTTTAACTTCAAAATGTATCGAAGTCTTAAAAGTTATAAAAAAAATAAGATATTGCACATAACTCACTTAATTAATGAAACTTAATTTGAATATTTGCAATATTTTTTTGTTTTCACATTAATAGAATTTACTGATTTTGTTTGACGAGTTTTGAAAAATTAAGAAATAAACATATTTAAAAATTTTTTAGAATTGGTCTGTGGTATCCTCATTTCATATTTTCCATTTTAGCCCATAAAAAGTCTGTTATCATGGCTCTGTAGTTCGCGTCGTTGACTAAAAAGGCGTTTCCAGCAAAATGTCCGGAAAACAAATATGGACAATGATGACACCACCCCAAAATACACACCAAACTTTCACTCTTTTTGGACGCATTAGCTTCTCAAGAATAAATTGCGGGTTTTCCGATCTTGAGATACAGCAATTTTATTTGTTGGCATAGCCGCAGAGATGAAAATGTACGTCATCAGAATATACAATTTTCTGCCAAATTCAAAATGAATGGTAATTTGCCCTAAATTGCTGAGTGAATTGGACCTTCCAAGCAAATAATACGATACATTTGTGAAGAATTCTCATTATGCGGGTCCGTAACATGCCAAATTGTTGAGATCGAGTCGATGTTCATGGATTGAGTTGCATACTTTCGGCCATAGCAGCACATTCTCATCGGTACGCACCATACGACGAATGGAGGGACTTTTTGCAAAATCATGCGAACAGCACGAGCCATGGGTGCCAAAAATTATTTTTAACAAACGCACAGTCTGGGCAATATTTCCCAACGTTGCGTAAAGCGACTCATTTTGGCCCGCGGAGGTATGAAACTGACTTTATAGTCTATATTTCGATCAGAAAAAATCTATCAGTGCCAAAGTAACATATGATTTAAAAAGATACCACAAAAATCGTGCTCGGTTGTAGTTTTTATATGGCTTGCAAGAGTTGTATTTTTTGCAACATTTAGTCCAAATACAATTCGTGGCTTACGCTAGGTATAGGTATGAAACAAATATTAAAAATTTTTTAAAATCTAAAATTTTTATTTCTAAAATTTCGTTTCATACCAAAACAAAACTTGAGTCAAATGTTGTTGGGCCTTAAGGCCGAACAGAACTGCTGCTTTTTAAATGTGTGTATTTATAAACATATTTGAAATGCACTAAATTTTTTGAATTACCGATGTTATGCCAAGAGTGCAAGTTTGCACCAACGAATTATTGGTCGTTTTTATCAATCGGGTCACACGACACACCTAATCGATTGCCGCCGACGCCCTGTCAGAACTGTGCCGATCATATTTATCTTCCAGGGCTACTATACAAAGAGTACAGAAATATATTAACTTTTTTATATTTTTTTCTGCTTCGTTAAAAATGAAAAAAAAAATCAAACGATTTCAAGCGGATTATAAGGTTGTATTACTACCATTATGCACATGACGCATTTAATTTTTTTAACAAATTATAGTTAAAAAATTGTTGTAACCTGGTATGAACACCTGGTTTTTTTCTTACAAGCTATGCAAAATTTTCCCAAATTAGAAATTGATTTTGTTTCCAAAATTTATAATAATTTCATAATCCATTTTACACTCAGAAGGTTTTTATTTTGGTATATGTAATTGATATGTAACCATTCATCATTCAATTATACAGATCATATATTTTCATTATTTTTTGTATAACACATATGTGTTATAAAATGATACTCGTATGTATGTTATGTAGAAAAAAACAACAGAATATTAAATGCCCAGTTGAAATTTAACAGTTAAGTTGAAAATTTATAGGGAAACCACAACTAAAGTGTCAGTTAGAAGCTAGCGTTACATTGTGAAAATGAGAATATTGGAGATAAATTCACTAGCAAACAGTGGTGCCACACTTCCCAATTTTACATCATATTTGCAATTTTTTATTGAAATTTTTCTTAATTTTAATTTTATCATCCTACAACATATCTTAGTTTTATTAAGATAGTAGAGTAAAATAAAATTATTTGGCACAATATTTAATTATATACAATTTGATATTCTTTAATATATGCTGTAATATCTAGCTGATCTTATTTGATACGAAAAATGGCAGATCATATTATTTGGGGATTAAAATTACATATATGGGGATTAAGTTAGATATTAATTGATCTGAAAAATAGCAGATCAAGTTAGATCCAGCAATATATTTAGGGATCTAAATTGATCCGAAAAATAGCAGATCAAATTACTAGATTAAAGAAAAAAATCGGTATTATCAAGGTCCTAACAAAAAAAAAAGTTTCAAAAGAAGAGAAAAAGAATCCGTGTTTTTGATTCCGATGTTGTAAAAATTTGGAACGAAACCAATAATTTTTCCAAGGGGTTGTCTTAGGGTGGTAGCTCCCAAATAAATTTTTTAATTTTTAATCGGACCTTATTTATTAAACAACTTTATTCGAAAATTCTTCCCATAATTGATTATTTTTTTTTTTTACTTTTTGTATTGAAATTTTCTAGCATAAATTACGGTTTTGATGACTACGATTTTAATTTTTTTCTAATACTTTTTTAAATTTTTTGTTTCATAGTTGTGTGATTGGTTTTAGTTCGGCTTAAGATCATACAGATTAAAAAATATAAAAAATAAAAATTTAAAAATTTTTTATTTTTTTTTTTAACAAATGCTTATTTTCGATATTTTGAAGCAACTTCGCTGTTCATCTTTAGGAAAAATTTTAGATATCTGTCACTAGAGTGCACTGTTTAAAGTTCTTTTATCATCTCTTTTATATTTTAAAACATTTAAGCATATAATTTGAATTTTTTTAAGTTTTTAAATAACTTTTTTTATTTAATCTTTGAAGCACTTCTATATACTTTTTTCGGGTATGGATGGCTATATCCTCACATATTTACATTACATACTCTGCTAGCGATTCTAAACAACAAGATATAGGCTTCGAGTTAAGAAAAAAAATTGGAAAATATAGATTTTAAATAAAAAAAAAAAAAAAATAATGTATTACACATATTAACAAAATATTTTGAAATGTAATCGATATTTTCGGTAACATGATATTATAACATATATCCAATGAGCATTTTTGCTGGAATTAAAGATAAAATTAAGTGTTATTCAAGTCATGTTTTAAAGTTTTAAGCCTTGATTTATAATTTTATTACACTTTAATTCAATATCATATTCCAGCAAAACGGACACTGGAATTAAAGTCCAACATTGAGAATTTACTTTAATTCAAGCCTTGAATGTATATAATGTTAATTCAAATTCAAACAACATTATAATAACACTTGTTTTCAAGCCCTAAATTCAAGTTTAAACAAAGCCAAAAACACGATAATAATTGATTTTGGTACAATTTATTAACTTCTTTTAACATAACATATATACATATTTAAAATTTTAGTTTTGTATACTAAATCTTGATTTTTTGACTTTCGATGTTTTTTCACTAATACTTTTTTTTATTTAAAAGCTCGGAAATTTTTAGAATCTTTCTGAAATAAGAAAAAAGATAATGTAAGGACAGAATTTAGCTCTAAATAAATGTGGTTTACCTTTTCATAAAAATCCATGGAAGAAATTCGGATTTTATAAAAATCTTCACCGGAAAATTGTAAATTTGAACAAATGTTTTTATTTTTTTTTAATATACTGACAAAAAACGAAATACATGAAACAATTATTTTTTTATTTGTATGAACTTGATTTTGACTGTAAAAAAACTTATAAAATAAGGCGCTTGAATTTTTAACTTTTCAATTTATATTGGGTTTGTTTTGCCTAAATTAAAAAAAAAATAATTTAAAATTTATCCAAAACAATAAATTACACAGTTTTATGAAAAGTAAACGTAAACATATGTGTACGTTAGGAATTAATTGAAAGATGTCAATTAACCGCTAAAAACCAAACTGTTAAAAAAATACTTCTTAGCGGCTAAGATTGCCAGTTTAGTATATGTCGAAATATATGAAAAAAACTACTTTAAAACCTCACAGATCCCTATATATCTCCGATATCCACCATATTATAAAAATTTTAAATTTTTATATGGTATTAGAAATGACATACATTTATATATTTAACGTTTTTAGGCACAAAAGTACATTTGAGGTTCTAAAATGTGACACAACTATCATTTAAGAGAAATTATATTACAAAATGTCATAAAAACAATAAAATTTACAAAAGAGCTTTTGTGAATAGTACCAAAAAGACTTAGCAGTACCATAGTACTTTTGGGAAAAAAATTTTGAGGTGAAAAAAAAATTAGTTTGAAGTAATAAATATTTGAGCTGAATATAAGATATTATTCACTTCTAAGCGACTGGTGAAGAAAACTATTTCATTCGCCAGTCGCCAGTCGCTATTATGAAATTGTACTAAAATATATCAATTTGTATGGACAATTTGAAGATACCTCCACATTTTTACTCACAACTTTTTAACCGCTTGATAGATTTTGATCATTTTCAATACCAAACATTGAAGAAGATGTTCATTAGTCTATGTCAAAATGAACAAGGCCATGATCGCCATTTCAACAAACAGACGGACGGACGGACGGACAGAAAGGATCACGTATATATACAGCCGTATGCATAAACATTTTGTTGCTTTTTATAACAACAACAAATTTTCTTTATAAGACTGTTATAAGAATCAACTAAATGTCTATGCATACAGCTGATAGACTTTATGGGAATATATACTTAAAGGATTACAAAAATATATTACTTATTTGCGCAAAAACCGGCATAGCTAAGAAAAAAAAGCGGCTCTGAAGTAAATGCACTTAAAATTTTAAATTGAGCCTAACTGCTGCGAAAAGTACGCAACAATTTTGGTGGCCACTCAATGAGACTTTTCTGATATGTTTTAGATTATCGTGTGATCCATACCTCCTATTAACTAAAAAATTCGCAATTTTTGAATTATGCCAGCCTTTTCACAAATCAACAATATACTTCATAAGATCTTAGACCTATATGTCGACATGTTACAAATGGACAGAAATAAAAAATTAGTAAATATGTGCTTTTATGGCTTCTACTGATGACGATTTTTTATTATCTCATTGACGAATTATTTTTGACGATTTTTGACAAAAAAGGTGTGGCATCACTGCTAGAAAAGTAAAGTAAATGCACGTTAATATAGAGTGATCCAAGTAGAGATACTTTTTTAAATAGCCTTTTTTGACATATCACGTGTGAGTCGTGTCATGCTGTCATGTTATTGTTTGGCATTTCATAATGGAAAGACTTACGTCTGAACAACGTTTACAAATCGTTCAACTATATTACGAAAATTCATGTTTTGTAAGGAATATGTTTCGTGCACTTCGCTTAACTTATGGTCAATATAATCGGCCTACTGAGCGTACTATTCGCAACACCACCACCCATTTTGAGACCCAGCATTCATTATTGGATAATATTCGACCGTATAGACCAATTCCAGCACGCTGTGAAGAAAATATACCGGCCGTAGCTGAGAGTGTACACGAAGACCGTGGAGAGTCGATTCGGCGCTATCGTGCCATGATAACGGCGCCACTTCCCACAAATCGCATCAATCAATGGATTTATTGAGAGAACACTTCGGTGAGCACATAATTTCACGTTTTAGGCCGGTCGATTGGCCACCAAGATCGTGTGATATCACACCGTTAGACTTTTTCCTGTGGGGATATGTAAAGTCTAAAGTTTATGCGGACAAACCCGCTTCGATTCAGCTCTTGAATGGAAGCATCAGGCGTGTCATTCGCCAGTTACCAGTCGAAATGCTCGAACGAGTCATCGAAAATTGGACTCAACGGATGGACAATCTTCAAAAAATAAATGCCAAAGAATGTTCTTTCAAATGATAATAAACATTCCCCATTAAATTTGAATTTTATGTGTTTTTTCTTTAAAAAACTAGGAAACCTCGAAATGGATCACGCTATATATATGAATAAACTTTTTTTATTTTGCCTTAAATACATTTAAATAACTGCATCATTATGTAATACGGATAAAATTTAAAATAGAAATTGTTTAATAAATATGAATACCTTATTATGATTAATTTAAGCATAGTAAGTTATGCTCTATATAAAAAAATATTATTTACGATAATGATTTTCTCGTGAAAATTTATTACAATTTGTTTTCACGCAAATTACTTATACCTCCACATATTTGATCAGTTTGTCATTCCGTTTGTATCACATCGAAATATGGGTCTAATACCCTATGAAGCATATATTTTTATAATCCTTATGTAATTTTAAGTAGATCTAACCGTGTCCATGTGACTGAAATGGCAATCAATCTCGGTCCAACGGAAAAAAAATTAATACAAATTGTGTATTTTAGTACAACTTCATATTAGCTCCTAGGGAATAAAATATTTTGTCATATTTTTTCATCATACGACTAAGGGTTGAAGTATATTTATAAATAAAAAACAAAGTAAAATAACGATTTTTAGCTAGGCTGGTACGTGTATTTCGATCCGATTCCGATATTTTATATTTACCTCAAACATTTTTTTCCACCACTAAAATTGTTGTTTTTGTTTTTTTTCCAAAAAAGCAAACAATTTTTGGCTGTAATCTGACATTATATTTATTCTGATTTATCGATAACAAGAATATTAAATTTGACATTATTCTATAATGTCACTAAAGATTATTTTGCGAAGTGGAGTTAATTTTTAAATTTGGTAGTCGCACTCGTGATGGAAGTCTTAAAATCTATCAGAATTTATGGATCGCATATTTTACTGTGTTATCTAAAATGCTAACACAAAAAATGCTTTCTGAGAAAAGGAAACATCTTTCTACCAAATTTCATCAAAAAAATTAGCACGGAGTACATAAGTGGCATAAAATGGTGTAAACCTTTTCTGCAAAGTGCTAGATATTTTGTAAGCAAACGGATATAGAGGAATATGCATTTTGTTCTCCTTAGTTATATTTATTATATTTGCATATTTTCATTTCAATCGGTGAAATTTTTGCAATATATGTATACATACGGGTGTAAACCGGGAAGGTATACTACTTTTTTTGCTTATAATTTTTGATTAAATGAAAGAGAATGCATCTTATATTGATAAATGATTTACTTAATGTCGGCAATTATGTATGGAATACAATATCAGATAAATGTCCGCCTCTGTTAGCCTCACAAATGCGTGCCCTTTGAGCACATTTTTCATTACATTCTCACACATTTCACGCGGTATTTCATTAATTTCATCACAAATATTTTGTTTGAGTTGCTCAAGCGTTTCTGGTTTGTTTGCATTAACCTTGCTTTTCAGACCGTGGAGGCGACCGTGGAGGCCAATCAACATCACCATTTCTTGAAATAGCTTGTTGTGGAAAGAGGTCTCGCAGTAATTCCATTGTAATCCTGGCTGTATGCGATGTGGCAGCGTCTTGTTGATACCACATATAAATCAAGCCCAAAGCATGCAGTTGTGGCGTTAAAAAGTTTTCAACCAT
This sequence comes from Eustalomyia histrio, assembly GCA_949748255.1. NCBI lineage: Eukaryota > Metazoa > Arthropoda > Insecta > Diptera > Anthomyiidae > Eustalomyia > Eustalomyia histrio. The sequence continues at coordinate 123,956,061 of OX456524.1, forward strand.
ACCACGATATCGCTCCTTATTCACAGTTACCGTTACGCCGTTTTCATTTTCAAAGAAGTAAGGTCCAATGATTCCTCCTGACCAAATTTCACACCATACTGTCACTTTTAATAGATGCAAAGGTGACTGATGAATAATTTGAGTGTTTTCCATTGGCCAGAACCGACTATTCTGTTTATTCACATATCCATTCAAATGGAAGTGTGCCTCGTCACTCGTTGTGATGTTTTCATGAAAATCGGGGTGTTTACTTCACGATTGCCAAATATGAACTGTCAAGACTAATGTTTACTAAAATGTCGGCAAAACAAAGTAGTATACCTTCCCAGCGGACACCCTGTATATGTATATAATTCACGAACTTATATTATATATGTAACTTTTTAGCCTTTTTAATATTTTTGAATAATTTATAAAAGTTCCATGAATAGGTCTAAGTTTGTACATATTTTTAAATAAATATTTTTTGGCTACTCTGGATTAGATTTTTTTTATTTTGTCACTAGGTTGTGTCTATGCAGTGGAAAAATATGGCAGTTTAAAAATATTGGGTAAAAAACAGAACAGTCTATGCAGTATATATCATTATGCTCGGCCTAAAAGTAAAATTTTGCTTTTAAAATATGGATGATAACGCGATAATATATTTTAAGTTAAGACTCTGGGATATTGGTCCCTGAATATATTTTTTTGATAGCGAAATTTCTGTATATTTAGATTTTTTTAATATGTGGAAAAACTGTTTTTCTAAAAAAACTGCTTTAACAGGTTTTCTGAAAATTATATGGCAACACTCGTATTAAATTGTTTGCACAATAGAAACTAAAACTATCTATAAATAAATAGTATCACTTTCTATACAAAGAAATAATATTTATAAAAGTTAATCAAAGAAGAACTATTATAAATTCTCTTTGAAATTAAAGAAAACAAAACAACTCAAAAGTTATGTAGACAAAAATGTGAGATTTAAATTAAAAAAAAGAAAAGGTGTATTTTCCATAAAATTGTACGTGAATTCAGAGTATATTGTGAAAGAAATGAATGGAAATAGTACATAGGGGACCATAAGCTTTAGTGGGAAATTACAATTTTTAGCGATGAATATAACAACTATCAAATGTGGTTTAATACAGCATCACATTTTCCACACACTATTTTTATTAAAGCTCGCGTTTAAATTGCTTTATGAGATCAAGGTAAAAAAATTATTGAGGGCACTGGTGTTTAGCACGATAAAGTTTAACCCCCATATGCATAGACATTTAGTTAATTCTAATAACATTCTTATAAGGAAAATTTGTTGTTGTTTTACATCTTAATTCGATTTATAAGTGTATTATAAAAATCAACAAAATGTCTATGCATATGACAGTAAATTTTGAGTAGTCAATTAAAAGTAGTCGTTCGAATAAAAGTGTATATACCCGGCACTCGAATAACGTGGTTTCAGTCTAACGCGTATATATATATATATATATATATATATATATATATATATATATATATATATATATATACATATATATTTAATTACAGCATAGAGTAATACCACGAACTGGAATAGATGCTATAAAAATTTGCTACTTTTTTGACTTTTATCAAAACTTTTTCCGATTCGCTACCGTATGACCCTTCTTAAAAATCCTAAATGCATTTTACAAAACAATTTTTTACCACTAACATACCAAAAAAAAAAAAGTTGTTTGTGAATATAATGATAAAGAAAGCAACTATAACAACAATTGCACAAAAGCGACCGAGTGAACTCATGCAATGTGCCTGTTGCGGTTTTTTTTTTGTAAAAGCATGAATTCATCTTAAGCCTTTACTAAGTATGCATAAACATTAGAAAAAAATTACACTAGTTAACAAAATATTTAAAGTTTTTTGGGCACTAAATGCGACTATATTTTTATGTATATTTTGAACACCGAAAATCGCATTTTAACACATTCCAATATATCTCTGCTTGAAGTTTCTTACGGTGATACCAACTTGCTGCTTTTGGTACAATTTATAATAAAAATTATGTATTTCAAAGTGTTTTTATTTTTAATACGTTTAGGCGCTTTTTACCCTCTCAAAGTTCAGTCTAACATTTGCTGTTACCTTCCACAAAAAAAAAAATCTTGCAAAACTGTTGGAGTCATACAGTCTTTATTAACATTATATATAAATCGGTCCAGTAGTTTAAGCGCAAAGGGCATTAATATATTCAAAAATAAATCTGAATCGTAAATATATTCTGAACTACTAAACCAAAAAAGAATTATATGTTCTTAAAAGTTTTCACAAATTAACAAACAAAAAATATAAATAAATCATAAAAAATCAATGCAATTTTCATGAATAACAGCTCAGAAAACACATATTTACTTACAGTGCACAAAATGGCTGTCAAGTATTACACAGTGATTTCAACTCCTGAAAGAAGCACCAAGAGCATTATAATAACGGGAGAAATTTAACAGAAATACTATCGGATAATATTTTTAAAATTGTTTTGAACTTAAAAATCCATTCCAAGGATTACAAAATTGTAAATTTATATTTCATTTTTACTTACTGCAGAGTAATTTTAAATTTGTGTATATAAAATAAATGATTGGATGCAAAATGACTTCAGTATACATACAAACTTCACTCATACTTACATAAAGTTAATTCCGGTTGTACATATTTTAAGACAGTGTTAGTCAATAAAATACATCGGACTCGGATCCATCAATTCTGACAAATTTTGTTATGTAGATCAAGAATGTAAATGCCAAATTTGAAAATGAGCTCCAATTTATGATATTTTTTTCATTAAAATATCTTACGATTTTTCATCTGCAGCGCTTTTATCGTTCATTTTACAAATTAAAAAAAAAAAAACTTTCCAAATTAGCAAATAAAAATTTATATAAAAAATATTACATAAAGTTTAAAAAAATTCCGCGATTTTTCTAAACAGATTTCTCCGCTTAAACGATTATTCAATACACTTGATGCTTCCGTTAGGTAAACAGAGAAAAAAGTTTCCGCTGACAACCCAATAAATTAAAATTTTATGTATTTCGGTACGAAAGCACCATAACGAAACAAAACTAAGTCTTTAATAAAATAAGATTTAAAAAAGATATACATTTTGTTACTGTAAAAATAACAGTGTTTTCATCAAAATTACAAATATTTATTTACTTTTTGAACAGAAAATATAAACAGTCAAAACTCCCATAAAATAGGTTTTGACCACATTATAAATGTCAAAATGTGTAAATTAAGGAACATATTTTGTCCTATTTGAATTTTCGAAAAAATTATCTATATATATAAAAAATTATTGCAAGTGTATTGTGACTTTATAACTCACGAACAGTCAAACTGATTCGATGGTCGTGTAGATGCTTTATCTAAAGTTTGCACGAAATCGGTCGACCCGTTCGTGAGTTATGACTTTTCATGTCAACATGTGATATAAAACAAGTAAAAAAGGGCTAAATTCGGCTGTGCCGAATCTTTGAATACCCTCCACCAATGTCCTAAAAAGATGTTCTCTACTGATTTTGATACAAATAATATAAAAAACTTTTGAAGTAAAATTATGTAGGTGAAACAATTTTTTGAGGTGAAAAACTTTTTCGCTGGAAAAAAAGTTTAGAGGTCAAAAAATTTTTAAGGTGAACAAATTTTTCGTGGTGGAAAAAAATTTTAGTGGTGAAAAAATGTTTGAGGTGAATACAAAATACTTACTGCTAAGCGACTGGTAAAAAAATATGAGAAAATATGTTATGTACCAGTCGCTATGAAATTGTACTAAATTTGTATGGTCAATTTGGAGGCACCTTTGCATTTTCACTAGTTTTTTTTAAACATGGACTGCATAAAAAATATATTTTAAAGCATAGTTTTTGTCAAATACTCAATTTTGTTCCGGCTAATGGGGACTAGCACTGCAGCTGAATATGCCTGATGGAGAGAATGCACTTTCTGATGCGCCACGTATTGATAAATAGTTGCAACGCATGTTCTTTTTTTTTAAATTGAAGTGTGTTTGTCTAATAGAGAGAATACAGCAAATAAATTAATTTATTAAAGAAAGAACACGAGTTGTAACTATTTGTCAATAGATGGGCCATCAGAAGGTGCATTCTCTCCATTAGGCATATTTTGCTGCAGAGCTAGTCTCTATTAGCCATATTGTGCTACAATATGCAGTAGAGTATTAATGATTTTCTATTTTCTTCGTAACATAAATGAATATTTGTCAAAAACTATGAAAAATATATGTTTTATGTGCATATTATACCTTAATTTTTTAAATCAATATTCATGTGTATTTTTTTATAAAAAAAAAATTAACATAAATATACATTTGCCAATCCCTCAATTCTCAAAAATACAAATGGAATAAAAAAATACTATTTTCCTCTATGAAAATTTCTTTTTTGACATAAAAATGTGAAACAAATGCTTTTATTACGTCAAACATTTGAAAAATTTACTTTAAAATTATGTAATAAGTCTACTAGCAACATCTGAATGCATTATAATTTAAAGTATGTAGTTAATTTAATATTTTTGGTAAATAAATTAATTGAAAGCCAAATCCAAGGCTATATCGCCATGGGGCAGGATATAGTTTTAATGTGATTCTGCGCCACCTATTCAAAAGCAATTATGCATTTTGCTCGTTCTTTATATATAAATTTCTTTGGGCCTAGCCATGGGGCAGGGTATTGTTTCAGTTAATTCAGTGCCACCTATTCAAAAGTATCGGCACTAAAGCAATTATGTATTTTGCTCTTTCTTAGATATAAATGTCTTTGGTTACAAAAACAAAAAATACATTTTATGGAAAGAAACGAAAAACCAACAAAGCTTAACAGAAAACCCCAATCTGGTTGACTATATCGCCTATAGTAGCCAAAGAATTGGAGATATTTGAACGGAAAATCCTAAGAAAATGCATCGGAAAAAATTATGAAAATTTCATAAAACGATTTTCAAATAGTTACGTCTATGAAAATGCCTTTGTTCTACCCTTCTGTAGGTACTCCATGTCGTTGCAAGCCAGATTTGTTGAGAAACTTGCGCTACACGATAATATTCTTGTCAGCGGGATCTACATATCTGCCTCCTGTCGGTATAATTAATGGACGTATTACCGACGATCCAGCTCATCTGGACCTTACCTCATTCTATATGAGTCCAGCCTCCGGCTATCATAGGGGCTGAAGATGTTATAGTATATACTAAATTTTGCATAACCTGTAATATGAATATGTTTTGTCAATTTATGTAACAGAGCTTTTGTTATTTAGTTTTAGAAATGTTATTTATTTAGTTTTAGTAATGTTATTTACAGAGGTCTGCTCTGTTAGCGACATTAACACTATTGCTTTTTACGTTAACTTAGTTATTAGAGTAACACACATATACATAGCTCTAAGAATGTTATTATTCTCATAGTATGTAAGACAATAAATGTAATCGAACAAGAAGAAGACTTAATAACATTTTTACTTACTTAACAGAAGAAAAACAAATAGATACCGAAAAATTGTACAAATTTGTATAGATAATTTAGAGGTACCTTCACATTTTCACTGAACCGCTGAACCGATTTTGCTCATTTTAAATACCAAACTGCTCGGGAGGATGTTAAATAATCTGGGTAAAATTGGGCACCCCCGGTTGCGTCTTCGCGTCGTAATCGCCATTTCAACAGACAGACAGACGGACATCGCCAAATCGGCTTAAAATTGCATAAGGATCATGAATATATATACTTTATGGGGTCTTAAATCTATATTTCGACGTATTACAAACGGAATGGCAAACTGATATATACCCTCACCATATATGGTGGAGGGTATAAAAACAACATCAAATACGTAGGCGCCCATGAGCGTGTGCAGTATGTATACTGTGTGCTTACTTCATTTCATACACACGGTAAATACACGTTGTAGCGCATACAAGCATAACCATTGACAGCTGTCAGTGAGTGATCATTTTAAGGTTCTTTTTCATCGCACTTGCGGATCTAGAAACCAATGAATTTGATTCAATGTTAATATTCATGCGTAGCGAAGCACGCCTGGATCCGCTAGTTATTAATTAATTGGTTTAAATATTGATGTCACAAGTAACATCCACAAGTAACTATGTAGTTGCCTGACAAAAATGGTTATATTCATGGGGTCCAGCATAGGCAATGCGTTGTTTTGTTAAGTCAAGGCGGCATCTTACAGAGCTTAAATTTGAAGCTTGTCTAGTATTTCTCTGTGTTTGGGCTATATTTTGAGGAAATTGTATGAGGCGATTACCGTTTCCCCTAATCGTCTTAAAGACATACATCAAAACTTTTTGTTTATATAATCCTTGTATAGGAAGAATATTTTTGGCATATTTTATAAATAAGTCCAAGGTAGAGTATCTAAGAGGTAGATTAAAAACTAGTTTTAAAGCCTTATTTTGAGCTGATTGTAGTTTATTTAAAAAGTAACACGTAAAGTTTGTTTTTAAATGAAGAATCAATTGAAATTCATAGAAATATATTTTTTAACTATTTGAATCAGTCATTCAAAAAACAAACTATAAAAATCTACAGACATTCAGTAGGAGTTGCTTCAAAAAATAGAAATTCATATAATTCCTTTTTGTTTTTTTTACCAAAATAGTTTGTAGATATACAAAATTATTTCAATAAAAATTACAAGAAATTATTTAAATATACATACACACAAAGCCAATAAAAATATATGCATCTGCATGTGTTGTGTTCTGTTTTGTAATTATATACAAATAAAAAAACTTTCAATTTGAAAAACAAACCAAAAAAGTAGTTTTTTTATTTTAAACGACTTTCTATTGTTTTTACTTTTGTCGATTATTAAACAATGATTAAAAATAAACAACAAAATGGGTTGAATATAATGGAAAATCAGTAGTCCTCTTTTTGATTGTATTATCCATTAATTCAATATGTATTTTAAGTTGTTTTTAACGAAATAATATTGTGAGTGTATATAATTAGCCTTTTTGATGGGTACTTTTAAAACCACATATCCTTAAATATATTCTGTAACTATTAACATATTATAGAAATTAAAAGCTTTACTATGATTTGAGAAGCGATATATATGCCTTAATATCGATCATTTTTAGGCTCCAAAATACTTTTGGGGCACCAGTTATGACTCCAAAACAACTCTGGAATTCAATTATGACTATCAACAGTTTTTTGCTAAATTGAATAGACTACATTCACTAATAAATGGTTGATTATACACACTAAACGCATTTTATTTTCAAAGTTTATTGGAAATACCAATAATAGATTCATTTAGTTCCCTTTCCCTCTTTTTAATTCCCAATACAATATTTTTTAATGGATTATAGTTAATTCCATCTAATCTTTTCTCTGGGTGTGTCTGTCCAATCTATTATTTCCCAGTATTTGGGATACAAAATATCATTTACAAAACAGAATTTACAAACATTTGACAATTCACATCCTCAAAACTGGCTAATAGTACATAGGAGTAGTCGACGACTAAATCAACCTTAAAATTCTATATATTTTTCTCTCTTCAAATATTTGAACTTACTCTAAATATTATTTTTATTACATTTCCTTTTTCACTTCTAATCATGAAAAATAAAATCAATACGTTTGATAATATTTTTATGTTCTGTTTATTCAATTTGTTGTTTGAGATTGTAGTTGTAGTTATATATTGTTTTCTTACTTATTTGACAAATACTATATACTATACAAAAACAAATATAAAGAATATAACTACACCCAGAAAATAATATCAGTTGTGGCCACTAAATTTGTTGCCAATCGAATTCTCATATTAAATTTAATTTTTTGTTGTGAATATTACCTTTCAGTTGTCTAATTTAATATTTATATTCCACATAAATATTATTATGTTTCACAAACTTTTATTTTAAGAAAAAAATTTATTTATAGATTTTTCCGGTATAGAACATTGGCATTTAGATTTATACTTCACACTCTTACTTACTAGCTTTAAATTTGTTTGATATACAGGAAATTCGGAAAATATTTTCCCTAACTCAGTTGTGATTTTTGTTTTTTTTAAGCAACCCGTAAAATTCAAATCATTTTATACAAAAAAAATAGTAATTTTGGAAATAAATATTTAGTTTCGCAGTACCTTTCTCCATTTTAGCTCAAACTCATGTGTAAATAAAACTTTTCATAGTGATAAATGTTTTCAAATTTTATAGAAGTATTAAAAAAAAGTGTAAAATTTGTGTTATGGTAACATATATAGGTCATTATTCGCGTCAGCTCTTCATTTATTTATTTACGTTTTTTCCATGTTTCAGTCGTTTAGTAAAAACAGAGAAGTACACTAAGGGTGTCCACGGTTATATGGCAATTTTTTAAAGGGCGAATTTGATTCCTTTCTATATAAAACTAATAAATATGAAGTTTGGGGGCAATCAGATAAAAGAAAGTCGAGGTGATAATCCAAAGTTTGGCCCTGTCAAGCAATGTGTTAACTTTTTTTGATTTATTCCCAATTTTTAGTATAAAAGATCTGTACATTTTGCTTTTATATTTTTAGCATCATTTCTTTAAATTCAACAGTATTTACAAAATACTTGTGTTTTTTTGCATAAATTACATTTTATTAGCTTAGGGTCATATGTTACACCATGTACAAAAGGGTCAATGGAGTCATGTTATTATTATATTTTTTTTCAAACCGCTAAGCTATCAAGATGAAATATAACATTTAAAAGTACAAAAATTGATTGAAATTTACCAAATTTTTTTTCATAAAAATCACTCTTTTCTCGAAATCCAAAGCAAATAAGAGCTTGTCACCAACAGGATTTAACTAAAAATTTGCATCCCAGCAAAACTTTGGTAATGGGTGCGATATTCCCATGCGTTACTTTGTAATGATAGCTCGTTACCTTTTCCATTATTTGCATGCGTAATATATGATTTATAAATGTAAAGTAATAATTAAAATATTTTTGAAAATCTATTTTTAGATACATTACTTTATGTTTTTTTTTTTTTTGTAAGCCAAAGGGTAATGCATGTTTGTTTTGACAACACTAGTGAAAAAACGAAGCGCAACAATTAATCTAAGTTTAAAGCAATCAAATACAATATGCGTCGATAGCTCAGTAGGTAGAGTTGGATTCCCATCATGACCACATTTTTTTTAATAACGCTTAAAATATTTGTAATAATTGTTTTTAATAAAAATTTCTCTTTTTTATAAATCCATTTTTAGAGACATGACTTTTTCCATTATCGTAACCATATAAGTAACCCCTAACATTATCACTTTTAAAGTAATGGTTATATACACGCAGAGAAAAAGCATGGTTGCAATATGATCACTGCTACTATAGTGTGCTTGTTGCAATCGGGTATGATTGTCAGAACCAAGTTATTGGGTTTCTAACCATCAACATGGTCGCTACCATCATTATTATACCCTCCACCATATATGGTGAGGGTATATATCAGTTTGTCATTCCGTTTGTAATATGTCGAAATATAGGTTTAAGACCCTATAAAGTATATATATTCGTGATCCTTATGCAATTTTAAGACGATTTAGCGATGTCCGTCTGTCTGTCTGTCTGTTTGTCTGTTGAAATGGCGATCACGACGCGAAGACGCAAGCGGCGGTGCCTATTTTTACCCAGATTATTTAACATCCTCCCGAGCAGTTTGGTATATAAAATGAGCAAAATCGGTCAAGCGGTTCAAAAGTTATGAGTGAAAATGTGAAGGTACCTCTAAATTTTCCATACAAATTTGTACAATTTTTCTGTATCTATTTTTTTTTTCTGTTAAGGAAGTAAAAATGTTATTAAGTCTTCTTATTGTTCGATTACATTTATTGTCTTACATACTATGAGAAGAGCTATATGTGTGTTACTCTGATAACTAAGTTAACGTAAAAATCAACAATGTTAAAGTCGCTAACAGAGCAGACCTCTATAAATAACATTGCTAAAACTAAATAACTAACATTACTAAAACTAAATAACAAAAGTTCGTTACATAAGTTGACAAAACATATTCATATTTCAGTTCATGCAAAATTTAGTATATACGTATATCATCTTCAGCCCCTATGGTAGATGGGTAGAAAATACCTTTCACGTGTCATTAAAACATTTCATTAATTGACCCATTAAGATCCAGTTTATTTTTTTTTTAGCTTTGGAAGATTTTTTTAAAGGGATTGCTTATTAATTCATTTTTTGTAAAAAGTGCTCAAAATATTAATAAAACAGTTTTTATAATAAAAAGTCTGTAGAACCCATGATTTTTTTTTTGTTTTGTACGAAAAGTTTTCTTACACAAAATAATATATATTTATAAATTTATCTGATAAAAACATTTTAAGATTCTATGGACTTTTCATTTAACTAAAATTCTCAGATTCTCCAAACTATTTCTTAGAAAGGAAAATTTATAGACTCTGAAGACTTTTCATCATGAAAAATACTTAAATTCTAAGGACTTTTTCTAAAAACTTCCTAAAAAATCTTTAAAATGTCTAACAAAAAAATTTTTAAGTATTTTTCTTAAAAAAAATTCAACAGAATCAAAGTTTTCTTGAAAGAAAAGTTCTAAGAATCTATGATTTTTTCCTTAACAATTTTTCGTCAAAAAGTCCATATCAATTTTTTTTAGAAAAAACATATCTAAAGGAAATATTCTAAAATTTAAACAGCTTTTTCATAGTTTCTAAGATCTATTCTTTTAAGAAATTTTCTTAGATTATGGATCATATAATGATAATCCAGGAATCATTATATAGTTATGAGGGACCATAATATAATAAAATTTTTAGTATACTATGATTACGTGCGATTATATTATGATAAATTCAATATAACATGTTTATTTAGGACAATAATATTGTAATTTTTGAATCATAATATAACTGTAGGTACCATTTTATGATAAAAATATGGTTATTTTATTATCATAATATGATATCCATATTATAGCACGACTATGGTTGGCGCAACTATAAACCCAAAAATATATGATGCTCTTCGAACATGTTTGCCGCAACCATGTTTTTTCTTTGCGTGTAGATTACTTTGAGGATCATCGCCTGTAAAATTCATCAGTGAAGTAATGTGTAAAGTAATCCATGAGCCCCTATGGCTACACATTACTTTACACATTATTTGGTAATATGTGGTTTTGCTGGGAACTTCATCTCTAAGGTGTATTTAACAAGCAAGTGCAAAATCCATTTTTTTTTTTTAATTTGTTTAAGAAAATTTTTTAAAAATCGAAAATGAAGTTTAAAAAATTATTCCAAAAAATTTATGCGTTTTTTGCCTTATTGCGCGACAGGATAACAGATAATATTTCATTTCTGCGTATTTATTAGTATAGATAGCAAAAACAATTATGTTATATTCCTTATTGAGCCAAAGATCCTTTATTTATTTTATTAATTATAAAAAAAGAAAAGACAGTTTCCCCTGAAGAAGTCACCCAATGTGGTGACGAAATATTGGGATAAATAAAGATTTATAATTTAATTTTTTATAAATAAAGGATCTTTGGCTCAATAAGGAATATAATATAAATAGAAAAGATCGAAGAAAACTAAAATAATTATTAAAAAACAATTATGGCTTTAATCAATTTCTGAAGATTTAAAAAAGGGCCATCAAATTTCATGACCTAGTGTTTCTTGGAGCAAAATTGGTCTGGAGCATTTGCTATTTCTTGGCGAGTTCTTAACCAATTTTAAAGTTATTTTTTTTTAGAAAAGATAATTTTATACTCAAATCGATTCATAACACAAGTGGTTAAAAAAATCAAAATATAGAACGAAATTTTCCTAAAAACTGAAAAAGTAATATTTTTTCCATAAAAACACCCTTGAAATTTTCAATCGATTTCCGCCTCGACTTTCATTTTTCCGATTGCCCCCAAACTTCATATTTATTAGTTTTATATATAAAGGAAACAAATTGGATCCCGACACTCTTTAAGATCGCATTTTCATTTTATTGGACAACCTTAAAGTACACTTCATGTAATATGACCTGCAGGTGATATATATGTATTAAATGATTATTTGATTACCAAATGCTATGTTAATACAAATTGCAGGTACCAAGCAGTCATTAGCATTTTAAATTCTGAAATTATATTGTACTGTTTTTTTTTCGAAATTATATTAATGTTAGTGTACATAGTTGTATTTGTTTTCATGATATTCTTTTCTAGTTTTACCATTTTTACTAGATTTACTCAAAAAACCGTCCAAGTACACAAAAACATAATAAGAACTAGTAAACAATTTATGGCGAAATCTTACTAGTTTTTACTTAAATAATTTCTACCAGCAATAACAAGTCACATGGTTTTTAATTCAACAAAGGGTAAAATTAATCACGTTTTTGCGATACTCAATTAAATTAATTACAATATTTTTTTATTTCGTTTTAAAACTTGTACTTTTTAAATAATATTTTGACGAATATGAAGTAGAGCCCCCATTACCCGGTTTACCGTTGACTGGTCCACCCGGTTTTTAAGCCGGTTTTACGGTCTACCCGGTATTTATGGTCTAGACCGGTTGATCGGGTATACCGGTCTACCCGGTTAACTGAGTTGTAGTACTTCTTGCAAATTTACGTTCTTGATACTTTTTCTTTTAATTTAATAATAGAAAAATTACTACAATTTATATAAATTTGATCATATGGCCCATTGTGTGAGTCATGTCTGGAGAGAGAGAGAGAAAATTGCAGAACATTTTGTCTGTTACCGTCCTGCCTGGTTTGAGAATTGGTTGACATTTAAGTAAACCAACATTTTTTTTAAGGAATGTTTTGTTGACTGAAGTCAGCCGGTTGAACCCCGGGAAAAATGGTGAGTGTTTAAGGAAAATGGGTGGTCCAATCCTTCATAAAATTCGAACCTTCATGAGAGGGCTCAACAAGCCGACTTTCGAGCTTAAGTATGTAAGGAAGACTGGGGCTCTTCGTCATTTCTAATTTAGATCCCATTTCGGCTTTTCCTTCTTTCTTTGCCTCCCAGGTGAAAATGTTCATATATCATCATATATGGCTTCATATATAATCGTATATGTTTCATATATGAGCATATATGAACATATATGTCATGTATGGAAGCATATATTGGCCAATACATTTAAAAATGAAGTTCATATATGGTAATAAATGAATCCATATATGGTAATATATGGTAATATATTGTATATATTGGTTCATATATGCCATATATGTTCATATATGAGTACATATAATCATATCCATATATGGGGTAATATATTTAAATTTTTATCAGATATTGCCATATATGAGGGAAATTTAAACCTTTATTTTACCGAATTAAGATACAGTTTGAGTTCTTAAGTGAACATAAAGGCAGAAACGTAATTAGATTAAATGGCTTATACTAGGTATTGTATTTCTGTTATAAACAAAATTTTTTAAAATTAAAAATTTGTATTTCCAAAATTTTGTTTCATACCAAAACAAAGCTTAAGTCACTTAAACCAAATCTAGTTGGGTCTTAAGACTATTAATAATTTTCAGTCTTTTTTATCCTTCGCCTCTGGCGGAGTAATACGTAAAAAAAACAAGGATTGAGATCAATAATACAAATTTCAAAATCTTTCTTAATGAAGAAATATAAATGAAATTATTATTATTAATATTATTAATAATATTAATATTACAACAACTTTTCATTTAATGTAACAATTCATACTTTGTTGTTTATTTTTTTATTATAACAAGAAAGTTTGAATTGTTTTATAAAATGAAGATACTATAATCTAAAAATACTATTGGTACTCTTTTCCCAAAATTTATGTGTGTTTTTTACCTTAAATTTATTGCATGTAAATATCCCTTTTTCCCTTGAATTTAATGTTGATTTAATTTAACTTCATTTAGTTTTAATAAAAAAGCAATATTTTTGCTTAAAAATAAAAAAAAAGCATTTTTAATATACCGGCATATAGAAAAAGTACTTATATATGACAATATATGAACACTCATATGTGTTCATATATTACCATATACGGCCATATACCCTCAAATTTCGGATCCGAGTATATATTGAATAATATATGAACCCATATATGTAGCCATATATGACCATATATGAACATTTTCACCTGGGCTCCCTTTATTTTACCTACATAGGATATTGACAATAGATAATTTTTAGTCTTAGCACCACGGACTTGCCTCTGTGTTTTATTCAAACCACCTCAACTCTTAAGTTCCCTCTAAGATATTTTTCGCATAATATTCAAATGTATCACCTTTGATGTTCATACTACTACAATGAGATTTAACTGAATGTCATCTTTGCCGATAATTGTTAGGGGTAGATTACAAAATGCTTATTAAATACACGCTTTGATAGAAATACTATTTGCATCAATATTCCCCTTTATGATTAAAATCTGTTGGTCACATTAAGTATTATGTGCGTACGTTTGTGCATTTGTATGCTTTTGCCAAAAAGAAATTCTTAGACATATACGAGTACCTCGTTTACAGCAAAAATAAACAACACTACTTTGTGTACATATCTACAAAAACAAAATGTATACATTTGACTTTAGAAAAATATGAGAAGAGGGATTAAATAAAAATATTTTTATTTTACTATTTTATTTCTTGTGTGTCTCTAATCTGTGAAACTATACTTCTCTGTAGTAGTATGTTTTTTTGTATATGTGTATAAGTATTTATTCTCTTATGTTAACATGATTTCATTTTTGTTGTTTTTCTTTTAAATTCACTTTTTCATATTTTTATTAAAAATCTGGGTCAAGTTAGAGTATAAAAAATGGAGCTACATATATGTATAGTTAGTTTATGTATATAAATAAGATTCTTATATGACTTTGTGTGTATGAAAGTGTTTGTTAATCTACTGAACTCAAGGAAATATGTCTGTAAAAATAGCAGAAAAAGCTACTAACATTTGGTTAAAAAGGGCAATGCGGTAAAGTTCGTTTGCTAATTATTAGTAAAAAAAAGAAAAAACTGTTAAAACTATTAAATTTTACTTCACAATTTGGAGGGTGGTTCAAATATTAGTATCTTTATGAAAATTAAATAAAATTAACTAAACTTACTTTTTGTAATGACTTTATTAAACATAACAAATAATCCCATAATTTATGGAATATGATTTCATTCATTTAGCTGTCGCAGCTGGCTTTGCAGTAAGTAGCTCATCCTTTCTGTCCAATTTTCTAAAACTTTATTGACCGTTTCTGGTTCTGTCTCACGTATAGCTAGAAAGATATTATCCTTATGAGTGTGGATCGTTTCTGGATTATTCGCGTAGCATAGGTCTTTAACGGCACCCCACAAGAAAAAGTGCGCAAAATATCGATAGTTTGATGAGCTGTGTGACATGAAGTTCCATCCAACTGAAACCAAAGATTATCCAAGTTAATATCATCTATTTCAGCCCATGTTGCGCTAGGCGTTGACTAGAATGGCATTTCCAGCAACATTTTGGCAAAAATGGCAAATGATGCCACCACTCCTAAATCCGCACCAAATGCCACTCTCTGTAGATGCATTGGCTTCTCGAAAATGACGTGGGGTTTTCCAATCCACATATTTCATATCCGAGACCCAATTTGAGAAGCCATAATGAAGTGGATGGTCATTTGTCTTTCATTGCTGACTCAAAATTCTGATCAAGCTGGTGCGTGAATTGCCGATTACTTGAAATTCGATGGCGAGTCGATAAGTGTTTCCCACTAGAAAGCTAAGCTCACGAACTTTTTGCACAAACTTACGTACAGTTTGGGCAACAAAGCACTTACTTTGGAAATAAGCGACTTATTTTGGGCTTTAGAGATATGATACTAACTTATAGTTAATATTTCGAACAGATAAAATCTATTTGTATCAAAATAACATATGATTCAAACGGATGCCTGTACTTGGACCACCCTTTATTGACATAAAGGTAATAATATGGAATACTAGCGAAATCCTTTTTTATTAAGGAAAGCAACACTCAGGAAATTCTTCATCCTAATTAATGTGTTGCTTTCTTTGGAAAGAGGAGGTGAAAAATAAGCTTATATATAAGAAAATATCGAAAAAATTCACGATATGGTGTTGGCTGATCAAAGAGTAAAAGTGCGTGAGATTGTTGATGCCATAGGCATTTCATATGGCGGTGTGGTTTCGATTTAAAATGATCAGTTGGATTGCTTTCGTAATCGTGTGACACCTTCAAAGGATTGTTTTGAGTTGTTTAACCGCAATTCGAATGGGTTTTTGCGGCGTTTTTGAACTTTGGATGAAATATGGATCTATTACAACACTCCGGAGACCAAGAAGCATTCTAAACAATTGGTTTTTTCGGGTAAGCCGGCTCCGAAGAAGGCCAAGATAAGTTTATTGGCTAATTAGGTGATGTCAACAGTTTTTAAAAGGGAAAACAATAAACGGCGAATATTATGCCAACTTATTGAATCGATTTAACGAGGATTTAAATAAAAACGACCCCATATGGCCAAGAAAAAAGTTCTTCTTCACCAAGATAATGCACGGGTGCTCGGTGGAAAGAGATTCAGCTCCAACGATGATATTATTGATCAAACAAATGCCTATTTTATGGACTTCAACAAATCCTATTTTTTTGGAAGGGATACAAAAATTGGAGAAACGTCGGACTAAGTGTATTGAACTAAAAGGAGATTATGTTGAAAAATATATTTTTTTTTTTTTTGTAAAAAAAAATTCTGTGTTTCATTCAAAAAGTCACGGACTTATTGATCCGCCCTCGTATATCATACATCAAAAGCATTATAAAGAAGTTAAGGAATAAAAAAGTTTAGGCAAAGATGGAATTTCCAATAAGTGCCTAAAAGCTATGCCCAAAAAAGTTTTAGAAGTCCTTACACGCCATTTCCCAAGTAACATAATTGGAAAAAAAATCTAAAATTATTGTCATTCCTGTGCCAGAGAAAAATCAATTTAGTCCTTACTCATACAGACCAATAAGTCTTCTAAACTCAATGAGCACACCATAAGAGAATTTCATAAAGGATAATAAATTCTATTGAAGACAACATTCTTCCTGCCGAGCAATTCGAGTTCCATACTCCACAAAATACCACGATACCCTTAGTCAGAATCAAGAAAATTGTATATAAAACATTTTTGATGATCACAAATCCACGGACATTATATTGTTAGACCTAAAATCTGCCTTTGAGTCGGTTTAGCATTAAGCTCTTATTCATAAGTTAATCACCATTTGGTTAAATGGTCAAATACTAAAATTCTTAAAAGCTACCTGTCAAATCGGGCATTCGGAGTTCATATCGTTAAGCAATTTTTGGAAGAATATAATATTTTCTTCCGATAATGTATAACATTTGTACTTCGCTTCAATATTCGCTTAAGACACGGATATCTTAGGTTCCAACATTTGGTCGTAAGGCATATTAATTAATTTGTAAATATGGAAATTGAAAATTTAAATAAACCCCTCCAAACGCCAATTTAGTTTCTTCTCAAGTAAAAGAAAATACTGTTTCTTACATCAGTATAATATTCAAGTTGATGGTATATTTGTCCCTTGGAAGGCGAGTGTTATTTATTAACACATCAATTATTTAATCAACACATCAGTTACATCATGTACCCATTCATATGTAGAAAAACCTATTTTAACATTCGGAATAAAATTGTAATTTTAAAGGTCGTATTTCCAATGTCCAATTAGTCGGAGATAAAATAAATACTTTTAAACGAAATTTTTTATTAGATGTGCTAATTTTTCATATGAACACATTAATAATTTATGCCCTAAACAAGCAGTACGAATTCCGGCATTGTTTGACCCCATAAGTGGGCGTACCAATGCATAGACATACAAAACAGTTATAAAACTGCGGAAAGCATTAATTTTAACTTAATAAAAGTGGATGAATTTTACCCTATTGCTCATTTTATGCAGAAAAAAAACATTTTCCTCGAATTTCGCCGAAGTAACAGACCTCAATAAATAATAATAATGATAAACAGAGTATTAACTTGTTAAAGCTTTATATTTATTAACCAACTTTGCTACCCAATGTTGTTATAGGTTTTATCTGCTTTTGCCATAACAAGTTTCTTCTTTTAAATTTGATGTTTAAAAACTGCATTAACTCATATCGTCCCAAAGATTTTTTTATAACTTTATAAAACTTGGTAGTTTAGGTAATTTGGGGTTAAAAAACACGAATCTGAAGTCCTATTTTTTTAGATTTTTTGTTTTTGAAAAAAATGGTGTTCGATTTCTCGAACACTGTATTTTGAAGGCATATTACAAGTTTAATCGTTGGTTAATGAACTACATTTTTTATTTTTTTTACATAGTTTTTAGTTTTTAAAATTATGCGAAATTATGCTAAAACACATTAATCTTTAATCGTATAAACAAATTTTCAAATGAAAAAAATCATTATTGTGTAAAATCACTTTTTTATGAGGGATATTACAGTGAAACCCGAACAACTTACTGTGCTTAAATTAAACTATTGTTGACATTCAATACCTTTTCATAATAACGGTAGTTGGCTACCACAGCTACTTTAAGACCTATATGTAAATTTTGTCTAACCGGGTTTATTGCGCTATTTTACCTGTTCAATTTTGACATATCTTAAGCTACCGTTATAATAATGCTAAAATACCGAAACACCGATTTATAACGGTATTTTGCAGATATAACAAAATTTAACAGAAAATATTATGAGGGAAACCCTGTGATATTAGAAGACATATGTCACTATCCCAGTTTCAAAATTTTCGCATCGGTATTGATCAAAGCGTGATAGACAACTACCGTTATAATGAAAAGGTATTGCTTGCCAACCATGAATTAAAATAAACACTTAAAGTAGCATTTGATGGCTGGCATAATTGGAAGAGCCGATTGTATGTGAACGATACCATGATATTGCAATAATACTTGGGCCATTGGAAATGTTCTTAGCCTAACAATGAAAAAATTATGTTTATTGTTCAATATAATCTCCTGAAACTTGAATACACTTAGTCCAATGCTTACCTAGCAATTCTATCTTCTAATTAAAATTATTTTCCTGAAGCTCTGCAAATCAATCGTTTACAGCTGCAATCGCGCCTTCTTTTAAAGTAAAATGCTTGCCAGCAAGGAAGTTATTTACATTTGGGAACAGGTTGAAGTACTTAAATTCGTTGAATTTAGCTATAGCTACAACATTTATTTGTGCTGGTGCTCGATAAAAATTATATTGTGTTGTTGTAGGACTTGGTTCCTACTTCTGGAATTTTCACATTCAATTTATATTATAAAAGTTACAATAATATTCTGAATTTATTGTTTACCTTTGTATTCCCATAAAACCGACTGAATTGTTTTTGCCTTCTTTGGTGCAAATCCACCAGCTGCAGTCCTTTTTTTATGGATCCCTGTTTCATTAACACTTATTAGACAATGCTTAAAATCCCATTTATTTTGCTTAAATCCATACAGTCTTGAGAAATATTTTATTCGAATGAGTTTTTGATCAACTGTTAACAAATGCGGCATCCATCTTGCAGAAAGCTTTTTGTCTGTTATTCTTGAAGCCATTTAAGATACCTATGACATTATCTATATCACGCACTTTAACTTGTCGATCGACAAGTTCTAATACCATATCATGTACTTTAGCTATGATTTCTGCTGTTGTTGCAGCTTTTGGACGTCCAATTCGTGGCTCATTTTCGATGTTTTTACGACCACGTAAAATCTACCCAATTTTATACTGTTACATATGAAGGAGCACATTTACTATATCATTACAAATATCTTGTCCCGATATATTTTTCTTATGTAAATATTTAATGGCACCACGAATTTCTAATTTATCCATTACAAAAAAATCACTGAAAAGCCAGATCAAAATTAAATTTAATATGCGTTCATATGACATATGCTATTTATACCGTCAAATCTGTGTAAGGCCTAGCACCTTTTGTACGGCCTCGTATTTAAATTCAGTGCCTGGTTGGAGCTGAAAGCATTTTTGGTAATTTGTTGTAAAAATACTATCGAATGTTAAATAAGTAATTTAGTTTAAATAAAAAATAATTAATACTACAAAGCCGGTTATATTTATCAACTTTTTTGGTGTGGGGGTATATTAATCACCTGACACCATGACAATAATTGTGGGTGTAATTTCATGTAAGTGAAACTAATTTTTATTAAAAATCAAAAAGATTTGTACTTAGATTAATAGGAGTTAAAATGACAAATACTTTCAGAATAAAACATATTAATAAAATCTACTTCAACTGTTATTCCCCGCACTTCATTATATAAATACCATAAACTCAGTATGTTGTTTTTTTAATTTTCATGACCTATGTATCGTATAATGGTTTTACTATGTATTTTCTTGATACATATTTAAAAAATAACGTCAATAGTAATACCACGTTGTACACAACATGTTTTACTTATTTTTGTTTTTATACAAGGTAATATTGTATATCCTTAGGTGTCCTTGTGATAATACGATTTTCTGAACATATACTAACTTTAAACACTATGCTAAGCATTATCCGAAATATTATATTTGTATATGGAATTTTATATGAAAATCACCTGTGCAAGGAAGATCTTCACTTAAAATCGTGTTTTATATACAAAAAAATATGTATTCAAATCGAAGAATATGCAATTTAAAAATATATTTGATTTATTTCAGCGGTTCAATATTATCATTTAAATTTGAATAGTTTTCTTTATCAAAAAATTACTTTTTATAGTTTTTGAAAATTTAGTAATTGTATATAAAAAAGTATAAAAAAAGTATGTAATTTTAAAGAAATATAATTTTTTACACCAAAAAACAAATTAACTAGAATTAGAAAAATTAGCTTATTTGGAGGAAAAATTTAAATAAAAAGGCGCGAGACACTCTTTAGCAATATTAAATAAAATTTTCCTTTAAATTAGCATATTATACTTAAAAATTTGGTGAAAATTTCTAAATTATATAAAAATGTTACTATTGAGAACTAAATTTTTATTAGAAAACAGTAAAATTTCCTCCTAATTAATTGATATATCATCTTAAATTTTACTGCTAGGACTTAACTCCCTAAAATAAGAAAATATTTTTTAACATCAAGTTAAATAGCACTTCCTATAAGTGAAAATTATCTTTAAATTTGATACAAATTTTCTAATAAATATGAAATTGTTTCTATTTCGGAAGACTTCCGCTTTGTGAGGACACTGCTTTTAACAAGCCCTTAAATTAAATAGAATTATACTTAGCAAATGTATTTAAAGCATAAATTAAATTTCATTAGCAATAATGTACTGCAGGTTATACTAAAACGTAATAAATTGTGACAAAGCCAGATTTTTCGTAGGTAAGTAATGGTTCGCCTTGAGAGAACTTCAAAATGGAACGCCCAAAGCAACACACGGCATCTATGGCTAAGGAACACTGGGGGTTCTTTGTCTTCTTAAATTAACTAATTTAAGGAAAATGTTGCAGACATACAACAGAAAATGTAAAAATTTCATAAGCTTATTTTATGGTATTTTAAGCTTAAACATTAATTGACATATACAAATTTTAACTTGTTTTATTAAGTGAAAAAAAAATAATTTTAGTGCTTTGATAAATATAAAGTTTCATAGACGCAACGTCAATTATAGGAAAGCCATTATGCCATAATGTATAAAATATGCTTGAGATATTTTGTATTGCAGTCAGCAAACAAAATTATTACATTAAATCGCAAATTCTAATTGTTTTACCTTTTGCTTATAAAGATGGGCACGTGAGCGATTTATGACTTACGCTCGCGCACAAACCACGATAATTTTTTTTAATGGTTACTTTAATTTGTTTCCTTTAATAATATTTTTTCTTTAGAATTAAGAAAACTGTTAATCTATTTTTTTTTTTGTTGAAAATATTGAAAAAAAGTTTAACGTTTTTGAACAAAAAAAATCCTATACATAAGGTTATTATTATCAAAAACCAGTTTCTAAAATCATATAAATTTTTATTATTACATAGGAAAAAATTTATTACTTTTGGTTTTAAATTTCCTGAACCAATTTTAAGAAAACAATTCTTGAAAATTAGAAAGTGGTAGACTTAAAAACTCAATTAAGAAATGGCTTTCTAAAATTTTGTTCATTTTACTACTCGCAAAAAAAAATGAACATACATTTAGCTCATTTTAAGTTAGACACATTTTTTAAACTAAATGAGAGTAAATAATGTTCTAATTTTTTTTTGAACTTAACTTTGTTTTATTATATTTTAGTATACAAATTTTTTAAAACTAAGATGTTTTTCTTAAAAGATGATAAATTTTTATTTAATATAATTCTTTTTTTTACTAAAATCAAGAAATATTACTAAGGGAAGATATGAACTATTTCGTTTTTACACGAGCAAAGGAATTTTTATTTATTTTAAGAAAACTTTTCTAAGTTTTAATAAAATTTGACTTAAATTGAGGAATATGTTTGAACTAGTTTAAATGAAATTTTTGGAGCGTATTAATTGTGCAAAAACTCAGTTTTAACAAAATATGCATTTTTTCGAAAAAATATGCATTTAAAAAAATATATGAAAAATCGCTTTTATAGCAAAATATTTTTTTTGGAAATTTTTTGATTCTCAAAGATATTTAGTTAGTGCGTTTTCTAAACTAACAACAAACATATTTTTCCATGAAGTCGCTTGCCCTGATTACCTCTATTCTAGTGCTTTGAAAGCAAATTCTTACTCAGCAAAAACACAACTTATCAAATAATGAGTCTAGTAATCTAAACTCCAAGGTTTTCACCTATTACCCTTTATACTATAATTCTAATTTTTTTATATGAGATGTCCCAAAAGCTAATAATAATGGGTTATGTGTATGCATATGAATAATTGGTTACTAATAACCAATTATTATTTACCTTTCAGTAAGAAATTGAGTAACACATTATTTTTTAACTCCTGGTAACCAATTGTAATTTAAATATGCGCAAGCGAAAGGGTAATGACATAAAGTGTTGTGAATCGAAAATTCTACTCCATTTTTTCTTTATTTTCAAAATATATAAGTTAACCCCTTGACGACCAATGGTGGATAAATGTCCCATTTTTAATTTTTGTTATGTTTGGCCCATTTTCTAACCGATTTTCCTTGTAAAATTTTGGTAGGACATGGTCTATTCCTTTAATATTACAGAAACTTGAAGATATTTGGAATTGGTTAACTCCATTTCTTACAAGATGCTGATACAATTTGGAAGATATGCATCCCATTTTTATTCGATTTGATATTTAAAAAATGAATTTCTATATCTCTTCACAATTTCGAAAAATTGTTTATTAAGGCTATTTCGGTACTAAAGTTAAAACTAAACAAGAATTTTTGCCTAAGTTGTTTTTAAATTTTTGTCATATTCGTGTTTTGTGTACCAAAACTAATCAAAAATATGTGTCATAACCAGAGAAGAGAAAAAAAGTAAGATTCATTTTATTTTTTACTTTAAGTAAAAAAAAATTGTAGCAAAAGTAAAAATTTGGGGAAGAACACTAAAAAAAGAATAAAAGTAGCAAAAAATTATTTTTTTTAACAGGCAAAAGTTAAAAGTTGGGGAAAAACACTTTTCTTAAAAAAAAGAACAAAACTAACAGAGAAAAAAGTATATATATTCGGCAGTGATACAAGTAATGCAAAAAACTTTAGAAGTAAAATTATTGGGGTGAGTTTTGGTGAAAAACTTTTTTGGTAATGAAATTGGATTTATTTAAATATTACAAAGTTTCACGGGATGTTTTAATTTGTTTTTATATAGGGTATTAAAAAAATTGGTATACATTTTTAGCAAGGTGTTAACATAAACATGTATTATTCTCTTGGTTTGGTTTTTCACCTCTTGCCTAAAAACTGTTTATATATACAGTGTACAGCAAAAGTCATGGTACCCTAGATATAATAAAAAATCGTTCGTAGTTTCTGAAAAAAATACGTAAAAAAAAGATAAGACACTTATTTTAATTTAATGTGTTAACTTATATACTATAACAAATCAAAATAATATTTTACTTATTTATCTAAGCAATAAATAAAAAAATTATAGATCATGGTAACTTCATAGTTTTGTACAGCAAAAGTCATGGTACCCCCTGAAAAAAATAACAAAATTTTGTGATTTTTGAACTGAATTGTTTTACCTAATACTTAGTAGGATATGCCTTTAGTCGTAGAACTTCTATCAACCATGTCGGCATTGAGGGTACAAACTTTTTTTGTAGTTTTCGTAAATTTGACCCCATTCAGTGAAAGGAATTTTCTTTAACTGGGATTTACCAAAAATAGTGTGATTTCGTATGCGTTTTTCTAAATTATCCCACAAGTGATTAATAGGATTCAAATCGGGACTTTGAGAAGGGGTTTTTAGCATACGTGGTGTGTTATTTGGGATCCGCATTTTAACGTCAGCTGGTGTATGCTTAGGATCATTGTCCTGGTCAAAATAATAAATAACTCGAATATTCAGTTTTCAGCATTCTGATTAACACTTTCATTTAAACCGTTTTGTCCATTGTCTCCTCAATGATCACTACACTGCCAACACCGGCTGCTAACATGCAACCGCATACCATTTATCCAACCTCTCCATACTTTAAAGTTTTTCAATATTCTTTGTTCACAATATTTAGTTTGTTTACAATATTTAGTTCGTCTCACTTTATGCCCCACATCAAAACGCGTCCATCCGATCCAAATATGTTAAATATGTTAATACTTTCTCCCAAGAGTCGTTTGCTTTAATTTTATATTCCGTTGCGAATCCATAAGCTTTTTTCTATTTGTTACGCTAAAGTGCAGTTTCATGCGAACAGTACGAGCATTGTAACCAGCCTACAGAATGCACCCACGTACGGCGTCCGCACAAACAGCCTTCAACTCCGAAGATATTTTAGGTGCACTTCTTTTAATAATGTCTTAAATTTTCTGTCCATCTTAATTATTGAGGTTTAGTGGACGGTTAGTGGCTTATTTGAATTAGTTTTTTTTCTTTAAAAAAGATTTATAACTCTTTGCGCTGTTGATTTGTTTATATTTATAATTTCAGCAGTTTCGGTGTATGATTTACCCATTTCGTGACTATAAATTATTATTTTTCGCTCTTTCTCGACTTTAACAAGAATTATTTGACTTTTCTTCTTGTCATAAACAAATACTTCTTGAAAATTTGGAAAGTACCGTTACGTTTTTTAAAAGGGAATCAACAAAAGTCTAAGGGATACCAACAGTTTTGCAATAAAATTTTCTAGGGTAATTTAAATATAAGACCGTTTATGACGAGGGATACCATGACTTATGCTGTGCTTAAATATGGAGTTATATTGGTCTACAATTTTTATAAGTTTTTATAAGTGAAATATTTTTTTTATTTGCGGTAGTATACAAGTGAATAAACACAATAAAAACAAGTGTCACATTTTAAGTTACGTAATTGTTGAGACATTTGGGGAAATTTTTTATTTTGACAGGGGTACCACGACTTTCGCTGTACACTGTATATATATTTTAAATGGATTTTTCTGTATTGCTAAAGCGTTTTTCCCAAATCAAAGGTAAAAATCATTTGTTACAAGTACATGGCGGTTTAAAAAGCACTTTCAGTTTGATTTCCATTATTTTTCTTGTAGATTTTTGGGTGAAATACAAAAAAGAAACTTAAAATAAAAATAGAAAATCTTTTTTTTTTGTGCAGCAGAATTCCAAATGATTTTTTTTTTTTTTTGATAAACCTGTCCTTGAAGTTGCTTTTTTAACAACTACAACTAACCATTCTCATTATTATTATTATTTTTATATTATCCGAGTTAAAATAATCGTTGGTTTGCTTATTTTATTTGTTTGTTATTATTATTTTAATGTTGCTGATGGAGTTTTGCATGTCGATGAAATGTTTTCAAAAAAAATGGAGGTCTCAAAAATAGCAATTGAGCGAGTGTAAATATTTATATGATTTTAAATTTTCTAGACTAATTATATAGCAGTTAAAGTCAAATAATTAATTTAAATGTTAAATATAACGTGACTGACAATGAACTAACGAACATAAAACACATGTAACATGTAAACTAACAATTTCAATTTTCCGACTAATACATATGCACGTTGTATTATGAGTTATGCCGTATTATTCTCTGACAAAAAATGTTACCTTTTCTCTGCTCTTTTCTACAAAACGTATTTTTGTGTAATAATGAGTACAAATATTTTTACTAAAATTGATCCAAAATTGTAAACCATGTGAGGTCGTCAGATACTTTCGATCCTGTAGATCATATTTATGGCATGAATTTAAAAATGTTGGTCTTAAAATTTGTTTTCAATACGGAAAGCTAATTAAAAAAAATAGATATCTGTCAGTGCTTAGTATCTAAATGTAGACGAACAAGAACCAGTAGGTAAATACCTTCTTGAAATTACGGTCTAACCCGGTGCAATAATTAATATTCGCATGAACTTGCTAGTAGACTCAAAAAAAAATTTTTTTTCAAAACTCCAGCCCAGGCTAATTCACGAGTGTGTGTGACTGACTGGTCAATTAAACGTCATAAAGAAAAAAAAAAACACGAAAGGATATTCTTGTTTTTGTACTTAAACTAATACATACGTATGTACACAATATACTAGTTATCAGCAATTATATGTGACCTTAACATATTGAGTCATACAATTCAATTTCCATACTATTCATTACTAAGCACGTATGTACATTTTACATAGATTATAAATATGTATGTATTTAAACTATAATATTTGTTTCAAATGATTGTTTTTTTAGTAATAAAATATTAAAACACTATATAGCATTAACACTTTAAACCCTCAATCAATAACAGATATTTCTTTGATTGAATTTTAAATATATAGTGCTGAATTTTAACTGTTGTGATTTCTTGTCGTTCTGCTTAATTAATTTCATTTTACTTTTATTTTTTTTTTTTTTTTGCAGAATAATTTTTTTTCTTTACTATATGTACACTCAAAAAACAAAGACATGAATTAAAAATTAATTCAAAATTTTCTTTAAATAGTTTAAAATTTTGTCCCAATTTAAGTCAAATTTTATTAAAACTTTGAAAAATTTTTTTTAAAAGAATAAAAATTTTTATATTTGAGTAAAAATAAAACAGATTGTGCCCTCAGAAATAGTTTATATTATTCCTTAATAATATTTCCTGATTTTAGAAAAAAAAACAAATATATTAAATAAAAATTCATCAATTTTTAAGTAAAACATCTTAGTTTTAAGAAATTTGCATTCTAAAATATTATAAACATAGTTTAGTTCAAAAAAATATATTAGAACATAATTTACTCTCATGTAGCTTAAAAAATATGTAACTTAAAATGAGAAAGCACTTGAATGTGATTTAATTTTTTTTCGCGAGTAGTAAAATGAACTAAATTTTAGAAAGCCATTTCTAAATTCAGTTTTTAAATCTACCACTTTCTAATTTTTAAGAATTGTTTTCCTAGTAGTTGGTAGCGTGCTAGCTTATGAGAGCGGAGGTCGTGGGTTCAATTCCCACCAGAGGTTCTGGTCTGTTTTCGCTTCAACGAGCCGATGGCCTTTGTTGCTAGTGCTCGGTTAGGGTATTAGGATATAATTTGTAATTATATGATTAATATTAATATAAATAAATAAAAATTAGTTCTAGCAATCAAAAAAGTAATAAATTATTTATTATGTAATATTTGGTTTTAAAATCTGATGAGCTATTTCTAGGGTAAATTTTTAAGTAACTTAGTTCGGATAAAAATTCAATAAAATATAAATTGTAAAGTATTATTCGATCTTTAATATTGATGAGTTTCTTAAATAATTGAGCTCGAGGTCCGAACGGAGCTCAATTACCCTGACACTGAGGATGTCATTCAATGTATAACGAAATATCGAGAAAAACAAAGATATTTTATATTAAAAATTTAAAGGACAATTGATTTCGATGAACAAAAACATTCAAATAAGTTTATAATTTTTCGGAAATAATAAACTTAGGTATAGGATTTTTTCCCAAAAATTTCGTCAGGTAAATTAAAAAACTAGAGTAAATTTTTCTAAAATCTAGGAAATATTTAGTTTTTATGGGAAAACGTTTAACTAATTTTCAGTATTTCAAAAAAAAATGTAACTGATATTTTATATTATTGCAACAATTTCCTCCAGTGTTCCTTATCCACAGGCGTCACTTAGGGCGTCTCTTTTTGTAGTTCTCTCGGGGAAAACCATTAATTAAATACATATATGGATTTGCAGTACATTTTTTGAATTTGTTTAGCTTTTTGCTGATGAAATTTAATTTATTAAAATAATTCAACTTAATTTAAAGATACAAATGTACAGCAGTGTCCTCACAAAG
The DNA here is from genome assembly GCA_949748255.1 of Eustalomyia histrio. Lineage (NCBI taxonomy): Eukaryota > Metazoa > Arthropoda > Insecta > Diptera > Anthomyiidae > Eustalomyia > Eustalomyia histrio. The sequence goes on from OX456524.1 coordinate 123,984,566, forward strand.
CGTAAGTCCTTCGAAAGTGGGAAAATACTTACACAATGAGTGATACGTAAGTACTTTAAAATATATGGTAAAATATATAACCTTTACCATAGAAACAGATTAATATTTATTAGAAAATTTTTATCAAATTTAAGAATAATTTTCACTTAAAAGAAGTGCTATTTAACTTGATGTTAGAACATATTTTCTTATTTTTAAAAGTTAAGTCCTAGTTTTTAGTAAACTTAAAACCAAGGAAACGTTTCCTAACTAAATGTAAACTTTATGATGATATATAAAAATTAAGTTCTCAATAGTAACATTTTTCTATAATTTAGAAATTTTGACCAAATTAAATCAAAAAAAAATTGTTTCTTAATTTGAAAGAAAATTTGATTAAATTTTGGTAAAAAGTGTCTTTAGCGCCGATTTTATTTCAATTTTTCATTTAAATAAGTTAATTTTTCTAAATTCGTGTTCATTTTTTTTCTTTTGGTGTAGTTATATAAAATCGATTTAAATATATATAGTATTATCAACTAAACCATAAAAACCGTTCCTTATTTTTTTTTATATTTTGTTTAACTATTTTATAAGCAGGGTTGTTTTATGCCACCCACCAGTAAGTAGGGGTATATAATCTATTTCATTTATATTGGTAGTAGATGATCTAGTTATATCCTTCTGTCTGTTGAAACTAATAGTTTTTTGCCTGAGCAAACACATATTATCTCATAAAACTTTTCAGATATGAATTCGATTTTGGGATTTTTCGACCCAAAAGAAAAGAGCAAATGGTACAAATACAAATCAAGTACTGACAAAAACCTGGCTAGCAGTGTAATTAAAAAATAATAACTGCGATAACATTTGTTTGTGTTTTTTTATTAATTGTTTAATAATAGGTTTGTTTTTTTCGAATTTTATATAAATATTCCATACAAATTTAAGTAGATATAGACTTGCTAAGTACAGTGGATTCCCGATTTAACGAACAATTGATTGTCAGCCCTGTTCGTTAAATCGAAAAATTCGTTAAATCCAGTACTAATCAACCAAATATTTATTAAAAGAACAATTCATATCATATCTTATTATAGATTTGGCTAAACCATATTAAATTAATAATCCAGTAACACTATCTCCATTTGTATAAGGGCTAAACGTTCCTTTCATCCATTTTTTCAATGTTCACAAGTTTACAAGTTCATAACACCACAACAAGAAATTAAGACATCGGCTGAATAGTCCGTAGGATACTCAATAAAACAACACTTTTTTTTTGGCAAAATTCGACTTTATTCATCGGCATAGTCTCCTTCAAGAGCGATATAATCACTCCAACGGCTTTCTAACATTTCGATACCTTTTTTATAGAATGATTTATCTTTGGCCTCAAAATAGGCCTCTGTCTCGGCAATCACCTCTTCATTCGAACTTAATCTCTTAAAGGTCTTAAAAATGGAGAATACGGTGGATACGGAAGCATTATAAAGTGTAATTCGTGCAATTTGGCCATCGTTGTTGTTTTCAGTACACTGTGAGCAAACGCGGCACCTATTTAAAAAAAAAAACTTTCTCATGAAGAAATGTTCATGCAAAATAAAGCAGACACGTTCCTTCGATATCTTAAAGGTATCAGCTATTTCCTGCAACTTCACTTTACGGTCTGCCAAAATGATATTGTGACCTTTTTTGATGTGTTCCGGTATCACTACCTCTTTTGGACTACCAGAGCGTTCGGCCACATCGGTCTTTGTACGACTACGTTTAAAGTCAGAAAACCACTTTTCTACCATTTGTCTCGATGGAGCAAAGTCAGAATAACACTTACCAAGACAAGCTTTGGCTCTAACGATGTTTTTTTCCAAAAAAAAAAGAATGAGAAATCAACACACGAAATTTCCTTGCATCCATTGTTTTCAAAATCGCAAAACTAGCGTCACTTAAACAGCTGTAACTTTTTCACTAATAAACGAATTGTCATTAAATTTTAACAAGTATCATCTGGAGTTTGGCAGTTCCAAAAAATTATATAGATTTTGAATTAGTGGTGTCACATATGTGTCATCCTACGGATTTTTTATGTACAATACGTACATGGTCAACAAAATATTAGAATGCAAAAAATGCAAAAGAAAATCTTATAATGACTTGAAATAAATTATTTTTTTATACATATTTTTTTATTCGTTAAATCGAGTACTAAATTGGATTTTAATTCGTTTTACACAGTCAGTAATGTAAAAATTCTGCATGTTACCTTAAAAATTAAGAATGTATGAAAATGCTGCCTAGTCTTGGAAAATTTTTGCTTTTCTATTTTAAATGTAAACAAAAATATTTGTGCTAAAAATATTTGAAATTTTTGTGTTTTTAATTTGATAAAATATTAAAAACACAAAAGTTAACAAATGAATTATGTGTTTGTAAGTTAAGGTAGAGAAGGGCAAATAATATAATTGCTCTATTTCGCGTTCCCGCGCAGTCCATATACGAAAACAGCTTTCACACAAAGGAGGCCCCAAATGTTCAAATTGTATTTGTTGACAAAAAATAAAGAAAAGTCAGGTAAGTAGGAATAGTCGTTTTTTTGCAAGTAGTTATAGATATAGATATAAAATTAACAAATCTAATATTTTATAAATTTGTTTTATATAATAGTATTATTGCTTGTAAAAAAGCTTTTTAATACCAACTTTTTTTGTTTTTTCAGCGTTGGCAAGTTATTTCAAACAAGATTTATGCCAATGTCATTATATTAGCGCAATTCAAGTTTGCCAGCAGTTATCATTCATTTACGTTTTAATGTTTTGTTGCATTGTGGTCTAGATTTGTATTCCGGCATTATCATAAAATTACAAATAATTTTTTTTTAATTTTGTTTTAGAAAATCTATTTGTAAACCACCTAATTTTTGGTTTTGCTATAGTTTTACCAATGTTGAAAATTTCGTTTCACCAGTGCTATTCCCACGTTTTTTGAACAGCCGGCTCGTTTGTCTAATGATTTTATTATTTTACAATTGGGAAAACACTTTGTGCCAGCGTTTTTCCGTTCGTATTTTTCTGACTGGGATATATCTAGCAATATAATATAATATAAAATGTTCATGCGCAGCTGCGCTAATACTCAATTGATTTTATGGAAGGAGAGGGGACCTTCCTACAACAGGTTGCCTTCATTTTAAGTGTTAACAGATTATTAGTGGTAAAGGATACAAGGATCGACCCCGCCGAATTCAAAACTTAAAATTGCTTTTGTTTTTTTTTTTCTTTTGTTTGTAACATGGGTTTACTGACGATAATTATTTGTTGCAATCTAGCTTTGGGTTGGCTTTGCACGTTTTTGTTTTTGATATGTATTTTTAAATGTGAAGTGAATTTGTTGTCTAAAAATAGTATGTATATGGTTAGTTGGTTCTTTCTATGTCACTGTTGCTGCTATTTTATACGTCATTGTAGTTTTTCATTTCAAACACCAACTAAACTCCAGGTTTAGCATACAAAAAGAAATTATAACACTACACGGCACGGATTTTGCTTAGAAAACTGTTTTTTCAGATAGGGTCTCTGACATATGGAATCTTTTTTACCCTTGACCCAGGAAAAAAATATTTTGGAGAAGTTATTTAAATCCATTTTTTATTTTTACGAATTTCAATTTTAGATGAAATTGACCTTCATTTGAGTACAACTGTATCGGAAAATATTAAAGAACTCGGAAGGATTTTAGATTTTTGTTTAGTTTGATCTTAAACCTTCATATCTGCTAATACAAATTGCACACATTAGAACCATATTCGTACTAGGAAGAGGTCGACTTTGTTAAGCGATTATGTACATCTAAAAATTTTTTAAAAATACATAAAAATTTTAAGCCCAATTTGCTATTTTTGCGCCATAAAACATTTTAATATTGGTCGCTTTGTTTTACAAATTTTCTACCAAGGTCCTAGCTAAATGGTATTTTAGTGTAGATAATCCCACAAAACGCCAACCATTGGCCCCGTTCTCTATATTCTGGGTGGCCTAAAGTTAAATCTTGAGTGTAAATATAAATGTAGTTGGTTAACTAAATAATATTTGTTTTTAGTTAAATTCGTTATTTAAAAATATTATAGATTGGAAAAAGAAAGAAAAGGTTAACCTTTGATAGACGTTCTTTTTGGATCTTAAGATTAAAAGGTAAAATATTTTTGTGCAATCTCCAGTCCAAACAGTTATTTAAGTAATATTTAAATGTTTAACTTCCAGTTTTGAGGTTATGCCCGAAAAATTTTGGTAATAATTCCAATTATGAGCGTGGGGGATATGACTGTTTAGGAAACGGTCATAATACATATGAATTTTTCTCTTTCGATTATAATCGAACTTTTTGGACTGCATATTCGTATTTAGGGCGTCAAAGTACTTCAAAAAGTTTTAGTAGAAGTCTGTGTTGAGAAGATTTTTGTTGAGCAGTGTTATAGTAACAATAAAAAAATTAAAATAACAACTAGGTCAACATAGTTTTTTTAACAAATAAGCTAGCATACATCAACCAACCTTTCGACCAGCAATATTTGAAAAAAAAAGTTATTTGAAATAAAAACGTGTTTACCCCACTTTTTTCCCACGCCTTTTTACTCCCTAAACATGGTTTGTGTCCTGATACCCTTTATATAAGACGAATGTATAACTGTACGACAAAAAATTGTATCTCAGTATTCATTCTAGTATACTCAGAATATTTTGTAGTTTAATAAAATGTTTTCAGTTAAAAATTATTTAACATACATTTATTTTTCAAAGAAATATTTATTTTAAATTTTTTATACATTTGTTTAAAATTACTTACTGTCATTTGCGAATTTTTTTAGTTTTATTTTTTTTTAATTTGTTTGAAATTTAATAAAAATTTTGTGTTTGTTTGTTTCCGTTACTGTTTACATAAGATTAAATTTTGCTTGCCTATAAACCGAAACAATCAAAAAAAAAATCATTTATTTTTACGAAATTTGTATTTAAAATTTTCACCTTTAATCATTTGTTTTTACTGATGTGCCTGTTGTTTAAGCAACATTTAAAAATAAATAACAAAAACCATTTAAATGAAAAGTAAGTAGACTGGCTTTTAAATGACTATTAAGTGGTATTTTCAGTTATTTTAAATTGCAAACTATTTTAAGAACACTCATAATATTATATAGTTTACTGTTTGTAGTTTAATAAAAAAGTTTTCCGTTCCATTTAAAAATAAAGGACCATAATTTTTTTTTTCTAAAAAATATATGTATATTTTAACTATTTTATACATTTATTCGAAATGATTTACTATTCCGTAACAGTTATTAAAAATTTAAATCTTGTTTGCTGTCTGTTTACAAGTTTACAAGTCTTTGTCCATGTACTTTTTTAACAATCTGCAAACTATAGATCTATTTTTATTATACTTTTTAATCAACAGTTGCTTGCTTTTCTTCCTTTTTTAGATCCCCAATTATTTAAGATTTAAAAGCTTGGCAATATTTATCCCTAGCCAACCAGTTCCAATTACATTTAGAAACTATCTTTTAAAACTCTTGCAAAGATAGAAGCTATTAAGAAGGTTAATTTCTGGAAATGTTCCGTTATTTTAAAAAATTTTTTGTTATTTGCATCATTTTTAAATTAGTTGCTTTTGTTTTGCACATTCGTCTTTTAAGATTTTGGAAATTTTTGTAGTTTTTGTTTTTAAGTGATGCTAATGTTGGAAAATCAAACTGTGCTTTTGTTTTCTACCAAAATAATTTCTTAAAATAATATATAAAATATGGCCATTTAAAGTTAAGTAGGGGGTTTCTTGCTTATGTGCTGCACTACACTGTGTATATGTCTCCTTGCACAAGCTTGACGTGAATAAATTTTGGGTTATTGCATTTGAAGAGAAATGTGTTAAAATAAATTATTTTAGTTAATTTAATACTCTACCGAAATCTTTAAAAAATACAAAAATAATATGATATTGGTACAAAAATAATATGATATTGATAACTTATTTTTAGTTAGTAGTAAGCATATATTGGGAGTATAACTTAAAAATGCGCGATCCAAAACAGATAGCGTTACTTTTTTACCTGGTTTGCGTCTGTAATAACTTTTACGACATTTTGGAGGGTTAATATTTGTCATTTATTTCCACTTAGTCAATAAAAACAACAAAGCTTTTTTGCTTCCAAAGTGTTGAATTTTGTTCCCACAAAGCATCATTGTGTTTACTTCCTTAATTTAAAAAAAGTGCAGCTGAATCATATCGATTGCTCACCGTAGCTTATCCTAAATATGTTGCATCGATTTCAACAAATGAGTGACGGTTCGTAAAGTTCAGAAGTGGTGAATTTGACACAAAATGCAAATGCCGACCAGGTCAACCAAAAAAAAATTCAATGATGATGAATTGGAGGCATTACTCAGTGAAAATTGTTGTCAAACTCAAGAATACTCAAGAAGAACGTGCAAAATCAACGGCAAAGTCGAATATCCATAGCGTCAATGTAATAATCTGTTTTTTTGTGGAACTAAAAGGGCCGCGATGTAGAACGATCTCACTGAAATACGCTTTACTTTAGAACAGTATTATTATTAAGCCTTACTGAGTAAAAATATTGATTTGGCGCAATATTTAATCATATCCAATCTAAATTCTTCAATATCTGCCGTAATATCTAGCTGATCTTATTGGATACGAAAAATGGCAGATCATATTATATTCAGCAATATATTTGGGGATTAAGTTATATCTTAACTGATCAGAAAAAATGGCAGATCAAATTATATCCAGCAATATATTTAGGGATTTAGAAGGATCTAAATCGATCCGAAAAATGGCAGATCAAATTATATCCAGAAATATATATTTAGGGATTAAGTAAGATCCAAATTTATCCGAAAAATGTCAGATCGAATTTTATCAGATAACAACAATATATATGGAACCTACTTTATTAAAAAACGTATAAAAAATTTTAAGCAAAAAAATATTTAAATTCTCCAAAAACAATGCCTTTGCCAGGATTTGAATTCGGTCTGTTATAGTTGTAGTGAGTTAAGCACTCAGCAATGTAAGGCTGACTTTATTAGACTACATTTTTCGTATAACTGTGTTATATATAATTATATATTCGGAAATTTGGGAAAAGTGGGAAAATTTTTTCATATCTGGCTGAATTAATGAGACTAAATTGGTTATGTACTTATCTGATTTTATACAATTATATATAACTATATGTAATATTATATATAATTAAAATTATATACAATTATTTATAGTTCTATATAATTATATATAATCATATCTTATGGACTTATGAAAAAAATAATTATAATATTTAAAACAAACAAAAAAAGTATATAATGTTATTGCAAAACTTGTAACCACTTACATTTTACATGCTTTTCAGCATACTAATAACTACTTATTTTGGTAACTACTGATTTTTTTTTATGCATCGAATATGAACAACTACTTTCAAAAATATCTTTGTCGAATAAATAACATATAATGAGTTTTGACACCGAATTATATATAGAAGACAGTAATTATGCTGCTTACTGTTTAGATATAAGTGATGAGCGTTCAATTACTGAGATATCGCTGGGACATTAAAACCAATATATTTTTCGCAGTAAATTTATCTTAATAGCGGCATACAACACTATATATATAACCTACATACATGGCTAAAATAAATATGACAAACAAAATATCTTGTGGAATCCACACCACAATTATAGCTTTATATTACTGGCAAAACTTATTATGCCCTTAATAGCTTGAAAGTGTCACATGTTACACCACTGGACCACGAAATTACTTGGGAATATTATAATGCAACACTTGTGTACATCATATTTCCCTAGTGGTGAACTTAAGCCAACAAAGAAATCCATAAGTTAACGACTAAGTATGCATGTGATGGTGGTGGTGCTATTATTCTGTTCTTTACTTTCGCTAGTGCAAGGAGTATAAATACACATGTCAGCACATAAAGACAACCAACAAAAACATCACCTTAACAATTTCCCACAATCAGTCGTAGTAACAAAACAAAACAAAAACACTTGTCACATTTGCCACATTAGTTGGCACAGTTAATTTGTCTTGTACTGTCATTCGACTCAAGGCAAATAAAACAAAACAAGCAAAATAAAAGGAGAGAGTATAAATTGCCCCACCGATGCCAATTTTGCGCTGTTTAAAAAACGCATATTTTTATTTTGATTAATTTTATTGTAGGAAGAATAATGAAAATTTTCAGTAAACTAAGAAACTTTACTTTTATTACTGAAAACTTTTTTTTGTTATTATTGAAATCCTTCACACTTTTTATGAAACTTTTTCATTGAGTGTATGAAACCAAAAATAACGTAGGCCCCTTTTTTTGTTTCTAAAAAGTTGGCATTACTGCCAGATAACAACAAATTGTGCACTTGAATGTACAGTGTTTGTTTAGCGCGTTCCCTGCTGCACTACAAATTTTATTAGCCTAGTTTAATTCTCGTTTCAGCCTACAGGTTTAATTAAATCGCTTCAAGAACTAAAAATAGAAATGTCACACAGTCACATATACATCGCACACATACAAAATATAGCAAACAAAAATAAAAATAAAGGCAAACACGTCTCTATGCATGTTATGTATCTAAAAATAGAACAGTAATTAGGATATAAACTTTTTCCTTTTACCACTACAACTTGTTATTTCTTTTTTGTGATGTTTGTGCGTTAGAAAAAGTTTAAAAAGAAAACGAAGAAAAGAAGAAGAAAAATGTGGTTGCACCTAAAATGGAACTTTCAAACTACATTCATATTTAAACCACACATCATTGCAACACAGGTTAACATCCCTGTAGGAAATTTCGATAGAGAAACTGTACTGATTCACTATTCTTTTCACTGAAAAGAACTTAAAACATTAACATCGGACAATACTGTATTAAACATTAAATTATATTTTCCCTGAAGATGACCAACAAAGGTGGTCGAAATATTGGAAAATAATAAAAGCATAATAAAAATTAAAAACAAACAAGAGTTTTTATATTTTTAATAAAAGAGACCTCAAGCCGAATCAATAAAGTGAAACGATTTTTAACAATATAAAAGGTCTACATAGCATATAAACAACAATCATTTATTAATAAACTTTTTTATAAATTTCATTAAATCAAAAAAAAAAAATGTTCGTGCAAATTTAATTTTGGAGTAGACAAATCTTCAAAAGACTGCACAAAATCATCCACAGGCTCCGTAAAATCTTCATCAGGCTCCACAAAATCTATAGAATTACACCTTTCACTAAAAATTATTGCCTCTTTTTCGTTATTTTTATTTTTATACAAAATTGATTGTCTTTTGTAATTTCTTTTGCACATTATGTATTTTGTTCAATTACTATGTATATTTACCTTTTAAATTCATGTTTCTTTAAAATTTTATCAAAAGCCTTAATTTTGCATGCAGCTATGCACATGTTTTTTTAACAAAATACAACTATAAAAAAATCTAGAACAAGCACAGCTTTGCAGCCGCAAAAAAGGAGTGTAAAAAGTATAGACGCTTTGTTGACATGTCACCAAAAGTCACCCAAAATAGTCGACAAAAGTGGTGACCTGTAGACACTTGACCCCAGGCTTCCTACAGGGATGTTATCACAAGGGTAGGGAAGTTCAAGCATTTATAGTCGCAGTTTATGCACATAGAATATGTAGTAAAAATCGAAAATAAGCGTTTAAAACTTGAAAGTATGCGTTTAGCATTGATTTTTTCTAACGTTTCTAATGCTATCAATATAAAAAATAATGTATTAAAAAATTGTTCAAAAATTTTAAACTACCGTTAATGATTAAATAAGTAGATAATTGTATTTTCCGTAATTTTTGTGTTCGTGATAAACCAAAATAAAAAAATACAGTAAGGCGAAAAAGTATTCGCTTTAAACCTGCATATAGATTCAAAATAAAAGTGCTAAACTGAATTCTTAAAACTCAATGTGATGTTTATAAAGTCTATTTAACCTGCAATAGGAAAATATAACCAAAAATGCGTTTAAAATGGGTAAAAAATTGCGAAAAAAAATCAAGAGTGTCTCTTTATACATTTTATGCTCCATTATTCTATAAGATTCCAGAAAAATACACTCAGAATATTATGTAGTTTACTACTTGTTATTTAATAAAAAAGTTTTCCGTTCCATTTAAAAATAAAGGAACATACATTTATTTTTCAAAGAAATATCTATATTAACTTTTTTATACATTTAATTGAATTAATTTACGATCATTTAGCGATTTTTTTCAGTTTCATTTCATTTTTTCATTTGTTTGAAATTTAATAAAAATTTACCCACAAAACGGAAATTTGAGGTTTATTTATGTCCGTTACAGTTGTTTCAAATTTAAATTTTGTTTGCTGTCTGTTAAAAAAAAAATATTCAAAAAATTCCAATGTGTTTTTTATACAAATTGGTTGCTTGTATACAAAATTATTTCAATTCAAATTAAAATAACTTCATAAACACACATACATACAGAAACACATTCACACATTCATGCATTCATACATTTTGTAGATTAAAAAAAATATATAAAAACAATTTCAAATAAATGATAAAATCGTTTATATTTTAAGGAATTGGTAGGTAAAATTTTAACATTAATTTTTACTGATTAATCATTTGTTTCTTACGGATGTGTCAGTTGTTTAAACAATATTTAAAAATAAATAACAAAAGCCATTTGGTTTAAATAAAAATTAAGTAGACCGGTTTTTAAATGAAATATCATTTATTGTAAATGATATTTTTTGTTATATTAACTTACAAACTATTTTAAGTGTAGTGCTGCCATAGGAGCATCACTTCTTTTCTGATGTTTTTATCGATGAAATTGGCGTGTGATAGAACGGATGTATTATAATATAGCCACTTGCCACTACTTTTACAATACTCTAAGAAAGCAATGAAAATGCAATGTTAAGATGTTATTCTGAATGCATTAAAATAAGTTTTTAAATAATAAAATATGTATTTTAAAATTTCATAAATTGGAATCTACAAGAGAATAATTTACATATCGGATTAAAATTGCGTAACCCCATTTTTCGGAGTTTTTGACTTTTTCCCTTCATACTTGTCCAAAGCAATTGTAGGTATGTACATAAATGTACATTTAATATAAAGTATTTAAAAAAACTATTCCAATTGTGCATACAAATTATTTTAAAAGGTTTTTAATTATTATGGAAAAGAAAACCGATGTGCTGCATAATTGTATCTTCTCACTTGGTAATGTTCCGTACTTAGTGTATATTTACAATGGCGCGTAATCATAGTAAATAAAATGGATTACTTTAGGAGTTCTAAAGTATCCCAGCAGAAATGAAGCTGGCAAAGAAGCAATAAAAGCATCACTACTATGGCAAAGCTATCACTTCTTCTCTGATGGTTTCATCAATGAATTTAACCTTGGCGTGTGATAGGATGGAAATATTCAATGATTAGATATTCTGATTCATGAGTAGAAAATTTTCATAAACTTTGTAATATGTAAGCTTAAATGAAAATTTAATTCATAAGAATGCAGAAAAATAAGTTTAAAGACCCGAACTTTATGCACTGATATAGAACAAATACATAATTCTGCATTAATTAAAAACCTTTTTTGGGCAACTTTGAAATATTTTTCAAAAATTTTAATGCATTTTTGGTCAAATTTAAAATATTTATGAATAATTTAAAAACTGGTTGGACAGTTTTGAGACATTTTTAGACAATTTTAAAATATTTTTGAACAATATTAAATAATTTTTGGACAGTTTTAAAAACTTTTTTAAGATTTTGAAATAATGTTAACACAATTTTAAAATTATTTTCGATAATTTTAAAACATTTTTAAAATTATTTACGAAAATTTAAAAAATATTTAAACAATTTTAAAATTATTTTAGAAAATTCTGAATTAAAAGTGGAAATGGTGTTGTGTTAAATTAAATACAATTCACAGATTGTCTCGCCATAACTACTTAAAGCTGAAAAATGCATTAAACAAAAATATAAAAATAATTTAATACAAATATTAAAAAGGTCTTCAGAACTATTTTCACATTGAAATTTTTGACTTGAATAATCAGAAAACAATATTTGGAATAAATGCTTTAGATTCATACTATTCGTAAGATATGCATCGGCTTTATTTCCAAATCACTACATTTGAAATATGAACATATGAATTATTTTGAAAGTTACTTAGCACCAAAGAAACATAAAATAATGTTGACTGAAGTTTAGGAAGCAATGAAAGAATTATAGCCACAGAAATGACTACAATTTTTTTTTTTTTTTTGCTGGGATACTTTTCTTAAAAGTATACTTCAGGCCTACTATGCAAGTAAAAGTATACTTTAATAGTTAAAGTCTGCTTTAAAATTAAATCTAGCTGAAGTTGGTTTTATGCAATTTAACAACACCTACTATCAGGTGTTTTCCGTCTAGAAAAATTTCTGTGAAAAGAAATGCTTGAATTGCAAATAATTGAATGCAATTTTGCACCATTTTTATTAATTTAATTTATTTTTATTATTAAAAATACACTTTTATTTCATTTTTTTAATACGGATATCAAATAATACAAAATAATTTAGTATATTATCCGAACTAATAAATCATCCATTGGTCGCGAGAAGGTTAAATATTAAATATGTAATCTAAATATATACATATTTATGGGTCGATATAACGTCACAAACTTACTCATATTTTATTAATTTATTCACGTAGGATTAAAAAAAAAATAAATTTTTTTGAAACTGGCGGGAGCATACATACTAATACTAAGCACGCGAAAGATTGTTCATACTATTGTAAACTGTATTTGATTACACTATTAAATAAATTATAAGTTTTTGTAGAACGTGCAGTTCATCTTTTTACAGGCGTATTTTATTGAAAATACAACATTTGAATTAATAGCAGAATTACGAGAATTAAAATCGAAAAGCAATACGCGATAAAAAAAAACAAGAGTACCGACCACAAATCAAGGATAAGTTTAAAAGATACCAACATGATCAGTTCTTTAAAAAATATTTAGCCAGATTTCAAGGCCCTCCTCTCTGCGAGGATTTCTATAATTTAAAAATAAATTTCTCTAATTTCAAAAACAAATTCGCATTCCCAATCCTTGTTATCTGTTCATATAAAAAAGACACATCTATTTTTGTTTGTTTGTATTATTTGCAACAAAAACGCTGTAAATTGTAGAGATAATTGTACCTTTTGTGTACGGTACTCCTTTGACTCATTTCGTACTATTCACAAATGTTCTCTTTTTATATAAATTTATTTTTATTTTTGACAACTTTTTTGTAATATAATTTCTTTCTAAATGCTCTTGTTTAGAGATGATGAAGTTAGTACTAAATATAAAAATCTTCGTGCTACAATTAGAACCCTAAAATAATTTGTTGGCTTGAAATGAACCATAATTAAGCTTTTATTTTCTAAAATATGGTAGATTTTATAGATATGTGGACTTTAGGGTGGGTACGAACTGTCTAAATTAAATCTAAATTAAAGGTTTCCAAATTCCACTGAAATTTGAAAATATTTTCAAATATTTTTCAAAGATACGATATTTTAAACCCTTTTGTCACTTTGTAATTAGTTTAGAAAAGTCAATATTATAGCTTTTCCTGCAGTAGTCAAACTACTGCTTCAGTACTTTTTGGTTACATTCCACTTGGAATTGGTCCATTTGGCTATATAATCTACACTGAAGTTTTTACTGGCCTCATACTGACATACTTATGTATTTCATGCAGTGAAGTATTTTGCAAAAACCTTTATATAGTTAAAAATGTTGTAGGGGGTTATTTATATTTTTTTTTTAAATGTGCTTTGAGTTCTTAAGAAACTAAAAAATACAAATGAGGTACAAAATTCACGTCACAGCTTAAATAATTGAAAATTCTTTATTGTCTATAACTGCTTAAAGCCTTTTTGGCATAGAGTTTACTAGCTTTTTCTTGCATAATATTGGCCCATTTTATTCCACTCTTCCTGCAACGACTTTTTTAAGTCAGATTTGTTATGAATATCATTTTTTTTATAATATTTGTTTTCAGTACTTACCAAAAATGTTCAATTACATTCCCAGCAAAAAGAAAATGGTAGTCATTCTGTGACCATAACTTCTTTCATTGCTTCCTAAACTTAGTATTCTTTTATGATTTTTTTGGTGATATTCATATTTCAAATGTAGTGTTTGGGATATAAGCCCGATGAATATCTTTCAAAATTACTCTTCATTACTTCTAAAGCATAGCCTTATATCTTAGTATAGGTATATTTTTTTAATCTAAACATTTATTCAAATTGGGAAAATAGTTCTGATGAATTTTTTAATTTTTTTATTAAATCATTTTTTATATTTTAGTTTAAAATTTCATGAGGTTTAGAATTTACGCAGTTTTGCAATTTTATTTATTTTTTCAAATATTCAAGAACCAAGCCCTTTGGGCCAAATATGGTTTGTATACTACTAATAAAATGATTTACAATAAAAAAATATATAAAAAAATATATCTATATAAAATGCCTAAAACTAAATTAATAACTTAAATATAAAATAAAATTTAAGGTCCATAATGTAGCAATTAAAATCAAAGAAAAAATAAAATTACAGTTATCAGAATTAGAGAGGGTATTACCGAAATACTGCACTAATTTGCATTTAAACGTACCTTAAAAAAAACTAAATTTTTAATAAAAGTTTTAAAAATCAAGTATTTTTTTACCATTAATTAAAACTAGCTGGCTTGTCATTTGCCTTTTTTTCAACCTTAGATATTTATGACGGCGAAATCTGTGCATTTTTGCATTATGTATTTTATTTAAAACTTTCCAGTTTTAATTTACCAAAATAATTTTAAAATTGTGTAAAAATTGCCCAAAAAATTTTTAAAATTGTGCAAAAATTATTTAAAGTTGTTCAAAAATATTTTAAAATTGTCTAAAAATGTTTCAGAATTGTACGACCAGTTCTCAAATTTTTCAAAAATATTTTAAAATTTGTCTAAAAATTCATTAAATTTTTTGAAAAATGTTTCAAAGTTGCCCAAAAATACTTTTTCACTAATGCAGAAGTATTTCTATGTTCTAATTAAGAGTATTTATATGTATATCAATGCTTCTTTAAACTTATTTTTCTGCATTCTTATGAATTAAATTTTCATCAAAGCTTAAATATTACAAAGTATATGAACATCTAATCATTGTAGTATCATTGCTTCCTTAGAGTAAAGTATGAGTGATGCTAGCAGCTACATTTGAAAACTTCAATCCTATGACACGCCAATGTTATATTCATCGATGAAACCATCAGAAAAGAAGCTATGCCTTTGCCATAGTAGTGATGCTTTTATTGCTTCTTTGGCAGCTTCGTTTTTGCTGGGTTTAAGTTAGGTGATTGTATCGGAGTTTGACTATGTGCGGACATTTCCATATCAATAAAGTTTGTACTATTGCTGACTTGATAAAAGCGAAAGTCGTCCTCGATTTGCAATTTTGACAAATTTTCTCGGAACTTCTCCAAATACATGGTTTTATGCATCCCCAAATTAATGCATTACAAACATCGTATTTTATAGTGGCTCGTAAATTGTGAGGCTCATTAGCCTGTGTTTTCTCTCCGTTGCCGATGAAGTCTGTATGCTTACGATGAAGTCTCTATACTTATCCATTCTCTATGACTACAGTGATTGCTAGTTTTTTTCGCAGCAACAAAGAGGTTGTCAACATAAGTTTGCTTGCAGCATGGATTGCAGACAGTGATGGAAAAGTTGATACAACTGTACTTTTTTTAATAGTATTTGATTTAAGAAAATACCGTGACACTCCCGAGACACATTTGATACTCTCACACACTTTTCCCAAATAAAACATTGATATTCACTTATCTTAAGAATGCAGAAAATTAAGTTTTAAGAATCGAACTTTATGCACTGATATAGAAATACTCTTTATTAAAACAAATACATAATTCTGCATTAATGGGCAACTTCAAAATATCTTTCAAAAATATTAATGAATTTTCGAACAAATTTTAATGTTTTTTGGATAATTAAAATTAAACAATTTTGAAGCATTTTTAGACAATTTTTAAATATTTTTGAATAAGTAAAGTTTGTTTATTATTTGATCTATTTTAATATATATATTTTTAATTTTATCAGGCTCAAGATCATAATTTTTAATGTAACTAACGAATAGTAAACACTAATTTATTTTATTAAATGGATAAAATTGTAAGGATCAGCGCTAGAGGGAGTGCACACTTTCGACCCGAACGACCAGGTCATCTTCAGCCTCCTTCTGAACCACCCAACACAAAAAACTCATTGTTTTGAACAGGCATTTATATCACACACTCTAAGGAAAATGACTACGTGAAATTACATTTTTCATTAGTGAATGATTACCTGTACAAATGAGATTTTTCCATCTATTTATAGAAATATCCCTTGGCAACCATCTTCGATTTTCGAAGCACAAATTGACAGGGCTGCCATTCCAATTGTTAATGTTTCCATTTCTGGGAACGAATTGGGAATCTGGCAGACTAATATTTTTTACTTCACACCATATTTAAGTGTTGTTTATTATTCATTTGGTTTTTAAAAAACATGATAGAGTTTCCAAACAAGTAGAACTGTGATCTAAAGAGACCATCTGCTAGAGACTTAAAAAGTGTATACATATTGAAGTGTCTTCAGACATATCAACGTTCGTGATAATAAATTACATTAGATTATAAATTACATCGTGCCCTATGTTTTAATATGTAAATTTTGTATATTATTTGATCTATCTATTTTAATTATATATTTCTAATTTTATCAGGCTCAAGATCATAAAAAGTGTGCACTCCCTCTAGCGCTGATCCTTACAATTTTTTTCATTTAATAAAATAAATTAGTATTTACTATTCGTAAATAACATTAAAAATTATGATCTTGAGCCTGATAAAATTAGAACTATATTTTTGAATAATGTAAAATAATTTTTGAACAATTTTAAAACCTTTTTGGACAATTTGAAATAATTTTTACACAATTTTAAAATTATTTTCGATAATTTTTAAACATTTTTACACAATTTTAAAATTATTTTCGATAATTTTAAAACATTTTTACACAATTTTTAAATTATTTTGGAAAATTATGAATTAAAGCTGGAAATGGTGTAGTGTTAAATAAAATACAAAGTGCAAAAATGCACAGATTGTGTTGCCATAACTAATAAAAGTTTTTCAGCTTTTGCATTAAATAAAAATATAAAAATGATTTAATAAAAAAATTATAAAAGGCCTTCACATTAAAATTTTTGACTTGAATAATCAGAAAACAATATTTTAAATAAATGCTTTAGATTCAGAAAATACACGACATACTATAGCTTTAGAAGCTTTATAAGTAATGAAAAGTGATTTTTTCAAAGTATGCATCGGCTTTATATCCAAATCACTACATTTAAAATATGAACATAGGAATTCTTTTGAAAGTTTCTTAGAATAACACGAACAAAATCACAAAAGAATGATAACTGAACTTAGCAAGCAATAAAAGAAGTTATAGCCACAGAATGACTACCATTTTTGTGCTGGGTATATACAATTAGATTCAACAAAATGTGATTGGATTAAATTCTTTTTTTGCTTGGGTAACTAGTTTATGATTTTAACGTATGTTAATTTTATGTAAAAACGAATTTATATTTTAAACTATTTTTAGCTAAAAATAAAAAAAAAATTAGTACTCAGAGGGTCAAAAGAGTACTATTAAATTTTTTGATACCGAAAAAAAATTATATTTTCCATCCCTGATTGCAGAAGAATTATTTTAATCCAAAACAGCACTTTATCACGAACGTTGATATGTCTGAAGACACTTCAATATCATTTATGTATACACTTTTAAAGTCTCTAGCAGATGGTCTCTTTAGATCACAGTTCTACTTGTTTGGAAACTCTATCATGTTTTTTAAAAACCAAATCAATTTATGTTGCTGGAGAGCGAATTTTTATTTGAAAATAATGGAAAATACAAAATATACTTATAAGGGAACATTGAGAGAAATTCCGTAGATTTCTCATGTTGATTGATTTTGTGACATATACGGTTATTGTTGAAAACCACAAAACTTCGATAGACAGGAGTTATTTTGTCATTTAGCATTTTATGTATGCAATAAATTATTATGATAAACAATTTTGAACCTAATGTTTATTATCCAGCCAAATTTGCTTTTGCTAGATAATGGTCAGATACGAGTAACATTATTATAAAATCTGGGTGTCGTTGGATGTATCGGCAAATCTAGGTCCTTACCAAAAAGTACTGAAATAAGTAGTTACTTGTAATATTAATAATCACTGCTTAGCAATAAGGGCTATAACAAGCAACAGTAAAAGCTTCAATTAAAAATCGGGTAAAAATACACTGTTGAAATATACACTAAAAAAAAGACATCAACTAAAAATTAACCCAAAATTTCTTTTAAAATAGTTTGAAAATGTCCTTCAATTTAAGTCAAATTTTATTTAAACTTAGAAAAACTTTTTTAAAATGAATAAAAATTCCTATGTTTGAGTGAAATAAATTAGCTTATATACTCAGAAATAGTTCATATCTTTCCTAAGAAATATTTCTTAATTTTTGGGGAAAAAAAACAAGTATATTAAATAAAAATTTGTCAATTTTTAAGAAAAGCATCTCAGCTTTAAGAAATTTGCCTACTTAAATGTAATAAAACAAAGTTTAGTTCAAAATAAAATTTAGAACATAATTTACTCCCATTTAGTTCACAAAATGTGTCTAACTTAAAGTGAGAAATTATTTAAACTTAATGTGTGTTCATTTTGTGTTCGCGAGTAGTAAAATTAACTTAATTTTAAAAAGCCATTTCTGAATTTAGTTTTTAAGTCTTCCACTTTCTTATTTTTAAGAATTGTTTTCTAAAAATTAGTTTAGGCAAATAAAAACAAAAATTAATAAATTTTTTGCTAAATAATAATAAATATTTATTTTCTTTTGGAAACTGATCAAATATTTCTAAGGAAAATTTTCGAATTTGAGCTTTTATATAATAATTTTGTTTGCAGACTACAATACAAAATATCGCAAGCATATTTTATACATTACGGCATAATGCCTTTCCTAAAATTGATGTTGCGCATATTAAATTTTATACATATCGAAGGCACTAAAACTATTGGTTTTTTTCACTTAGTAATAAAAAAAGTTAAAATTTGTTTATGACAATTAAAGTTTAAGCTAAAAATGCCATAAAATACACTTATGCCATTTTACCATTTTCCAATAATAACATGAAATGTAACTGGGATATTTTGTATTTTTGCAACAATTTCCTTAAATGAGTCAATTTAAGAAGACAATGGACCCCTAATGTTCCTTAGTCGTAGATGACGTGTGTCACTTGGGGCGTCCGTTTTTGTGGTTATCTCAAGGATAACGATTAATTAATTACGAATATTATCTAACTTTTCACAATTAATTACGTTTCAGGATATCCTGAGCTTAAATTAAAAAAAAAGCTTAAAACCAAAGGAACATTTCCCATCTAACAGTAAAATTTAAGATGATATATGAACTAATTAGAAGGAAATTTTACTGTTTTCGAATAAAAATTAAGTTCTCAATAGTAAAATTTTTCTATAATATAGAAATTTTTACAAAATTTTAAGTAAAATTTGTTTCTTAATTTAAGGAAAATTGTATTAATTTTTGGTATACAGTGTCTTTGGCGCCATTTTTATTTCGATTTTTCCTCAAAATAAGTTAATTTTTTTTTTGAGTGTACCAATATCGGTAGTGATATATAAAAATATTTGTAACGTATTACTTTAAGTTTCAAAGTAAAGCAAAGGGTAAAGGAAACTCTTCACCAAGTAACACCGAAAATAGGTCCAAAACCTTACCAAGATTTTGCTGGGCTTATAAAAATTATTCTCTGGTTTTACTTATCCCTTTAACAACCACATAAAATTTTACAAAGATAGTTCAATAACAAGTAAAAAAGGGCTAAATTCGGCTGTGCCGAATCTTTGAATACCCTCCACCAATATCCTAAAAAGATGTTCTCTACTGTTTTTGATACAAATAATATAAGAAAACTTTTGAAGTAAAATTATGTAGGTGAAAAAATTTTTTGAGGTAAAAAACTTTTTTAGATGTGAAAAGTACTTTTTGGAAGAAAAAAAATTTAGAGGTGAAAAAAAAATGTTTGAGGTGAAAAAATTTTTTGTTGTGAAAAAAAATTTTAGTGGTGAAAAAATGTTTGAGGTGAATACAAAATATTAACTGCTAAGCGACTTGTGAAAAAATATGAGAAAATATGTTATGTACCAGTCGCTACTATGAAATTGTACTAAATTTGTATGGGCAACTTAGAGGCACCTTTACACTTTCACTAGTTTTTTTAACCATGGACTGCACAAAAAAAGAAATTTTAAAGCATAGCTTTTGTCAAATACTCAATTTTGTTCCGGCTAATGGGGACTAGCTCTGCAGCTGAATATGCCTAATGGAGAGAATGTACTTTCTGATGCGCCACGCATTGATAAATAGTTGCAACGAATATTCTTTCTTTAAAAAATTTAAGTGTGTGTCTAATGGAGAAAATACAGCAAAAAAATTAATTTGTTAAAGAAAGAACATGAGTTGTAACTATTTGTCAATAGATGGCCCATCAGAAGGTGCATTCTCTCCATTAGGCATATTTTGCTGCAGAGCTAGTCTCCATTAGCCATATTGTGCTACAATATGCAGTAGAGTATTATTGATTTTATATTTTCTTCGTAACATAAATGAATATTTGCCAAAAACTATGAAAAATATATGTTTTATGTGCATATTATACCTTAATTTTTTAAATCAATATTAATTTAAATGTTTAAGAGCACAATATTGCACTTTATTCATTTGTATTTTTTATGAAAGAAAACATTAACATAGAAAAAAGCTTAACAGAAAAACCCTATCTGGTTTACTATATCTCCTATAGTAGCCAAAGAATTGGAGATATTTGAACGGAAAATCCTAAGAAAATGAATCGGGAAAAATTATGAAAATTTCATAAATCTATTTTTAAATAATTTCGTCTATGAAAATGCCGATGTTCTACCCTTCTGTAGGTACGCCATGTCGTTGCAAGCCAGATTTGTTGAGAAACTTGAGCTACACGATAATTTGCTTGTCAGTCAAATATACGAAAACGAGAAAAAAACCATTAATGGACGTATTAACGACAATCCAGCTCCTCTGGACCTTACCTCATTCTATATGAGCCCAGCGGGGCTGAATATGATATACGTATATACTAAATTTTGGATGAACTGTAATATGAATATGTTTTGTCAATTTATGTAACAGAACTTTTGT
This sequence comes from Eustalomyia histrio, assembly GCA_949748255.1. Taxonomy (NCBI): domain Eukaryota; kingdom Metazoa; phylum Arthropoda; class Insecta; order Diptera; family Anthomyiidae; genus Eustalomyia; species Eustalomyia histrio. Next base: position 124,006,022 of record OX456524.1, read on the forward strand.
TATTTAGTTTTAGTAATGTTATTTATTTAGTTTAAGTAATGTTATTTACAGAGGTCTGCTCTGTTAGCGAGTTTAACAATGTTGCTTTTTACGTTAACTTAGTTATTACAGTAACACACATATAGCTCTAAGAATGTTATTATTCTCATAGTATGAAAGACAATAAATGTAGTCGAACAAGAAGAAGACTTAATGACATTTTTAATTACTTAACAGAAAATTAAAATATATACAGAAAAATTGTACAAATTTGTATGGAAAATTTAGAGGTACCTTCACATTTTCACTCATAACTTTTGAACCGCTAAACCGATTTCGCTCATTTTAAATACCAAACTGCTCGGGAGGATGTTCAATAATCTGGGTAAAAATTGGCACCCTCGCTTGCATCTTCGTGTCGTGATCGCCATTTCAACAGACAGACAGACAGACGGACATCGCTTAAAATTGCATAAGGATCACGAATATATATACTTTATGGGGTCTTCAACCTATATTTCGACATATTACAAACGGAATGACAAACTAATATATACCCTCACCATATATGGTGGAGGGTATAAAAACATGTTCATATGATAGGCTAAGATATCTAAAAAGATATATAAAAGAAAGTCAAAATTGCAAAAAGTAATAAAATAAGCTCCCTCGCACGAACCGTTTCGAAATTCTGTATTGAAAACTTTATTTCACAGATCTGTAAGTGTTTCAATAAACAATAAACATTGATAATACATACCATAGCACTTCATTTAAAATTACAAAAATTTTTATTTATAATTTGTCAAATGTTACTATGAAATAGACAACAAATGCCAAAAATCAGTACTAGAGGGCCTCTTTCGATCTCATTTTGAACCACCGCCCACAACAACTGATATTAAAATTAGTTCTTCCTTTAATTTTCTTGTAGTAGATTGATATAACACATTCATGCTTAGAATGGGCTATATATAGATCACTAGATATGAATTTCCAAGATTTTTAATAGCATTTGAAAAAAAAACTTCTAATAATATTAGGCTTTTCTTATGCAAAATTACAAAATTTTTCAATACATAAAGTTCCTTTGCACCTTTTGATGCATCAGCAGTACTTTGAAAATAAAAAACCCAATTTATACCAGACTGTTAGAAAATTGAAGAACGAATATTGCCAAAGAAAATAAAGTGGTAGTGGGCGCTTATGAGTTAATATGCTATCGTCAATTTCTTCTTTCGATATAAAGTTAAAAAGTTATTAGTTTGTCCTCAGTAAAATATCAAGTATATAGTCAATAAATTATAAACAAGTTACAATTCGATTTTTTAACTCATGATAAAAGTTAACGAATGTTTTCTATTTGAAAACAAACTTAATAAATTTGAAACAAACTTTTGAATAAGAGCCTTATCAGACTTATTAAAATTGGGGGAAAACAATAAGAAGAATAAAATCAATAATAATTTAGTTTGTATTGCAAAACGCGAAAAAATACAAACAATTTAAAATAATAAATAAAGTTGTTTATTGTTGGTAATAGTTTAAACAACTTTTAAGTATTTTATTAACAAATACAATGGTAGAACCATGTATCTATAAATTTAACAATAAATTGAAGTTCTGTCAAAGTAGTGCTGATACACAAAAAGGTGCAAAGAAACTTCATGTTTAAACAAAAATGTTATTCTGCATTAGAAAATCTTAATTTTAATTGAATTGCTATTAACTGATATTTAAAACTCACAAAAAGAGTACTATGGCGTTCTATATAGACCCCATTCTAAGCACGGTTGTATTTCATCCATCTACTACAAGAAAATTTAAATTATAATAGACTATTGGAATGTAATCATTAAAGGAATTAATTTTGTTGGATAGTCGTATCAAATCAGGGAATTTTTAAAATTTGTATTTATATTTTCGGTACAATCTTAAATTTATCGGGTTAAATCAGTTAAATCCCATACAGCGGATTTTTCAATATTATTATCTTAGCAATTGTTCCATAGCTATTGTACATAGTTAAAAAACTATACCAGTTGTGCATAAAAATTATTTAACCTGGTAATTTTATCTCCTCTATCACACTACAAATTTTAGCGAAATGTGAATTATCACTTGGAATAGTTTCGCTGTTAGTGTATATTTGCAATAAAATAACTTATCCATGGAATTAAAGCAAATGTCAAAAAAATATATTCAAAACAACAACAAATTTTTGGGTTAACTATTAAATAAATTAATGTGAAACCCAGCGTAAGTAAAATTTTAAACAAAATTAAAAATAAATACGAAAGTTCTTTAAAACTGTTTTCTCAATAATATCTGTGAATTTGTGAAAACTTATAATTTGAAGATTATTTGAACATCTTAAAATCTTGATCTTAAGGTATAAAAAATAGACAATAACTTATGCTTTAGAAGTTAAAAAGGCGTCCTTTTTAAGATAATTATCGGGTTAATATCCAAATCAATACTTTTTTAATTTATAACCAAGGATTCTTTTGGAAGTTTCTCTGTAAAATAACACTAATAGGCTTATTACACTGAGTAACATTTTTGTGAAACGCATGGAAGATGTTGAAAACGTGAAACATGAATTTACAATGGCAATATCTTTCATTTTTCATTTGTCATTTATTCAGCTGTCAAAAAATAAAAAATTGATTTAGAGAAAGCATTAATCACTGGAGAAGTTGTTGCTTAGCACAAACAAACCCGAATTTTAATGCAGTACATGTGCCGCTCATTTTCCTTTTCCTTTGTTAAATAAATTTGTTGTGTTTATTTTCTGCAATGTCAGTTTGCTAGTGCCAGTGGGAAGATGTTAACATTTTTGCAAATTGATGAAAGATGAATAATGTAGGTCAGTGGAAAAAGCCTATAAGTGAAACTTAGAAAACACTGAAAGAAGTGATAACCAAAGAATCACCTCCACTTTTTTTTTTGCTGGGTAGGTACAAATGTTGTATCATCATATCATCTATAATTGTATTTTTAAATTTAATTTTGACATCTCAGTTTCCATAGCGCACTACAACAACAAATAACACCCAAATTATAATACTGGGAAAATTACAGTTATTACAGTCACATTATTTTGGCATTAACAACACGTGTTTTTTTGTTAGAAGAAAAAAATATGTTTAAATTTATAATGTACTCGTTTAACTGATTAATAACAGTATATATCATCAGGATTTCTTTTTTTCAAAATACACTTCTAAAATTGTGTAACAATTTAGAACTATTTTCAAAATTACGTTGTTCTAACAATGTATTCTTGTAGAGGAGACAAACAAATTATACTTCTGTCGGCGTTTATAAAGATCACATCGGGATTTTATTTAAGGTTAAAGTTTCCCCCCTTTGACATGTTCGTGCAGCATATCGGTAAACTAAACTATGTGTTCTTTACATCTAAGGTAGGGTACGTTGAACAACTTTGTATAAAATATTTACGAAAGAAATTAATTCAGTAGGGAAGAATTTCCTGCTAACTTATTTATTTGTGACACCAAATTTAAATTTTGAATTTTCGTTGAAAAGTTATTTTTTATTTTGTGAATATTGTTTTGCGTTTAATGTTTTTTGTTTGCAATGTGCCCAATGTTCATGGGTAGTCATTAACCACTTACTGACAAAATCAAAAAAAAAAAATGTCTCTACTAAAGGATTTTCAAAAAATTCAGAAAAAGCGATGTTATATTACAATTTTTTTTTAAGTTTTCATCATCAGGTGAGTTTAAGCAGCACTTTCAGAATGTGAATTAGGAAAAAATTAACGAGTTCATTATAAATAACGTAAAATAAAAAGAGCCATCTTCAAGGATCCTATAGGTCTCCGAGTGGTAGTGTTGTTAATTATGATACACAACCATTATAATCTAATCTAGATATGTTATAAAGAATAATGCAATTATGTATTCACAAACGCGGTGTTTATAATAAATTTGTTAATTAATTCTATTTTTAAAGCGTTTGTAACTACTCCATTCAAAATCTCAGTTTGACCTCATTTTTTATGCACCATCTTAAATGTTTAAAAGTAAAAAGGGAGTAAAAATTTTGCATTTTCCGGGCACTTTTTTCGGTAGCATGCCGAAAATTTCGAAATTTTAAAAATAGCCTATTATTAATGTTCTCATCTTAGTTTTCGTTTCTCTGTAACATATCAAAATTTTATTTAAATCGGCGTCTAGGAATTGGTTAACTCCCCTGATGAATTGATATTGGAATTTATGTTAACTATTTTATAATATATATATATATATATAAATATATATATATATATAAATATATATATATATATATATCCCAACTCTAAAACAGATTCAATTGTTAAAAAGTGCAGTAACTGTGGTCAGAATCACACTGCCAACTATCGTGGCTGTCCAGTGTTTTTACGACTTAAACAAGTAGCTTCATCACGCAGATCTTCTCCTGCTCAATACCAACATTCTTACTTTCCAGCCCTTCCAACAACTAATTCTGATCGCACGGGAGCCAGAACACAACAAAATATTCCTCCTCCTCAGAATTTTTCATATGCTCATATGCTTAAAGAAAGCTCGCCAGCCCAATCGAATGATTCTCAAGGCTCAATTGAGAACCTCATTAAAACAATGAATAACTTTATGTCTAACATGCAAAATATGTTCCAGGAGATGATGAGGAACCAAAGCATGCTCATGCAAATTTTGTTGGATAGAAAATGAATCTGTTGAAAATATGTTTCTGGAACGCAAACGGCCTTAGCCAACATAGAAAGGAAGTAGAACATTTCCTGCAAGAGCAGGAAATTGATGTACTATTAGTCTCTGAGACCCTCTTTACACAGAAAAATTGTTTTAGAGTAAATGGGTATTCAATATATGATACTAAACACCCAAGTGGTAGAGCATGTGGTGGTACAGCATTAATTGTGCACAATAAAATTAATGCCAGAATTCGGAAAAGATTATATTCAGGCAACATCTATTAATCTTACCGATTTTAGGGTCACATTGTCTTCTATATATTGTCCTCCGAGACATAACATTAACCGAGTTCAGTTTATCGATTTCTTTGCTACACTTGGTTCAAAATTTATAGCAGCCGGTGACTATAATGCTAAACATACATTTTGGGGATCACGCCTTATCACACCCAGGGGCAGACAATTATTAAGTGCTATTTCTTCACACAGTCTAAATGCTTTATCCAGCGGTCACCCAACATACTGGCCATCCGACTTGAATAAGATTCCTGATCTTATAGACTTTGCCGTCACAAAAAATATAAAAAGAGAGCAAATATCCGTGAGCTCATCACTGGATTTATCTTCTGATCATTCACCATCAATCATATGGTTGAACGACATTCCCACTGGAGTTGAGGAAAGGCGTCATTTCTATCCAACTAGAAACACAAACTGGTTAAAATATAAAATGTATGTGAGTTCTCATCTTCCATACAATATCCCACTTAGAAATTCATCAGATATTCAATCTGCAGTGAACATATTTACTGACGTTCTAACTACTGCAGCCTCAGTCGCAACTCCTATCTTTACACCCAGAAGTAGGGTAGCTCAATACACTCCAGGAAATATTCAGTTCCTTGTGAATGAAAAGAGAAAATAAAGAAGACAGTGGCAAGAAAGTCGATCTCCAGCTATAAAAAGCCGACTTAATCGATGCCAAAGAGACCTCCAAGCCGCCTTAAAGAAAAACGAACTAAACCATCTTGCCAATTACCTAAGTAACCTTAACCCTTTTAAGGAAACAAATTATAGTCAGTGGAAAGCTGTCAAACATATGCAATGCCCTATATCATATGAATCCCCAATACGACTCGAAAATGGCACTTGGGCTAAAAATGGATGCGAAAAAGTTAACGCTTTTGCTAATCACTTAGAAAAGGTGTTCACTCCAAATGATACGAGCTCTAATACAAGCCCTTATATTATAGATGATGTTGTTCCTTCGCCCTTAAAATTCCGTTTCCCATTAATAATGTCAAGTATTCAAAAACTTGATCCAAAAAAATCCCCAGGTATAGACAGAATTTCATCGTCTATGATTACTAACTTGCCTATCTCAGCTCTTAAATTATTGATGTACATTTACAACGCCATTCTTCGCTTGGGATATTTCCCATCGTCTTGGAAAGAATCGGAAATTGTTATGATTCCTAAACCAGGTAAAGATGTTAGCCAAGTTACATCTTATAGACCTATAAGTTTACTATCAATCCTCTCGAAATTTGAAAAAATACTTATTAGTAGCCTTAGTACATATTTAAACTCAGGGCATATTATTCCCGATCATCAGTTCGGATTCCATGAAGGCCATGGCACAGTTGAGCAAGTTCACAGAATAACAACGCTTATTAGGAAGGCATTCGAGAATAAGCAATATTGCTCTGCTTTATTTATCGATATCTCACAGGCATTTGACAAAGTCTGGCACGAAGGTCTTATATTCAAGATTACAAACCTGCTCCCTGCAAGTACACATAAACTTTTCAAAAGTTATTTATCTGATAGAAGCTTTCGAGTACGGTCGAAAGACGAACTTTCTTCTTCGAGAAAAATTTCTGTTGGAGTCCCACAAGGTAGTATACTAGGTCCCTTGCTATATATTATCTTCACAGCAGATATGCCAACCAATGCTCTTACTTACACATCTACTTTCGCAGATGACACAGCTTTTATGAGCATTAACTCTGATTGTAAGGTTGCTTCCGCGCTGCTGCAGACTCATGTTCATGAGCTTGAAAAATGGCTAGACAAATGGAAAATTAAAGTTAATCCGACTAAGTGACTGTAAGGTAACCCAGATGAAATTGAAATCTGCTGAACTTAACTGGCTCATTGGGCCCAATTCTGCTTTAGAATTAGATTACAAAGTCCTTTTGTACAAATCGGTAATCAAGCCCATATGGACTTATGGTATTCAAATATGGGGAACGGCTTCGGCTTCGAATGTTGCTAAATTACAGAGAAGACAATCGAAACTTTTACGATTGATAACTGGCGCTCCTTGGTTTGTCAGAAATGACAATATTCATAGGGATTTAAATATTTCCTCAGTACAAGAAGAAATCAAGCGGTTCTGTACAAAATACATCACCAAGCTTCAAGTTCACCCAAATCATCTTGCAAGACAACTCCTGCTCTTTGAAGGACATCAGCGATTAAGGATGGATACTCTGGATCTGGGCAGCTAGGCCCTTTTCTATCTTCCTGTGCTGTGCTTCTCACATTGCTCAATTATCTAAGTATTAAGATTTGAATAATTAAGAATGGAATTGCAATGGCAACTTCCATTAAATGTATTTTGTTTAAGATTTGATTACTTATTGTTATTTTCTTATGAGAAAGATTCAATAATAAAAAATCCATTTAAAAAAAAAAAAAAATATATGTATATATATATATATATATATTAGCGACTACAGTCAAAATATTTTTATAGTGATTGACTGTAGTTTATTTAAAAAGTTATCCGTAGACACAGAAAACAATTCATTGTGATAATTGAATTTCTTGACAACTGAATTATTCGGTTGTCGCAATCAAATATCAAATCGATTGAAATATATGGTTTCAACCAAAACTCTGTTGTGTTAACCGAATTTCGGTTGCCACAAACAAATATGTCGGTGGCTCCAACAAAACCATTTGGTTGGCAAGAAATTCGGTTGTCACAATGTTTTTAAATGAATAAATAGTTAAAATATAAAGATAAATATTTTTTACACTTTTAAAAGAATAAATTGTACGTATATAAATACAGATTTTGTAGTTAAATTGTTGACAGTTAACAAAAATAAAAACAGAAAAAATCATTACTTTTTGTGGATTTTGCAGTTGGCTATTTGACAGTTAAATGAAAGAAATAAATAAATTATCATTTAAAAATTATTTAAAAATAATTTATTATTTACAGATATTGTAAGTAAATTTTTTACCATTTAAAGATAATGATTTTTCATTTATTTTAAAGTACCTTTTCAGTTAATTTGTACTATAAACTGTTACAAGTGTATTTATACAAGTATGTAGTTTCGTTGAAATAAATAATGATAAAATATGTGTAATTTGGGCTATCGATCATATTTATGAAATTAAGAATACATATTAATTGAAGGTTTAATCAACCATATGTTTGAGGCATTCCACTCCAAATATAAACATATCCCCTTATAATATAAAAAAATTATGTCGTGACAATGTCTGTGAACACAGAAAAAAGTATCACAAAATTTTAACAGCCGATTTCATACCATGATTTTAACATGTATGTTATTCATGATTTCTCCATACTCTTGTTAAACTCTTACTAACAAGCTTTCAAACTCTTATTAAGTGTTTTCAAACAGTTGTTTGTGTCAAATGTATGTGAAAACAAGTAAGAGCGGCTAAATTCGGCTATGCCGAATCTTATATACCCTTCACCATGGTTGAAAAAATAGTGAAGTTTATATATGGACATATATGAAATGGACAGATTTATATACCGACGCCTTTAAGTGGAAATAAACCTTTTAGTTTGGTGATAAAACTTGAACTCGGAAGATTTATGGTTCCCGAAAATAGGTATTTAAAAAAATTTATGTTTTGGTCATAACTACTTTCAGCAAATATGTTTTACTAAAGATTTTCGATCTTTGGATACATAAGACGTATCCATAGGTCATATTACTGCTCTAAAATTTTAGTTTTTATACAAATTTTGATGTTTTTAGACCATTTTTGGAGTATTTAATTACGGTCTTACCGTTCTTAAGATACAAATTAATCTATTTTGTGCCACGCCCAATTCAAGGATCACGCCCACATTTGGTCAGATGTTGTGTATTGATAACCAAGATGCTTGCATCTTATTTGGAAACTTTTTCTCTTTCCGTTCTCCAATTATACAGAAAAGCTGACCGACATCGTTAAGCCAACTGTGCTGGACGTATTTGTTTTGTTAAAAGTTAAAATAAAAAAATAAAATAAAGTCTTAAGAAAATCAAAAAAAAAGTGTTAAAAAAATATAAAAATAAAAAAAGTTGAATAGACGGGGCTCGATCGCGCGACTAAAAGAAAAAAAGTATTTGTGACAAAGCGCTTAGACCACTGAGCCATTGAACGTCGTTAATAGAAGAAAATAAAGAGTTTTCGTTTAAAACAGATTTGTTTGGGTTTTATTTAAATGACAAACCTTTGTATAGATTTGTTGTTTGTGTATAAAAGGTGAAGAGGTGAAAGACAAAAATAAAAATAAAATAAAAACAACAACAATCACGATCATAATGCCAATCAGTGTTGTCATATTTTTTTTCAAAAATCTTTTTAGTTCTAAAAAAAGCTTTTTCGACCAAAAAAATATTTTTTTACAAATCGTTAAAAGATTTCGCTAGAACTGCATGTGTTTTATTTCTACAAAAACGTTTAATTTAGCTGGCAAATTTGCATTTGGGATTTTATTTCGCTTTTTCATTAAAAAATGTTTTTAATTTCTTTAGCTTAATTTTAAAAATTTGAAGGACCTAAAATAGTTGCACTCAAAGGGAAATTATGTATAAAATTTTCGAAATATATGAGAAATAAAATGGTTTAAAAATCTTTTTATAAATTCTTTTCAATCGGAGCAAAAAATAGAAATAAAACCGTTTGTATTTTGTTTGTATCAGAGGGTTTTTATAAAAGTTTTGATGTTTTTAGCCTATTTATGGATTATTTAATTATTAATATAAAATTTTATTTAAATTAATTATTAAATGTTAAAAAGAAAACAAAAAATAAACAAAAAAAAGTCTAAAGAAAATAAAAAAAAATTGTACAAAAAAAGTTGAATTAAAGGGTGTAGGAATCGAACCCGCGCCTTAGAGAAAAAAGAAGTATTTGTGACATACCGTTTAGACAACTGAGCTATTAAGGTCATGTGGAATCATCGTTAATAGAAATAATTAAATAAACAGTTTTTGTTCAATAGATATTTATATTGGTTTGTTGTTTGTGTATAAAAGGTGAAGAGGTGAAAGAAAAGAATTTCAACAAATGTATGTTTTGTTATGCGTAATACTCAACATATGTACATATAAAAAACAAAGGGATTTTACGGAAAAAATTAGAGGTAGTCGTGGTTTTTTGCTAATATCTCAGCCATTTATTAACCGATCTGTCTCATTTTCAATAGCAAACAGAAATGGATCACATATAACAGAAATATATAACAATCAAGTCCTCATTACGTCTGAGGTCTTCGAAAAACCCATTTCAACACACAGACGGACAGACGGACATCGTTAAATCAACTTCGCTCCTCATAAGGACCCAGAATATATATACTATATAGGGTCTAAGATCAATATTGTAGAAATTACAAACGGAATGACAAACTTATATATACCCTTCCACCTGTGCTGAAGAGTATAAGAAACATAATGTGCGGTTAAAAAAAATTTATAATTTATATTTAATAATTTAGATTCACTATAGTTTTTGAGAGATGTGGCCTTGTGAGGGCGAGTCAATCAGTGACGAATTGCTGTCATAAATATTAAAGTCACTCTCAAAATATTTAGGCAATCGGGAAACCAATAAGAAGCAATATTCAATGTTGTTCAGAGCCTCCTGTTTCTTCTTATGTGTACACTCAGAATATTATGTAGTTTACTGTGTGTAGTTTAACAAAAAAGTTTTCAGTAAAAATAAAGGAACATACATTTATTTTTTAAGAAAATATTTATTTTAACTTTTTTATATTTACTCAAAATGATTTACTGTCATTTGGCGATGTTTTTCAGTTGAATTTGTTTGAAATTTAATACAAATTTGCCGACAAAACAAAAATTTGTGGTTTATTGTTTCCTTTAAATGAAACAAATAAATTTTTATTTGCTGCTGAAAAAAATATTAAAAGAATCCCAATATTGCTTTTAATTTCAAATATTTCAATTATTAAAACACTTACAATATTATTTCGATAAAAATAATCTAAAATACATATAATATTAATCGAAAATATAATCAAAAAGGGGACTACAGATTTTTCATTATATTCAGCCCATTTTGTTGTTTATATTCAATCATTGTTTAATAATAGACAAAAGTAGTAAAAACAATCGAAAGTCGTTTAAAATAACTATCAATTTTTAACTGACAAAACGTACACTCACCACAAAAAGTCTGTAATGGCAACTGAAAATTTTGCTGTTATTACGGTAAATTCTGCTAATTTGAGGCCCAACTGTATTTTTTGCTAATCTTAGCAACACATGTCTGCTGACGTGTAGTACAATGAAATTAGTAGAAAAATTAGTATCCGCTACTAAATTTTAGTAGACTTTTTGTAAATTGGAATTTAAAATCTGTTTGCTAAAATCAGCAAAGAAAATTACTAAATATTATTAATATTAGTGCAAAGTCTTAAACTTATTTTTTTTTATCGAGCATTTTGATTATATTTTTCAAAATTATTTTATACAAAATTAAAAATAAAAAAATCAAAGGCTTGAAAATCTTAAAAACTGTTAAAACATAAACGAATTTATCATTTTGTTTTAATTAAGTAATTTCTGTTTTGAAAAATATTTTAGTCATTTTTTTTTTACTTTTAAGGTTGAATTTTAATTGTTTTTAGGGCTGATTTTTAGAACTAAAAACCTTTTTAGTGCTATTTTAAGTGGATGTCTTCTTTTGAGACATGAGTCGGTAAATTCACTTCCGATCCTTTTTTTTAATCTTTGTAACATTTTAAGGCAATTTAAGTTTGTTGGTGTAAGTTTTAATTAGAAATACCATTTCCTTCAATATCCACTTTTTTAAAATTAGTAATTTTTTTTGCTAACTTTAGCAAATCGGTTTTCAAAAATTTGTAAAATGATTTCTGAAATTAACAACAAAAATTTTTAAATATTCTGTGAAAATTCTGTAATTTGTAAAATGTAAATAGCAAAAATATTTGCTAAATAATAATTTTTTTACTAAAAATCAGTACAAAAATTGTAAAGTGGGATTGAAAACCGTTTAAAAATTTTTCTGCTAACTTTTTTTTTTTAGTGTAGGAAAAAAACGATTTTCGTTGTTTGTTTTTCAAATTGAAAATTTTTTATTTGTATGTAATTTTACAAAACACAACACCCACAGATTAATATATTTTTATTTTCTATGTGTGTTTCTGTATTTGAATAATTTCTTGTAATTTTTATTGAAATATTTTTGTATATAAACAAACCATTTTGGTAAAAAAACAAAAAGGAATTATATGAATTTCTGTTTTAGGAAAGAGAAAACATAAAATTTTACATTTAACAGAAAATATCAACTCCTACTGAATGTCTGTAAATTTAATTTTTCATTTAAAAACAGACTCTAAGTATTACTTAAAAAAAACTACAGTCGGTAACGGAAAATATATTGTGAGTGAAGAACTTCATACACACATACTCATAACGATATTCAAACAACATATATTTATGTGTGAGTATACATTTTGCAGATTAAACAAACAAAAATACAAAAAACCGAAACAATTTCAAATAAATGAGTAATCAGTTATTGTTACGGAATTGGTAGGTAAAATTTTAACATTTATTTTTAACTGAATAATCATTTGTTTGTACTGAAGTGTCAGTTGTTGAAACAGTAAATAAAAATAAATAAAAAACCATTTAATTTAAATGAAAAGTAAGTTGGACGGGTTTTAAATGAAAAATCATTCATTTTAAATAGTATTTCCTGTTATTTTAAGGGCATAATTTTTTAATTTTAAATGCTTATTTTCCGAAAGTACTAGGTGTCCGAAAGTACTATGACCAATTTCTTTGCATTTGCCTTATGACATGTTCTTTTGTGCTAGTCCTGTGTTACGTTATTCTGCATCTCACTGTCATAGGAGATTTTTTTCATATAAAACTACCGATCCGATGTTTCAGCTCTGTTTCCCACAGGGTATTTACACAATTTTTCTAAAGAAAAAAATTAAAACCATTTAAACAAAAATGTCTTGGAAAGTTAGCATCAGTCCTTAGAACTTGTATTAATAATTAATTTATTTTAAAGTCAAATGCAATTTTAATCACATTTGATTAAACAGAAACGCCACTACTTTTCTTCCTCAACACAAACAAAATTATAAAATTTTAAAAACTAAAATTAAATTATGGCAAGCTAACATTATTGCACGACTTACAATAAACTACAGGGCATGTTAAAAATGTATTGTTGTACGCGAACTATAAATTTGTAAAATTTAAAAGAGAAAAATATTTTCATTTAACAATACGTATGTTTGCTAGCTACAGCATATTTTCCAATTTTTTTTAGTATTATGAAATATGACATTGCCAAAGGGACTTTAACAGTTTTAGTTGTACGTGGGGTCAATGTCATGGCGTAGTTTTGTTATAGGGTGCCCCTGTATAGGGGGTTCTTACAAATTTCGACTAAATACGGAAAATATTATTAAAAAAAAAATAGTTTCGGTCCACCGTAATCACAATTTTGTTAAAAATATTAAATTATTTATATGTTACAAAAAATGTTGATACTACGAGAGCGTTTCAATAAGTCCGTGACTTTTCAAGCTTCCCTCGTAGTTACATGAAATGCAACACTGCTCCCATCAAGTACCACCTGTCAATATACTAATGTTAAATTTTTAGCAAAGTTCCGTCATTTACTTTGCGTTTAACAGCAGGATTTTTCGAGGTTCATAATATAGGCATTTGTTTGATCAATAATTTCATCGTTGGAGTTAAATCTCTTTCCACCGAGCCATTTCTTTAGGTTTCGAAATAGTCACTAGGGGCTAAATCCGGGGAATGGCATGGAAACTAAGCTTGTCACACGATTCCGTTGGTGGTCGATTGTGAACAAACGCGGCAGCCATCTTGCAGAAAGCTTTCTCATACCCAAGTGATAGTTCAAAATTAAAACCACTGGGCCATGTGAGATGCCTATATCTTCCACAATCTATCGCACATTCAATCTCCGATCGGCCAACACCATATCGTGAATTTTTTCAATTGTTTTGGGTGTAGAGCAGTTGCGTCCAACTCATATGCACAATGTGCAAGCTTTTGCGAAAGAGCTTTTTCACCTACAGCGAGCTTCGACGAAAGCTTTTACATATATGAGAGCACAATACAAGGATGGAAATTTTGAGTTTCGAAATGCTATAAGTTGTATAATTATATCAGCCAAAACACTTTAATATTTCTTTTCAAAGATCTTAAAAAAACGCCTTCTTCAAAAGGCTTGCAGTGCTTTGCTAAGGATAGAGCAACAACAAAGGAATCTTTGCTTTGATATTTTTTTCATGAATTGGTCGATAGGCAAATTTTTCTTTAACTTCAGTTCATCTACTAATTTGGCCCTATCTAAATTTTTATTCAAAAATCTCTTTTGGCATGTATTATAATGCCTTTCAATGGTATGTTTGTAATTGCGTTTAGCATTATAACCACAAACCAAACATACAGGATCGCCGTCATTGTTTTCAATAAACAAAAACAACTGTTCCCACGCTTTATTTAATATATTTTTTTTTGTGAATACAGACTGATCGTTTTTTGTTTGAAAATGTTTCTTTGAAAGTTATTTTTAAGTTGATGGAAAAGTACTAACGAAATGAATTTTCCGTCCCTGAAAAAAGGCCCTTTACTACAAACGCAAATATCATAGTATTAGTGTTTGGACGCCACTGGTGTAGAGACCTCAACTGGGCGTCCAGAACATTCGGTATCCTTCGTGCTTGTAAGGCCACAACGAAAGTCAGTAAACCACTTTTTTACAATTAAAATCGATGGTGCAGAGTCCCCATAGTATTTATAAAGCTTTTCCTTTAGTTTGATTGACGGTTATTTTCCCAAAAAATAATGTTTAATGAGCACAAGAAATTCACTTTTTCCATTTTTAAAAAAATGCCACGAGGTTGTATGTTAAACACAAATGACGGAACTTGTTCAAAATTTGACAGTAGTCTATTAAAAGGTGGTACTTGATGGGAGCAGTGTTGCATTTCATATAACTGCGAGGGAAGTTCGATAAATCTTATTGATCCACCCTTGTAGTTGAGTGTTTTTTAAATAAATAAAAAAAACATACATTATTATATACTTGCTGAAAACTTAAAAGTGCTGCGATGGACCAAAACTATTGTAATTATGATAAAATTATATCTATTTCTCGTAAAAAGTTTTACATAACAGTTTTACATAGTAGTCTTTTTAACCATATATGGCCTCATGGGCTCGGTTATAAATTTATTGAAATAAAAAAAAAATACGAATTTTTTAAGGTAACAATAACATATTTGACATTTTAAATTGCTTGTCGGAAACTAAAGTACCCTCCAAAAAATTGTTCGTTGGGTATATTCGGTATTAAGCACAAACAAAAATTTTTAACGAGACATCCCATCAAATATGTAATTATAAAGTTTAACATTTTTGCATTCATTTAAAGTTTATACGAATTAAACAGGTTGAATGTGTTGATTTTAAATTTACATAGCTTTAATGTGTTTAAGGAAAAAGTGACAAGTAATTGAAACCAGGAGAATATGTTGTACAAACAATTGTGTCTACACTTTACTAAGTATTTGAAGTAGTTAAATCTTTGTATTGCCAACAAAATTATAGTTGACAACTACTAATGTTTATACTTATCCTTACAATCACAGTAAAGTGGTAGTTAAAAGCCCTATTATATATTTGAATCTCTGTATACAAAATGTAGTTTCGAACTTAATGTTCATAGAGACATGCCATATACATACATATTCATAAAAATATGTGCAAGTATTTATTATCTTACCATTCTTATTTTATATCGATGGTCGTAAGTAGACAAGTCGCTGCAAAACAACTTGATATAAGGATGTCAAATAACCTCTGTGTGTACTCTTTGACATGTTATATATATTTTGTTATTATGAAAATAAAAGAATTGCATTATTTTTTAAATGTATTAAACCCAATGTAGAAAAAAAATAACAAAAATATTTTTAAATGTGTTTTTCTGACAACCATGAGTTTAATATCGGTTATCACTGTACAGTTAAGGCGGTTTTACTGATCTGAATTTGGCTTCTTTCTATTTTGTAGACAACTATTAGGACCCTGAAATAATGGGTACAAATATATTATTTTAAGTATTGTCCATCGCTGGCCAGATCTTTTTTCCATCTTTCTGACAATTTTCGGATACCAGCTTGGAAGAACTACTCATCTTTTGAGGCAATCCAATCATCCAGCCATTTTTTACATTGATCATATAAAGTGAACTTCTGCTCGGTCGGTAGGTAGGACCGATTTTAGCGTTTCGAAGTAAGTCTTAACCGGTCTTGCAACATGTGAAGAAAAATCGGCCGTTTTTGCTTCAGTGCGCGATTCAAGCGCATAAGTTGAGTCTGATAGCGTTTCCACGTTATCGTTTTATTCGGTTTGAGCAGCTCGTCACGCGGCACTGGTCCTACCAAATAGAGAGCATATGTTACATGCCAATAATATTCGGCTTTGCGAAGGATGCTGATGGCTATCTGGGTAAAACCCATGACTTTTTGGGCTTGGGGTTGTCGTAAGGATCCACTTTTCATCGCCATTTCTTAACGTTCAAAGAGGTGTTCACAATCGAAAAGTCCTTTCGACGTCGTGCACCCAGTTTCCTCGCTTTTAAATGAATACTATCTAATACCAATGATTTTGACAACTCAATGATTCCAATTCTTCGTTTTCATTACTTCATCTGGTATAAAATTTGTCATGTTCCAGGCAATATTTAGTATTGTTATTTTCGTTTTAACTAAACGACACAAGACGTTAATTTACAATTGGTTTTAGCGGTAAGACATTGGAAAATGGAATATTGGTTCATATACAAGTGGCGGCCTCTTGTGTGAAACGTTCTTTATTAATTTAAGCTTCTAATACAAACGATAGTCCTTATAGTGTCCCTTTTTATGAGATTTATTAGTGAAAAATATTTAAAATCCGCAAGCCATGTGGTTTTTATAGGAATTTTGGATATTTTTCTTCCGATGCTTAGTTAAGTGTTTACAATGACAGCAGTGGAGAGATTATCCCGCAAGTTGTGTTTGACAAATTACTATTAGCCTTTTAACTTAATTACGAGTTAACAATTTATGACCAACAAAATATATGTACTCTTTCCTCTAGCTATTAACTTAACTTCCTTTCGCC
The DNA here is from genome assembly GCA_949748255.1 of Eustalomyia histrio. Lineage (NCBI taxonomy): Eukaryota > Metazoa > Arthropoda > Insecta > Diptera > Anthomyiidae > Eustalomyia > Eustalomyia histrio. Next base: position 124,023,185 of record OX456524.1, read on the forward strand.
ATCGCAATGCACTGGATTAGTAGGAGTATCCCCTGAGCGTTTGTTTCATAAAAAAAATATTAGAGTGGTCCTTTTTTTCAACTTGCAAATTTTTACCGTAACTCCCGCTGGAAATTTACATAAAATCTTATTGTGGGAAAAATTAGGACGATGGCACATCTTAATTATATGAGAAAACCTTCCTTTTGAAATATTTTTTATGAAAATTTTGATATTTGTCATTACTCTATTAATTAGGCACCAAATTAATCAGAAAGTAGGAAAGAAGGGGAACTTACGCAAGTGAGGCACAAACGCCGCACCTATTATATCAAGATTTAAGAAAGCTAATAAATAAGTTGAAATGACAATTTGTGCAGTTATCATGTTTCGTAACTCCAATGTTGAAGGATTTACTGTACATATTATCATGAACCCCCAGAAAATACATCAATACGGTATATTCAGGAGGTTTAAAAAAATATACTCAAGTAAGCCTATTTCAGTACTATGTTCCGTTGATATTAGTTAGAGATTTGATCTAGTGCGTTTTTAATAATTTTAGAAAAGTGTAAAAAAGATCCACCTTTGTAGCCGTGATTTAAGCACATCCGCCATCCTGCAGCCTGTAACGACGAGTTTTCCTCCGGTCGCTGGGGTATAGCTCGCGGTGGTCCGGGTCGCTGCAGAAATTTTTATTCGCATAGACAGAGAGTGAAATAAAAAAACGGTTAGTTTTCTATTTAATAAAGGGAATCTTTATTTAGTACAATTCATTCTTTTCTTTAGTTTTAACAATTCGGACCAAATTTGTAAATAATAGTGGATTTCAGAGAAACCTGGACTAGGCACTTCCCCTTTTTGAGTTGAGCATATATTCGTCCTTAGGAGAGACCTAGCGTAGGCACCTCTCTCTAATTCACGGAGCAAACACAATTTATACCCTTACTAGAGAAACCTGGCGTAGGCACTTCTCTCTACTTCACGGGGCAAACACAATTTATCGAGAAACCTGGCGTAGGAACTTCTCTTTAAACGCGATGATCACACTATGTATATTCTTACTAGAGAAACCTGGCGAAGGCACTTCTCTCTGATTCACGGGGCAAACACAATTTATAGAGAAACCTGGCGTAGGAACTTCTCTTTAAACGCGATGATCACACTATGTATATTCTTACTAGAGAAACCTGGCGAAGGCACTTCTCTCTGGTTCACGGGGCAAGCACAATTTATAGAAAAACCTGGCGTAGGAACTTCTCTTTAAACGCGATGATCACACTATGTATATTCTTACTAGAGAAACCTGGCGAAGGCACTTCTCTCTGATTCACGGGGCAAACACAATTTATATCCTTACTAGAGAAACCTGGCGTAGGCACTTCTCTCTCATTCACGGAGCAAAAGCAATTTATCGAGAAACCTGGCGTAGGAACTTCTCTTTAAACGCGATGATCACAATATGTATATTTTCACTAGAGAAACCTGGCGAAGGCACTTCTCTCTGATTCACGGGGCAGACACAATCTATAGAGAAACCTGGCGTAGGAACTTCTCTTTCAACGCGATAATCACACTATTTATATTTGTACTAGAGAAACCTGGCGTAGGAACTTCTCTTTCAACGCGATAATCACACTATTTATATTTGCACTAGAGAAACCTGGCGTAGGAACTTCTCTTTCAACGCGATAATCCCACTATGTATATTTGCACTAGAGAAACCTGGCGTAGGAACTTCTCTTACAACGCGATAATCCCACTATGTATACTTGCACTAGAGAAACCTGGCGTAGGAACTTCTCTTTAAACGCGATGATCACAATATGTATATTTTCACTAGAGAAACCTGGCGAAGGCACTTCTCTCTGATTCACGGGGCAGACACAATCTATAGAGAAACCTGGCGTAGGAACTTCTCTTTCAACGCGATAATCACACTATTTATATTTGCACTAGAGAAACCTGGCGTAGGAACTTCTCTTTCAACGCGACAAAACAAGGAAACCTTAGCTAGGCACTTCCTATGGTCGATGTGTACACGGCCACCGCCATCGACTGACTGCCTTTTTCTTCTCGGTGATGCTGTTTATATTCTTATTATTACTTGTGGTGGGTATGTGTTCGGCTACACACCTCGGTGAGGTGTGTTTCCTATTGAGGCACTAACAACATTAAGACAAACAGGTTTTTTTGTTTATTGGTGGTGTGATTATTAATTCTCAAATAGAAACACTTCATTTGTCCTTATATAAGAATAATAATGATAATAATAATAATAATAATGATAAAAATAAAGATTAATTCTTGTGTTTGGAAAAGACAGTACAGAAAATAAAAGTATTTCAATATACAACTTATTCGTGGTGTTGATGAAAATGAGTGTGCACGATTTTCATCATCACACTTCCTCCTTCCATTAGGGGAGGGAAACAAAAAAGGTTCTAGATTCGCTTGACTAGGAATTTCTGCCCAAAGTTTTTCATCGTTATGCGGTACCTAGCTTGGTCCGCCACTGTAATTGTGCGCTGCGTGTACTTACTCCTCGAGATGGACTTCATTTCCTGGGCGACCTGCCTTACCATGGACTGGACGGCTGGAGTTAGACCCTCTATGCCAATAATGGGAAACTGTTGCTGTGGTGGTGGTGGACTCTCTTTTCGAGTTTTTGTTAATCGATAGTTTACCCTTTCCTTTATGGTATCCTCATCACTTGAGCTTATGTCTTCGGCCCCCGGGATTGTGATAAGTCGTGGGGACTCATCGTCCGATTCACTAGAAGAAGTCGGGTAAATGAGGTCCGCGATGGAGATTTTGCGAGGAGGAGTGTCCTGACGTTTTGCTGGGGAGGAAGTTTCTGACGACGACGGGTATACTTGATGGTAAATGGCCGCGTTAGTACCTCTGGGCATTATGTCGGTGGTACCCGAGGATCCGAGCTCCGAGGACCAGGAGGACGCGGGTGACGGGCAAGAACGGTATCCGTCGTCTGTGGGTTCTGGGTCATTGGCAAGCTTGGGTCGTTGAATGGCACCTGAGGTGATTGTGGATGGACCCGACGGTAGTGGTAGAACTCCGATTTCCGATTCGCTCGATATTCTGCGACTGGTCCGGTTTCGTCGTATAACAGCATTTACGTTAATTTCGTCCTCTGATTCCTCCGTTTGCATGACAGCTGTTGTGGTTTTTGACTCATGGTCCAACTCATCTACGTCGGAAATGGGGGAGGTCGTAGGCCGGTATGGTGAGTGATTTCCTCGCGTGGAATTCACCATTTGTTGTGCCATTGATGGGGTGATTCTTTTCAGCCGGATGACACATCTCGGGAGTTGGGTGTCTGATGTTGTGGCAGTCTTATTGGGTTGCCTTTCGGTCTTTTTAACTCTTTTTTGGTGGTGGTTTTGACTATTTTTCGGCGAAACCATTGGGTGGCTTGTTTTCTTTCTGCCCGACCTTTGACAACCTGGAGGATTGTTTATCAGAATCGTGCGTCGGCCCTGTGATTGTGCTGCCAGAAGTTTGTTACGAAATTGGTTTTTACTTTTTTCGAATTTGTCTTCTTCGGTCATCTTGAGATGGTAGGGGTTTTCTTTTGTGGTTTCTACTGTTGTTGGACCTGTGAGAGAAAAGAGATAACGAAAACAAATAATTAGTAGGGACAGTTATGGTTGTTTTACGGGTCTTTTGTGCGTGAAAAGGGTTTCATTTCACTGAGGTGTGCGGTTTTGAGGGTATTATTATCTTGGTCCCGGAGTTGTGCAATGACGGGCGATATAAAATTCACCACTTTGTACGGGCCTATGTACTTGGGTGCCAGTTTGGCAGCAAAACTGTCGATGGCACTGGATAATGGATGATTTTTGAGCCACACCAAATCACCGATTTTGGGCGCCCAGGTCCGTCGTCGTAGGTTATAGTGCCGACGCTGATCCTGAGCACTCTTGCTCATTTGATGTCGCACTATTTGAAAGACCTCCTTTAGATTACTCGCCCTTTCTTCTGGACTAGTGTTAGTCGCGCCAGTTCCGGTGGAAACTTCGTCATAAAGGGCCTTGGGTAACCGGGGCTCTCGGCCTTGGACGAGATAGGCTGGGCTGTATCCCGTAGATTCGGAGTTGCTTGTGTTAAGGGCTAAACTCAACTCGGGGAGAAACTCGTCCCATTGATTGTGATGATGGCGTGAAATTTGTGCTATCATTCGTTTAATGGATCGATTAGCCCGCTCTGTGGGGTTCTCTTGGGGGCAATAAGGCGCTGAAAATTGTTGGCAGACCCCGACTTCCTTCAAATAAGTTTGGAGGGCTTTGCTGGTAAATTGACTTCCATTATCAGTGATGATCATCTTTGGTGTTCCAAATCTGGCCAGAATATTTTCTCGAAATGCTTTGATGACACCCTGGGTCGTGGCTTTCCGTAGAGGTGTAAGTTCGACCCATTTTGAAAAACGGTCAAAAAATACCAACAACATGGTATTGCCATGCTTTGATCTGGGCAGTGGACCTATGAAATCGGCACAGAGTACGGACCAAGGTTCTTCCGGTATCTGGACCAGCATTTTGCCAGCAGGGGCGACTTGGTTGGGCTTATATTGTTGGCATGATTCACAGCTGCGGACGAACTTGGCCACATCGCGATACATTCCAGGCCAATAATATCGGCTGCTGACTCGGATGTTTGTCTTCCGTATTCCAAGGTGCCCAGCCGTGGGTTGACTATGGTTTTCTTCTAAGACTCGTTGGCGTTGGGGGGTGGCGACACAGAGTTTCCATGGGGTATGGTCATCATTATTAGTGGTCTTTGGGATGTGCCTGAATAGCTCGTTACCAATGATGGCGTAATCTGGGTATTTTTCGGGTTGTTTCTTTATCTCTTCCCTTTTTCTCGTTAGCCACTTACACTAGGTCACAAATAACAAACTTTTGTCTGTTATTTGTTTCTAGCATACTTTTTCTCATGGATTTGGACCTACTGAACACGAAAATGAATTTTAAAAATTTTTCTGTCGATTGGTTTGCGAGATACAAATTTTTTAATTTTTTTTTTTAATTTTTGGAGGTACACTTACTATTTTGAGCATATCTTTAGTCTTCTTTGACCTATTTTATCCTACTACTACTCAAATTAAAGACAATTGAGCCGTCTACAACTTATTCTCAGAAAATTTTCAAATCGGGTTAGTAGTTTTGATGTTGGCGGCTTAAAAAGGTTAAAAAACTGCGTTTTTTTAGTAAAAATGTGGCTGAAAAATTCATATAAAAATTCATATAAAATGTAAAACGCGATGTTAACAGCGATTTTAATTTTTTTACGTATAGCTGACACTTTTCCAAAGAAAATAAGCCCTTACTTAACAAAATCTGATGACAAATGGCCGACTTATTATTTTTTTGGTAAACGACCGAAATTCCGCTATTTCACGATTTTTTGATTTTCATTATTTGCACAGCTTACCTACCCAACGCAAACGAATAAATACATTTGAACTTAATTTAAAATAAACAAAGTAGTCTTCGTATATTTTTTTTTAATTTATTTACAGCACTACATGCTCATACATATTTAAACATAAGGAGACACGGTTATCAATTGCATTTCAAAACTGTCTGTGAAAGTGTAAAGAAGTTAATATTTAGAAAACGCAAGGAAGACAATGAGTAAAAGACTACGTGTGTTCGAGTGTTTGAACGATCCAGACAATTTCTGCAATGTTTGTGGCCAGTTTATAAAAAAAAATCACGCACACAAGTTTACTCCAGCAGTACAATTGCACTATTTGAATTATTTTGGTATTTCACCAAATATCACAGAACCATGGACACCTAAGTCGCTGTGTGATCTTTGCTATATAATCTTAACCAACTGGGCAGCTGGCGGAAGGTAAGAATTTTTATTTAAACACATTATACATAGCGAATATAGTAATTTATTTTAATTTTAGCCGCCATATGAAATTCGATACACCAATGATGTGGAAAAAGCCGCTATGCCATTCCACAGACTGTTATTTTTGCCTCACCACAAACAGTGGGGTAGGAAGATTTTTTAAATGGAACTACGCTCAAGTGGGATCGTTTGCGCTTCCAGTACCACATTCGCATGATGTGCCATATCCAGTGTGCCCTGGTGCATCTCTTCAAAAAGCAGAATCGTCAGAAGAAGAGTCTGAGTCAAATGCAAGCGAATTTGAGCCGGGTGCAAAGCGAAAATTACTGTCACAGGCCGAACTAAACGATTGGGTGCGCGATTTTGGTCTCACTAAGGAGAAATCCGAACTTTTTGCGTCTCGGATGATACAGTGTGGATTTGCGGCTTCAGAAGTGAAAGTATCAGCGTACAGAAACCGTCACAAGGAGTATGCAAAATTTTATACAAAGAAAGACCAAATATGTTTTTGCAGCGACATTTCAGGCTTGTTCCAAGAGCTTCACCAAATTCACAACCCCAACGAATGGAGGTTGTTTATTGACAGCAACAAAGAGAGCTTGAAGGCAGTTCTCTTACATAATGGGAATGAAAAGCCATCTGTTCCTATTGCTCATGCGGTTCATTCAAAGGAGAACTATGAAACTATGGACATTTTGCTGAAATGCATAGAGTATAGGAAATACAATTGGAAAATATGCGCCGACCTTAAAGTTGTGGCCATTCTGTGTGGACTCCAAGGAGGCTATACGCGACATTGCTGTTTTCTGTGCCTTTGGAATAGCCGCGCTGATGATCAGCATTATATAAAAAAAAAAATGGCCGGTACGAACGAAACCTCTAGTTGGAGAAGCGAATGTTCAGCGCAAACCACTAATAGAGAACCGTGAAAATATAATACTTCCGCCGCTGCACATAAAATTGGGTTTGATTAAAAATTTTGCCAAAAAATTAGACAAAGAAGGTGAAGCTTTTGACTATTTACGGTCAATTTTCCCTTACCTTTCGCTGGCAAAAATTAAAGAAGGAGTCTTCGCAGGACCCGAGATAAAAAAAATGTTGAAAGATGAAAAATTCCCAAAGCTGTTATCACCCATCGAAGCCGCAGCATGGAATTCCTTCAGGCTTGTTGTGGAAAACTTTTTAGGAAACAACAAAAGCCCGAATTATAAGGACATAGTTGAGGATCTGGTAAAGAACTATGAAGCCATGGGAGTGCACATGTCACTTAAAATACACTTTCTGGATTCTCATTTGGATTTTTTCCCTGAGAATTTAGGAGACGTGAGCGACGAACACGGCGAGCGCTTTCATCAGGAATTGAAGGCTATGGAACGACGCTATCAGGGCAACTATGACACGGCTATGATGGGTGACTATATTTGGACCCTAATACGTGAGACCGATTGCAGCGAATACAAAAAACAAAGAAGAAGTCAGCAGTTTTTCCACATGGCATAAAATGTACACTTATATCTTTGTTTTTACTCATTTTTTTGTGCGTTGATTTGCTTAATTTAATTAGTTAGTTTAATTTCGTTAGTTTAGCTAATTGTGCGATACATTGAGCATGTAGTGCTGTAAATAAATTAAAAACTAATATACGAAGACTACTTTGTTTATTTTAAATTAAGTTCAAATGTATTTATTCGTTTGCGTTGGGTAGGTAAGCTGTGCAAATAATGAAAATCAAAAAATCGTGAAATAGCGGAATTTCGGTCGTTTACCAAAAAAATAATAAGTCGGCCATTTGTCATCAGATTTTGTTAAGTAAGGGCTTATTTTCTTTGGAAAAGTGTCAGCTATACGTAAAAAAATTAAAATCGCTGTTAACATCGCGTTTTACATTTTATATGAATTTTTATATGAATTTTTCAGCCACATTTTTACTAAAAAAACGCAGTTTTTAACCTTTTTAAGCCGCCAACATCAAAACTACTAACCCGATTTGAAAATTTTCTGAGAATAAGTTGTAGACGGCTCAATTGTCTTTAATTTGAGTAGTAGTAGGATAAAATAGGTCAAAGAAGACTAAAGATATGCTCAAAATAGTAAGTGTACCTCCAAAAATTAAAAAAAAAAAATTAAAAAATTTGTATCTCGCAAACCAATCGACAGAAAAATTTTTAAAATTCATTTTCGTGTTCAGTAGGTCCAAATCCATGAGAAAAAGTATGCTAGAACCAAATAACAAAATGGCTGTTGCCTAGTGTTACAGGTAGGGTGTGGCCCGTCTGTCTCCAGGACCCTGTTAAGTGTTTCCATGGGTTGTCGGGAGAGGGCATCTGCGACTACGTTGTGTTTCCCTTTACGATATTGAACCGTAAAACTGTATTGCTGAAGTTCGAGAGCCCACCGGGCCAGACGCCCGGTCGGGTTATCAATAGTATTAAGCCATTTGAGTGACAAGTGGTCGGTGATGACGTGGAATTGATAACCCTCTAAGTACGGTCGCATTTTCCGTATGCCCCATATGATGGCCAAACATTCCTTCTCTGTTGCTGAGTAGTTTTTCTCTGCGGGATTCAGGCTCCGACTGGCGTACGCTATAACGCGTTCGGCACCTTCTAGGTCTTGGGTAAGTACCGCACCCAATCCATAGTCACTTGCGTCTGTCTGTAGCACAAAAGGCTTGGAAAAATCGGGACACGCTAGTACCGGGGCCTCAGTTAGCTTTGTCTTGAGGGTCTCGAAGGCACTCTGTTGGCCCGTTGACCATTTCCAATGTTTCCCTTTCTTCAACATTGCCACCATTAGCAATGGTGGCAAAATCGGGAACAAAGCGTCGATACCATGAGGCCACTCCTAGGAATCTTCGTACCTCTCGAACACAGGTGGGCGGAGTCATTTCACGGATGGCAGCGACCTTGTCAGGATCAGTATGGATTCCCCTTTCACTTATTACATGACCCAAGTATTTTGTCTCCCTTTTGAAGAAATCACATTTCTGAGGGTTTATGCGAAGATTTGCGGCTCGCAGTCTTCTGAACACTTTGTCTAGATTTTGAACATGTTCTTCTAAAGTTGTCCCAATAACGATAATGTCATCCAAATAAGCGAAAGCAAATGGCTCGAGGTCGGGGCCGATAACGCTATCCAGTGCTCTTTGGAAGGTAGCCGGGGCGGAGTGAAGACCAAAGGGCATGACTCGCCATTGATACAAACCCCTTCCTGCTACGGTGAAAGCTGTGTATTTCTTGCTCTTTGGTTCCAGAGGTATTTGCCAATATCCATCCTTCAGATCCAGACTGCTTACGTACTTGGCCTCTCGTAGGCGATCTAGAATGGTGGAAATTCTAGGTAGTGGATACGCGTCAGGTTCTGATCTACTGTTTAAGTGACGAAAGTCCATGCATAGTCTCCAAGACCCATTCTTCTTCTGAGCGAGGGTTATTGGGGAGCTATATGGACTTCGTGATGGTTCTATGTACCCTGCTACCAGGAGCTCGTTTATTTTTGTGTCAATTATGGCTTGCATTGCGGGGTTTCTTGCTGCGTACCTCAGTTTAAAAGGCCTATCATCCTTCATTATAATTTTATGTTGGGCGATGTTGGATGGTCCTTGAATCTGAAGGAATTTTTCCAATTCCTTTTCTAAAAAACTGTTTATACTACTGGGAATTGGGGAATGAATTGCACTTACCGAAGCGTGGTCTGATGAATTTAACAACTGCTCTTGAGCAGAACTACTCGGTGGTGTTTCTAGCTGGTCTGATGAATTTGGAACCTGGCTGCTAGTTGTAGAGCTCTCGGAGGTGATGTGTCGATTAAATTCCTCGTTGTTGGGAGGTGAATCGTCATTGGTAAGTAGGGGTAGTTCGTAGGTAATGCCTGCGCAAGTGATGGTTGTTTTGCAGCCTCTGAGAAATTTTAAACCTAGGATCATCTCTTCCTTTGCTCCGGGCATAACCAGGAATGTAACCGTGGAGCGACAGTTGCCTAATTCTACTATTGTCTCGATGGTTTTGTTGATAGTACGAGATGACCCATCCGCTAGTTCTATGTTGATGTTGTGTGACCGCCACCCACACTTTAGTTCGAGTGTATGTGCCATTTTTTCATTAATAAAGCTGCTTGTGGCACCGGTGTCAATAGTTGCCGAGACCATTTGACCATCTATATCGACCCTGGCCACAAGTCGGTCTCGTATTAAACTGAGTGATGTTCTTAGTGGTGAGGGCCGTATTCCTGTGGACCCGTATCCCCTCGTTTGATATGGGCCCGACGTTCGTTTCCCGAGTGTTGGCGGCAACACTGAATTGTCCGAACTCCTCGGCGACCACAATCCCAACAGAAGAGGACGGATTCGTTTCGGCACTCGGTCATGAAATGGCCATCTTGTCCACATCGTCGACATGCAGTCCGTGGGTTTATTATTTTATCCGGATCACCTCGGAGTTGTTCTGGGGTGGTAATAAGTCTATGTTGCTCTCGTCCAGGTGGGGTGGTGGGTATGCATTCCAGGTCCTCGGCTAGTTCCAACAGTTCCTCCAAAGTTTTAAAATCTTTTCTCCGGATATACCATAGATATTCCGGGGCGGAATTTCGGAAAATTCGTTCCAGTTGCTGTTCCTTGGTGTAGTTACTGTGTCGCATTAGGTTTTGCATAGCAAGTGTATATACCTTGTAGGGTTCTTTGTTCTTCTGGTGTCGTTTGCGGATCTCGTCCTCGAGTCGTTCCATATATCTTGGAGGAAGGAAGAATTTGAAAAAATCTCTCTTAAAATCAGCCCATGTAGTCCATTGTTGATTATTATTGCGGAACCAAATTAGGGCCTTCTCCGTTAGTACTTCTGGCAACATCTTGGGTAAGATGTTAAATTCTATTGTGTACATTCCCGCCAATTCTTCCATCCTTTCGATGAAATCCAGCGGCTCCCGATCGCCTCCAAATTTTATACCCCATTTCCGGATTTGTTCGGCTGTTGTCACTAAATCTAGGCGCCGCAATACTGGCGATCTTATACTTGTGGCTATGGCGGTGTTCTCGTCATCCAATCGGTTTTCTTTTGGCGGATTCGTGCCATCTAGGTTTTCCGCGTTCGTGATTGTAATTGAAGGTGTTTTCTGAGGGGTAAATCCGGAGGAGGCTGATTCGTGTTTGGCTTGTAGTATGAGTAGTTTTTCGCGGACTTCAGGTTTGTGGTCGCCGCCTAGGAATGTTGCAAACCGTTTACGGAGTTCATCTACGCTCCCCGAGGTGCCTATACCAACATCGGCGAGGTAGAGGACAAGGTCCTCTTTGCGAAGGGAATAAGCCCATGAAACCCGTAACATGACGGTTTTTTTTTTTTTTTTTTTTTTTTTTTTTTTTTACGAGTTCACGATTCTTATTTTATCAAAAAAAATGTTTTTTTTTTTACGAGTTCACGATTCTTATTTTAAAAAAAAAATTAATTTTTTTTTTTTTTTTTTTTTTTTAATTTTTTTTTTTATTTTTTTTTTAAATTTTTTTTTTTTTTTTTTTTTTTTTCTTTACGAATTCACGATTCTTATTTTATCAAAAAACAAATTAATTCTTCAACTACAGTCTTCAAAGTTACTATTAAGGAAATAAAAATTTTTTTTTTTTTTTTTTTTTTAATTATTATTTTTTTTTTTTTTTTTTTTTTTTTTTTTTTTTGAAGCAGAAATTTCCCCAAAAAGATTAAAAATATTCCTTTCCTTTCACAAAATTTATAAAAATTCCTTGTTTTTCCAAAAAAAAAATTCCTTTAAATCTTTAATGAGAACTTGTCAAAAAAAAATTTTCCTTTAAAGTTTTTTTTTTTTTTTTTTTTTTTTTTCCACAAAAAAAAATTTTACTATAAGTTTTACTGATCCCGGAGTTTGTAAAAAAAATTTCGAAAACGTTCACTCCTCTCTTCACAAAAATTTTCGTTGTTTTTTAATACACTTTTTTTTTCCTGAAAATATTACCGAACTATTTATATATTATTTTTTTTCCTCACCTTTCTTCTTTTTTTCCTTTTTTTTTTTTTTTTGTTCTTTATTTACGCTTATGTAATAAATTTTTTTTTTAAAGAAATTATTACCAAATAATTTATTAATTTTCCGTGGATACACCCGCACGCTTCGATGGTCACAATCAAACTGAATGTTGTAGTCAGTTGTTTGATTTAATGAAAGTGCATCTAATCTTAGCTTGCAATGTACCGATGTGAGTTGTTTACCCACTGTTGTAAAAGGGCATCGTGTGTGGTGAGTTTGTCAAGCCCGACTCACCCACAATATGTAATGGTGGCCTCCTTGTATGCCGAGTGACTCTCCCATACAAACGAAAAAAAAACTGATACCAGCGCTGCCAACTGTGACAATCTATCTGCCTTTTGAGATCAAGTTCGTTAAAAATTACGACTAATAGTTTTCTTCTTTTCTAACATGCGTTAGAGTAAAAGATTATGATTTTATTATTTTTAAGATGCAAGCTTTAGAAAGTTATTTGAAATTAACTCGAATTTCCGAAAACAAATAAGATGGGAATTCTGGGGTTTAAAAAAAATTATGAAAAATTTTATATTTTAAATTGTGGATTTTTGCTAGGTTTTTTTTTTTCAAAAAAAATTTTTTTTTTTTTTTCTACCGAAACCTTCTAATATGGGGGAACAACTAATATGTCATGGATTCACTTATTTACGTATGACGGCTTTGATGATTTATCCCCAAAAACAAAATGGGTAGGCAGTACACAGAACTTGTACTAAACAAAGTTCCCTTTTTTTTGTTTCTTTTTTTTTTAATTTGTTCTCCACTCTCACGTCCCTGCTCGGGCGCCACTGTAACGACGAGTTTTCCTCCGGTCGCTGGGGTATAGCTCGCGGTGGTCCGGGTCGCTGCAGAAATTTTTATTCGCATAGACAGAGAGTGAAATAAAAAAACGGTTAGTTTTCTATTTAATAAAGGGAATCTTTATTTAGTACAATTCATTCTTTTCTTTAGTTTTAACAATTCGGACCAAATTTGTAAATAATAGTGGATTTCAGAGAAACCTGGACTAGGCACTTCCCCTTTTTGAGTTGAGCATATATTCGTCCTTAGGAGAGACCTAGCGTAGGCACCTCTCTCTAATTCACGGAGCAAACACAATTTATACCCTTACTAGAGAAACCTGGCGTAGGCACTTCTCTCTACTTCACGGGGCAAACACAATTTATCGAGAAACCTGGCGTAGGAACTTCTCTTTAAACGCGATGATCACACTATGTATATTCTTACTAGAGAAACCTGGCGAAGGCACTTCTCTCTGATTCACGGGGCAAACACAATTTATAGAGAAACCTGGCGTAGGAACTTCTCTTTAAACGCGATGATCACACTATGTATATTCTTACTAGAGAAACCTGGCGAAGGCACTTCTCTCTGGTTCACGGGGCAAGCACAATTTATAGAAAAACCTGGCGTAGGAACTTCTCTTTAAACGCGATGATCACACTATGTATATTCTTACTAGAGAAACCTGGCGAAGGCACTTCTCTCTGATTCACGGGGCAAACACAATTTATATCCTTACTAGAGAAACCTGGCGTAGGCACTTCTCTCTCATTCACGGAGCAAAAGCAATTTATCGAGAAACCTGGCGTAGGAACTTCTCTTTAAACGCGATGATCACAATATGTATATTTTCACTAGAGAAACCTGGCGAAGGCACTTCTCTCTGATTCACGGGGCAGACACAATCTATAGAGAAACCTGGCGTAGGAACTTCTCTTTCAACGCGATAATCACACTATTTATATTTGTACTAGAGAAACCTGGCGTAGGAACTTCTCTTTCAACGCGATAATCACACTATTTATATTTGCACTAGAGAAACCTGGCGTAGGAACTTCTCTTTCAACGCGATAATCCCACTATGTATATTTGCACTAGAGAAACCTGGCGTAGGAACTTCTCTTACAACGCGATAATCCCACTATGTATACTTGCACTAGAGAAACCTGGCGTAGGAACTTCTCTTTAAACGCGATGATCACAATATGTATATTTTCACTAGAGAAACCTGGCGAAGGCACTTCTCTCTGATTCACGGGGCAGACACAATCTATAGAGAAACCTGGCGTAGGAACTTCTCTTTCAACGCGATAATCACACTATTTATATTTGCACTAGAGAAACCTGACGTAGGAACTTCTCTTTCAACGCGACAAAACAAGGAAACCTTAGCTAGGCACTTCCTATGGTCGATGTGTACACGGCCACCGCCATCGACTGACTGCCTTTTTCTTCTCGGTGATGCTGTTTATATTCTTATTATTACTTGTGGTGGGTATGTGTTCGGCTACACACCTCGGTGAGGTGTGTTTCCTATTGAGGCACTAACAACATTAAGACAAACAGGTTTTTTTGTTTATTGGTGGTGTGATTATTAATTCTCAAATAGAAACACTTCATTTGTCCTTATATAAGAATAATAATGATAATAATAATAATGATAAAAATAAAGATTAATTCTTGTGTTTGGAAAAGACAGTACAGAAAATAAAAGTATTTCAATATACAACTTATTCGTGGTGTTGATGAAAATGAGTGTGCACGATTTTCATCATCACAAGCCATAGTTGTGTCACCGGGAATATTGTCCTTGGGGTTGGCTTGCAATTGTTATCATAAGAAAATAAATATAGTGAAATCCCCCCAATAACGGGCACCCTCATTCTCGCCGTCTTTCTTGAACTAATGTATACTTATGATTATGATGTATTTATGTCCAAACACCTTTAAAAAAGTACACTTTTTAAATTTGTTTTAGATCATGCTGTTGACAAATGTGCCCAAAGGTGTTTTGGGCCACTTTCAAAAACCTTTAAAATTATTATAAATCAATGAAATAGTTTCGATTTCAAGCATTCAAATGAAAGCTAAGATTGGTTGAAGTACAATTTGTTCACGGAAAAACCAATTTACTATGCTTTAAGTAAATTTTGAGTTAAATATCATACTCAATGCTAAAACTCACATCTAAAAAGACAATATCTGGCATGTTTTGCATTTCGCTTTTAGGTGAAACTGAAAATTTTATAAATTTTTTATCACAATTTCACAATATGTAAATTCTCAATAAGGATAGACGTGTTATTTATTCGGTCCGTGAATTTATTAAAATATCGGCTTATTAGTGTGTAAAAAAATATATAAAAAACAACAGCGCTTGGACGCTTAAAAAATAATATATTTATTACAAAAAACAAATAAACCGTGTTCAATTTAAAATTTAAATAAAAAAAAAAAACATTTTATAAAAAACCCTTAACAAACAGGGATTTGTCTTGTTTGTTTTATTTTTTTTTTCTTTTCTTTCTTATAAAGAAAAGAGTGTATGAGCTCTATAATTCAAGAGGAGAGAAGGCTCAGTGCAAATGGCAGAAATGCCTACGTTTTTCTAAAGGGAGACAACATCAATGTTAATAAAAACATTAGTGATCCCAATTACAACAAAAATTATTTAACCGCAAAAACAATTGAGAGATCCCGTTCATGTTCTCCTTTACTCTCATGTGAAAAAATTAAAACCAATAACACAAAGGAACATGAAAATATAAAAGTACCAACAAATACAGTGCCTAGTTTAACAACAACACACAAAACGCTGTCTGCTTTGACTTCACCAAAACCTACAGCTACAATATCAACAAATAGTGAGACTATTAAAACACCAACAACATCTTCTGCTACGTTAAACAGTGATATTAATATTATGGCTCAACCTAATAACTTGAAACAGCCCCAAAGTATGCTTCACTTTCCGTCAGTAAGTAGTTTAACTATTAACCCCTCAACTGGCGCAACACCCAATGTTGACCTGCCAGTCATCATTACAGCCAAACCATTGGTACAGACTGGATTAGACAGGTATGTTAAAATAGTTAAAAGGAAAAGAAGCCCAAAATCGGCTAAAACAGCTCTCTATCCTAAGCTTAGTAGAGGTGAAATAAATGTCACTCAATCCCAAAACCGTTTTGCCATACTGGAAAGCGAAGATAATGATGCCCCGGTGATACCTAAACCACAAAGACCTCCCCCTATCTATCTAAGAGAGCAAAATTCAAATGAATTTGTTAAAACCCTAGTCAGCCTTATTGGGGAAAACTCTTTTTATATTGTTCCAATGAAAAATGGCAAAATTGTTGAAACTAAGATTCAAGTTCAATGTGAATCCAATTTCAGAAAATTAGTATCATTTCTTGAATCCAGAAAAAAAAATTTTTATACTTACCAGTTGAAGAGCAGCAAAGGTCTTCAGATAGTCATTAAGGGTATTGAATCATACAATGACCCACTTGAAGTAAAGAAGGCACTCGAAATCAACGGCTTTAAAGTTAAGTCCGTTGTTAATATTAGAAACCGGGATAAGCTCCCCCAACCCCTTTTCCGAGTTGAATTAGAGCCTGGCGATATCAAGTTGAAGAAAAATGAAACACACCCTATTTATCAACTTAGGTACTTGCTACACTATAGAGTTACAGTTGAAGCACCACATAAGCGACGAGGACCTGCTCAGTGTACGAACTGCCAGGAGTATGGTCACACTAGGTCTTATTGTAGACTACATGCAGTTTGCGTAGTTTGCGGTGAGCTGCATAGCACAGCTGACTGCACCAAACCAAAGACAGTAAATACTGAAAAGAAATGTAGCAATTGCGGTAACCCCCATACTGCTAATTACAGAGGTTGTGAGGTATATTTAAAATTAAAAAACTCAAATTTAAACAGAACCCGAAACCCCCGAATGAAATCACAGTTGGAACCCGAATTTTATATTCCACAATACCCACAAATTATCACCAACAGTGCTTCATACTCTGAAGTTCTAAGAGGACAACCACAGCCCCCAAAAACTCCACAAGCCGCACAAGTCAATCCAAATGCTCCACTTTCTCAATCTGAACCCCAGATACAAAATTTCAGCAGACTTGAAGCATCCATTGAATCCTTGGTTCAAACTGTTACTAACTTTACAAACTCAATGAGTAATATGATGCAAGAGATGATGAGAAATCAGTCTATTTTGATGCAAGCTTTGTTAACTAAACCATGAACAGTTTGAAAATATGTTACTGGAATGCTAACGGCATATGCCAACATAAAGAAGAGCTCGAGTATTTTCTCAGAAATCAGCAAATTGACGTAATGCTTATTTCTGAGACCCATTTAACCCTGAGAAGTTCATTTTCAATTCGCGGGTACACAATGTATGATACTAAGGACCCAAGAGGCAGGTCATGTGGAGGATCAGCTATTCTCATTAAATCTAGATTAAAACATTTTCTTATGTGTGATCTTTGCGAAAATTATCTTCAGGCCACTACTATATGTTTTGAAGAATTCGATAGGGACTTGGTGATTTCGTCAATTTATTCTCCCCCCAGATTCTCCATAACGGAGGATCAGTACACAGTCTTTTTCGAATCATTAGGACCGCGTTTTCTGGCAGCTGGAGACTATAATGCCAAGCATACATTCTGGGGGTCACGGCTTGTTACCCCTAAGGGCCGTGTTTTGTTTAATACAATTTCTAAGCTGGGTATGGATGTGATCTCTAGTGGAGAACCCACGTACTGGCCAACGGATCGTCGAAAAATACCCGATCTGATAGACTTTGGAATAACAATGTCTATTGCGAGAGAATTGGTCCATGTAGAACCATTATTGGATCTCTCATCTGATCACACACCTACAGTTGTTACTATTTTAAACCCCCGAGGAATTGTACCCCCCTCTGGTGACTTAGCACTGACAGGCAAAACAACAGATTGGTTGAAGTATAAAAAATTTATCAGTACACATTGCTCGGAAAACATACCGCTAAGAACACCGGAAGATATCGACCTCTCGATTCAAAATTTTGAACTAAATCTCAAACTTGCTGCTCAACTTGCTACCAAACCCCCCCGACACAACAGACAAAATATTATTTTGTCTGCCGATGTCGAACGACTCTTAAATGAAAAAAGAAGAGCTCGAAGAGAGTGGCAACAGCACAGATCTCCTCAACTTAAGGAACGGTTGAAAGAATGCACTAAAAAATTAAGAAAGCTACTTGAACATAAGAGAACTGCTTCATTAAACAGATATCTTGAAAATTTAGATCCAACATCAAGAACTGATTACTCATTATGGCGTGCAACGAAAAATTTAAAAAGACCTGTCTTATGTAAGCCTCCTTTGAGAAAATTAGACGGAGGTTGGGCTAGAAATGATACTGAAAAAGGAGATCTGTTTGTAGAACATTTAAGAAAAGTATTCACGCCAAATATAACTAGTTCTGTAACAGAGTTGCCACCGATTTTACCCCAGCACCGAGCAGCTACCCGATTAACGTTTGAGATGAGAGAGGTCGAAAAGGCTATTTTTGAACTAAACCCCAAAAAAGCTCCTGGTATCGATGGAATCGGTAACAGGATGCTCTTGGAGTTACCCCGTATAGCATTAAAGATAATTCTCTTTATTTTTAATGCTATTATACGCCTTGAATACTATCCCCCAGAATGGAAAGTTTCACTCGTTAAAATGATACCCAAGCCAGGCAAAGATTACACAAAAGTGGAATCGTATAGGCCTATAAGCCTATTATCCAATTTGTCAAAGCTGTTCGAGAAAATCCTAATGGAAAAGATAACTGTTTATGTGGAACAAAACAACTGTATTCCATCACACCAATTTGGCTTCAGGAGAAAACACAGCACCATTGAGCAAGCCCACAGGCTGTTGTCAGAAAAACGTTCGAGGAGAAAAAATACTGCTCTGCCCTTTTTATCGACGTTTCACAGGCTTTCGATAAGGTTTGGCATGAAGGTCTACTGTTTAAAATAAAACTTTTGTTACCAACAAATACTCACAAGCTACTCAAAAGCTATATAACAAATCGAAAATTCACTCTTGCTGAAAAAAGTTTTGTCAGCTCTCCTCAAGATATACAAGCCGGAGTTCCACAAGGTAGCATTTTGGGTCCTCTGTTATATATCATTTATACTTCAGACATGACATTAGATATTAATACCCACACATTGACTTTCGCTGACGATACTGCAATCTTAAGCGTCCACGATGACTCAAAAATAGCGTCTAGAATGTTACAGACTCACATTTCACAATTGGAAGCTTGGTTGGATAAGTGGAGAATTAAGGTGAATGAACAGAAATGTATCCACATTACTTTCACACTGAGAAAAGAGACGTGTCCACCCATTAAAATTAATAATCTGAATATACCCCAACACACATGTGTGAAATATCTAGGTATTCACCTTGACCGTCGACTCACGTGGAAAAATCATATAGATGCGAAAATAACTCAGATGAGGCTAAAAACTGCTCAACTCGCTTGGCTTACTGGCAAAAACTCTAAACTAGGCCTGGACTGCAAATTACTCATTTACAATTCGATCATGAAACCCATATGGTGCTACGGAATTCAGCTCTGGGGTACTGCCTCTGCGTCCAATATAGGGAAAATTCAGAGAATGCAAAATAAATTCTTGAGGACGATCACGAACGCACCCTGGTATGTTAGGAATTACAACATACATAAAGACCTGAATGTACCCCTGGTCAAAGATGAAATTATTAGACACTGTCAACGCTATTTAACAAAACTGGAAACACACCCCAACATACTAGCCCGTAACTTAACTGATAATCACGGCCACCAGCGTCTTAGGAGGAGGGACACTGCGGATCTGGTCCGCTAATAATAAGGGGAAATAATGGTTCCAGTTGAACCACACAACATCAGTCTGGCACTGGCTGGACTTAACAGTTAATATTTAGTTTTAAGATTTGGATAATTATTGTTAGTTCACAGTTTTTAAAAGTGAAGATTCAATAAATAATATAAAATATGGAAAAAAAAAAACAATTTCTTTTAGTTTAGTTAAAAATTTAAATGAATTATGATTGTCCAGTGGTCATTTAATGCAGTAAAGTTTAAATCGAAGTAAATAAAACTTTGGAATACAGTGAAGTATTTTCCATAAATTTCAATTTCATGCGGATTTGAACTTCAGAACATTCCCGTATATCAAAAATTATGTATTTGTTAACTGACTTTAATATGTTTTTGTCAAATAGTTTCGTCTGATCTGGCAAATAATACTCAATTTTGGAATTTTAGCTCATACATATGTGCACTTGGGGTAAAGATGATCCTATCACCAGACTTTTCGTAATTTATATTACATTGTCCAATCGCAAAAACGCCAGTAAACTTAATATTTAACAAATAAGCCAAAAAAAAATTTTGGCGTTAAATCAACAATTTAGCTAATTCCCATCAAAACCAGATATTACCAAGTAATTAAGCGAGTAAGTAGTACACAAAGGCTACTTACTCACTTAGTTACTTAGTTAATTACAACAACAGTGAGAATAATGCTGCTACTTATGAATACTCATAGTGATTACTCACAATAACGCAGGAAGTCGTTACACACAATAAAAGAGTAAATACCCAGTAGGAAGCCTGGGGTGAAGTGTCTCCAAGTCACCACTTTGGTCGACTATTTTGGGTATACACTTTTATATTCCTTTTTTTGGTGACATTGTCAACACAGCGTCTACTACACTTTTTACATTTCTTTCTTTGAACCTACAAAGCTGTGCTTTTTCTCGATTTTTTTGTTTCATTTTGCTAAAAATACAGGCCCATAGCTGCTTGCAAAATTAATGTTTTTAATAAAAATATAAAGAAAAGTGAATTTGAAAGGTAAATATGCATATAATTAGAACAAAATATATAATGAGCAAAAGCAATTACAAAAGACTTGTGAAAAAACAATCAATTTTGTATAAAAATAACGAGAAAGAGGCAACATTTTTTGGTGAAAGTTGTAACTCTAGACATTTTGTGGAGCGTGATAACAATTTTACGGAGCAATGGAAGATTTTAAAAACAAAAATTATAAAAAAAATTTATTAATAAAATCTAATTTTCCGAAATAAATGCACCTGTTTAAACTTATTTTCCTTTCTAGTGAAAAAAATCTAGTAAAAAGTTCCAAAAGATTAGACTAGAATTACTAAAATGTACTAGTGAATCTCTGGTTCCAATGTCTACAACTAGTCAACAGTTGTGTAGATTCGCAATGACAAGCACATGTTAAATGTCTATAGCGCCCCGGTTGGTAGCGTGCTAGCTTATCAGTGCGGGGGTCGTGGGTTCAATTCCCACCAGAGGCTCTGGTCTGTTTTCGCTTTAAAAACAAAATAAAATTCCTACAGCCCCCTACTATCTGGTCTTATGGTCTACACGGTAAGACCCGGTACACCGAAATATTTAGTAAACATGCAAGCTGCTCGTGATTAGGTCCATACTAAATACCTTAACAACGTCCATAAAAATCAGTTGGTTCAAATTGTAAAGGTTCTCCCATTATGCATTGATCTTGAACGCATATTGAGTTGAATTAAGCAAAGCGAATTAAAGCATAAATAGAAATCTCAAAATACGCAAGACGACAAAATAAGGACCACTCTAATGTAAACCAAAACATTTAAAATATTAAAATCTTTTGAAATATTAAAAATATGCTTCCATGAAAACATTTTACTATGTGAGGCATGCCATACCAAATGAATATAAAAAAATAAATCGTTTCAAAAATTGTAAAATTATAAATAATAAAAAAAAAATAAATAATTTCGTCTGTTGACACGTCAAATATCATCGAATAAAAATCATTCCCTCTATAATCGCAAATTTTATAGATTAACCTCACCATAGCATTTCATGTTTTGGCCAAAAATTTAATACTTAGTATGCGTAACTAAGAAGTATCACAAAATGAAAATTACACAAACTTAAAATTTTCTTTGATTTCGCTGTCCTCCGTCAAGTTCTCCGATTTTGTTCAAAATGTCTACTAAATTCAAAAATGGCAAATAAAATACGGCAGATATTTTTTTCGAAATTAGCTGGTTTTATTTATAGATATAATGAGGAATCTTTTAGTTCAAAATTTGTTCTGAATTTTTTGTAATAACCAAACTCTTTGACTGACCATCACTGTTTTTTCCGTTAATGAATGGTTCTTTTTATTGTAGTTGTTAGATTGTTTGACAGTTAAAAATGTATAGGGTAGACTTGGACACATTCGCAACTTTTTTATGTGCTGTCATTACCAAACCAATATAGTTGTAGGAAAAATTATTTTAAATATGTAAATATCTACATTTCTTAGCTTTCATTTTAATGCTTAGAATTTAAATTATTTCAATGATTTATAGTCCAAAGACGGGGCAAATTCTAGAAACCAGGGTCTGTGAAAACACCTGTGCATGCTCGCCTAGTCCGTTCTGCGGAAAACATTGCTGTTGTTCGCGATAGTGCCACTTGCCACACAGCTAACGAAACAGTGGCTCCTTTGCGCGACAAATTCAATGGCCGTGTTATCTCACGTGGTGGTGATGTCGATTGGCCGCCGATATCATGTGATTTGACACCGTTAGACTTCTTTCTTTGGGGTTATTTGAAAGAAAAGGTGTACGTCGTATAAGCCAGCAATAATTCAAGAGCTAAAGGATGAGATGATTCGCACATTAACGGCATAGAACCTCAATTATGCCTCAGCGTCATCGAAAATTTGGAACTTTGGATGGAGGTGTGCCGCCGAGGACACGGCAGCCATTTGGCCGATATTTTGTTCCATACATCAAATAGAGAAGCCAAGAATTTCGAAGACTTGGCAGCATTTTTATAAATTCTTAATTTTTAAGTAGCTTTACATATACCCAGCAGAAATAAATGAAAGTCATTCTAAAGGAATCTATTTTTTATTGATTCCAAAATATCATTCAGTTCTGATTTTCCCATTCTAAAGCAGTTCTTTTTCACAACTTCCAAAAAAGTAATTTTTAATGAAATTAAGCTCATTTCAAATTTATGACGGGTAACTTATTTTGAAAATAATAAAAGTTAAACGTTAGCAACAGATATTTTCATATAAATTTGATATTAATAACTATCGTTAAGTACTAAACTATGGTTATTTTGAAACAAGTTATAAGGTTTAATTGATTTGTATCAATTTTAACTTTGAATTTCGAATAAAGTAATTAAAAAAATAAAGCTCGATTACTGAATGTGATTTAATGAAAGCTTTGTAAATTGCCGAAATGCACTTTTTGGACTTTGCACCTTTTTTTGTCTATAAATATATTCAGTTGAACCCAGATGGTCATAAGTTGCCAACTGCTATGTAAAAAATGGTTTTACTTAAGAAAGAGATGCCAAATGACTTTTATAAGATGGAGAAATTGTTTAGTATGCTTAACTAAATTTGTCAGTTTGTTGTTTGTTACGAATGGTAAACTTATGACCATTGATATAGAAAATTTTATATTGATCCTACAAAACTGTTTCTATATGCATTAAAATTTTAATTAAAAAATCAAAATTTATTTGGGAACATCAAAAGATCTCATTTTTCTCTAAACCATACAAAGGGCTTTAGATGCAATGAAAAAGGATCATAAAAGAAAACTTCCACCCTATGTATATAGCAAATTTTATGAGTTAAAAAAGTATAGAAGCTGTTGTGTTGAGTTTTTTTTTTTTGTCTCTTTCTTATGCATTTGCCCCTTTCTTATGCATTATAGAAAACTTAAACGTTTAGCTAATCCATGTTTTGGTTGTAGCATTTGACGATATATTAATTATATTATTACCTGACGTTCTTTCTTTACAGAAGACTACACTAACATGGGCTGTTCTTATGAAACAGCCAAATTAAAAAGTGGAATATATGATAAAATATATGGAACTACAACAAGTACAACAATAACAGCTGGAACAAGAAATTGCAACCTAAAAGTAGGAAAACTTCAGCATAATACTAAACTCAACCAACAGTATCTTAAAAAGGATACTACTAACAACGACTGCCAACAACAACTACTACAACAAAACCAACAGAAAAATCTACATACTACTAAAGCCTATAAGACTTCAACTGCAATTGTTAGTAAAATTTTCAAGAACGACAGTCAAAACAAAAAAGAAGAATTTAAAAATAAAACTAACTTTTATAGCTTAGAAGCCAAAGAATATATCAACAGAGACACATTGTCCCCCTCCTGCTCCACCTCTGCATTACAAGAAACGATTAATTTTGAAAAAGCGGAAGACGAAAACGGCGAAGTTTTACACGAATCCTGTATAAACTGTTATCCACTTGCCTGTCACAATAGAGTTTGCTGTAACCAACAGCAACAACAACAGAAAGAACATCTTGCCACAGGCGAAATTTCAACTTCTACATTTAATACCTTAAACTATTCCAACGCCAACAACAGCAGCAAAAGCAGCTGTATTAACAATAATAACTGCCGCTGTCATTTATCTTTTTTCTATCCGAAACACACAAAAAACACGTTACGCCATGAACAACAATGTAAACCGAACTTATGCCACTGCAACTGTGTTGCAGCACAATCCAATGACATTGCCACATTTGCTAATAACTACACAGCAAGCGGACATTGCTTACAAAGGACACTTGCACATGCCAGAGCCTCCCTAGCATCGAATGCCCTAGATCTAAAGAACAATTTAGTGGAAGTGGTGGGTAATTGTGCAACGATTGTGGAATCTTTGATAGGCAGCACTAATAGTAATATTAACCGCAACAAAAACAACCAAAATAATTCTGAGCCATATAGAGGCTATTGTCAGCGAGAACAACAACAACAACACCAACAACATCATTTATTTCATGAACCCAATTACATCACCTACACAAGTTCTATTTCAAAGATTTCTTCTACTTCTTCTTCTAATTCCTGCTCTCTCCATGATGCCATTAGCTCAAACAGTCGTAACATTAAAAATACTAATTATATTAAAAATAGAAGCAGTAGTAGTAGCAGTGGCTGTAACAACAAACGCAACAACAATAGAAGCTGCAACAATAACTTTAATTGTCATAATTCTTCTGCTCATACGGCTGCGTTCAATTACATTGGTCACAATTATTATCATTTTCTACGTAACACTATCAATTTCTATACCGCCTCAAGTGTTATTCTGGTATTATGTTATTTAACTACACCAACTTCAGCAGCAACAACTAAATCAGATACCACATCCATAGATAAGCATCCCATGTAAGTATTTTAATGTTTCAACGGCACTTTATGTATTAAAGACTGTCCACAAAATGGTTAATACAATATTTGAGTAAACAATTTTTAATCGAATGATCTGACAACCACGTTTACTGCTTTAATCAATTAGTGCGTAGAGACTGTTTGGAGTGACAGTACTTGATTTAAATCAATAGGCTTGTTTTGTTTCTATTAGGATACTCGATTAACCGTTATATAAATAAGGAATAATTCGAATATTTCTTTAATTATGTATTGAAAATTCGTTTTTAAATGTGTGCCTTTCCCGGAATAATTATTCGGAATTTGGTGTACTATGCTACCTTTGCCTCACTTCGCCAAAAACACTTATAAATTTTGATGGTTAATTTTTAATTTAAACATTTTGTTAGGAAAGCAAACAATTGAAATCATTTGATATATGGCGTTTTGGCTAAACCGAGTAATCGTTATATCGGGCTTTTACTGTATACATAGTCTTAAATTTATTTCCCTACACCAATCACTAGTTGTATATATAACACTGTACGACAAAATCAAACTTTTTCCGAAATAAGGTGCCGACAACGGATTCGGTAGAGGGGACCAAAAAAATATATACGTGCATCGGCGTTTTAAATAAATACGTCTAAGTTTTGTTTTAAATTTCCCCTCTTTTGCGCATTCTTATGGTGAACCGGCTTAAGTGACCCTTGCATTTTAGGAATTGTACAGATTTATGTAGAAAATTACGAGGAACATTTTTGTAAGGCATTTTAACTCTCTAACTCCTTAACGTATAGGTCTTTTTTGTCCCTTTCGTAAAAAGGGGAGGACGAAATAAGGGTATTTCGGGGATATAACAGGTTAATAATATTCTTCCAGCGTGTAGTATATTCAAATCGAGTAAGCCGTAATTTGCTTATAGCTTATTCAATCAATCTTCACTTATAAAAATTCTCAAAAATGTAGTAGAACTTAACCAATAAAACTTATTTCTAAAGAAACCAATTTTGTATTACTATTTCTTATAGTCGATTTTTACCTTTCTCTAAAAGTTGTTCGAATATTAAGCTCAAACAAGCAGTTTTTACCAAAACATTTATATTAAATTAATAACGATTAACACGAGGGCGGATCAATTAGTCCGTGAATATTTGAATTAAACACGGTTTTTTTCACAAAAAAATATATATATTTTTTAACATAATCTTCTTTTAGCTCAATACACTTTGTCAAACGTTTCTCCAATTTTCGTATCCCTTCCAAAAAAATAGGATTTGTTGAAGTCCATAAAATAGGCATTTGTTTGATCAATAATTTCATCGTTGGGGCTAAATCTGTTTCCACCGAGCCATTTCTTTAGGTTTGGAAATAGGAAATAATCACTGGGGGCTAAATCCGGAGAATATGGCGGAAGAGGTAGCCCAATTCATGGAATTTTGCCATTGAGACTACACACGTGTGCACCCGTGCATTATGGTCAATTGAGAGCAAACGCGGCACCCTTTTCGCAGACAGCTTTCTTAAATCCAACTAATCATTTAAAATCGAAACCACACTGCCATATGAAATGACTATAGCATTAACAATCTCACGCACTTTTACTCTTCGATCGGTCAACACCATATTGTGGATTTATTCGCCATTTTCGGGTGTATTGACCTCAATTGGCCATCTAGAACGTTCAGCATCATTTGTACTTGTGCGACCACAACGAAAGTCAGTAAACTACTTTTGAAATCGATGGTGCAGAGTCCCCATAGTATTTATCAAGCTTTTCTTTGGTTGGATTCCATTTTTAAAAAAATCCACGAGGTTGTATGTTTTGAACAGCTGTTTAACGCAAAGTAAATGACGGAACTTGCTCAAAATTTGACAATAGTCTAATGATGATACTTGATAGGAGCAGTGTTGCATTTCAAGGAAGTTCGAAAAGTCACGGACTTATTGATCCGCCCTCGTAGCTCGAAGCAGAACAATGGATTTTTGTCATATATATGTTGATTTTGTCTAGATTTAGGTACCAGTTGATATTTAAAAAGTAATCGGTTTACTTGATTTCTACTCGATTGAATGCCGTGATCTCAAGATATGTGATGGATGCAAAATTCGCGCAGATGCCGTTTCTAGGGATTTTCAAAACTATAGTTGCCCCTTTTTGTCTCTCAATAGTTGAAGACTCTAATGTAAATATGAAATTTTACAAAACGAAAATTTTGAATTTGAAAATGGGGTCTAATTTAATTTTAAATCCTGCCTGATTTGAGACTTGCTTGAAACTTAAGTAAACCAAATATTTTCTTAAGAAATATTGTCTTGACTGTGTGAGGTAAAGGTGTAGTCTGATATTCGGTAAAATTGCTGATTTCATGCTTCTGTGCATGTTCTATTTTTGAACATAAGTCGGCTCTTTGTCTAGTTATAACGAACATCAGTTATAGCGATCTTTTTATATAGCGAAATTTCTCGTTCCGTTTTAATACTTTTTATTAGAAATGTAGTAAAAATACTACAAATAAAAGTGGTTAAATTCAAACAAGAAGTTTTAACTATTTTTGCTCATATCGAAGTAAATTGTCCGGTGCTACTATTTCTTTATAAGTTCCTCCAAACTACTACAAAATTTCTAGTTAAGAAACCAATAGTGTTTTTTTATTTGCATTGTATTTATTTATTACTTAAAAAAACAATTTTGTGAACAGTCTTTATCATTTCAAACACGATTAACTTATTACTACTACATACATACAACTTGCATATATATACATATTTACAACAATATGTGTATGTTCTTCATAATAATATATATTTGAAGCATGATTTATGTAACTTCCTTTAATGTATTCTTCCACTCTCCTACATTTAATTTCTTTATTTAACTTAGTTCTAGTCAAGAGCACATATTATTAATAATTACTTATATAATTTTTTATTATTTTTTTTAATTTTTTCTCATCTTACACTATTTTAAAATCTTATTTTTTCAACTTTTTAATTCAATTTCAGTCAAGGCATCGATTGGTCGAAGTAAGTGCACTCCTCAGATATTTCCAAAATTTTATACCATTCTTTTGTTTGTAATTGGCTGTAAATTTATGCATGTTTTTCATGTTTATAATTTTGTTTCCTGTGTTATACACATTTAAATAAATTAAAATTTTCTTATTTATTATTCAACTTAATCTTTTAATGCCTAGGACCGCTAATAGGCGTACAAAATAAAATGATATATAAAAATGTAAATTTTTTATTTTAGTAGAAGACCATGGGAAATTTTATATTTTCTAAACAGAATTTGAAGAGCATCATATATTTTTGGGATTATGATTGTGCCAACCATAGTTTCACTATAATATAGTTATCATATTATCATAAATAATCAAAATTTGACCATAATATAGAGCGTACAGTTATATTCGAAACTATGAAAAGGTTCTTTAAATTTAAGAAAATTTCTTTAAGAAATGTTTTTCCTAAAGAAAATACTTGATATTAAGGACTATTTCAAGAAAACTTCTTTGATTCTATAGACTTTTAAAAAAAAATACTTTAACCAAATTTTTAAATTTTAATGACTTTTTTTAATAAAAAAAAAACATAGATTCTACGGGCTTTTTTTTAATAAAAAAATTTTAGATTCTAAGGACACTTTTAAGATTTTTTTTAGATAGTCCTTAGTCTCAGAACTTTCCTTTTAGAAAAAGTCCTTAGAATCTAAAAATATTTCTACTGGAAAAAGTACTTAGAATCTATATAGTTTTTATAAAGAAGAGTCCTTATAATATAAGAATTTTTTATTCAAAGAAAGGCCTTAGAATCTTAGTTTTTTTATAATACATATATTAATTTTTATCTAAGAAACTGTTTGCAGAATCTGAGAATTTTACTTTAAGGAAAGTCCATAGAATCTAGAAATGTTTCTATCAGAAACTAGAAACTTTTTCGTACAAAACATTTCTTTGGTTCTACAGACTTTTTCTTATAAAAAAATTATTTTATTAATATTAGTAATTTTGTCAAAAGAAAATCGGTTTTTTACAATAAATGAACGAATACACATGTTTTTTATAAAAAATTATTATTGATTTTATTAAAAAGAATTAAAATATATAAAACCTTTATGTAAAATTTTTTGACAATGAATTTTTTCTACAACGAATTGATTAATGTAAATTATAATGTTATATGTATAGGACATTTTCGAAAATAAAACCCCAGGTGAAAATTATTATATATTATCATTTTTACATGGGTGACTGTAACTAATTCATTTTTTTATAAACACACAAGAGAGTTTTATGACTGTAAATGTCAAAGTTATGTTTTCTTTGATTTATAATTATTCATTGATTGTTATTCAGAGTCAGAATTTTTGTTATGATTTTTGTATGATTACAGTCAATCATGGTATAAAATAGTAAGTGGCAATCATGAAATAATAAAATATTTACTAAAATAATATGGTCGCTATATTGATAGTTAGAACCTATTTATAAACCAACAAATTGATTGTGACAACCATACCCGAATGCAGCAAGCATAATATATTAGTAGTGATCATGTTACAACCATGTTTTTTCTCTTGAATATAACAATTGAAAAGGGCACGGATCACACTTTTTTTAAATATAACTTTTTGGCGCCATTACATTCATTGAAGGGATTCACACAAATCAGTTTACAAGCCTGTATAATAAAATGTCACGAGTCCTGGACTTATGCCCTTTTCATGTGAATGTTTTTTTTTTCTAATCAATATTACATACCCAAAAGAGGCCATTCATGCCTCTCAAACGATAGAAAGTTTGCTATAGCAAAGAGACATATTCGAAAAAATTACAAAACTTACACACCAGCCTTGCTATTTTCCAAGTATTAAATTTCACACTTTTCTAGTCTACAACAGATCTTACCACAATACGTAAATACATTTTTTAATCAATTATGAGTTCCAGCTCATAACCAGAGAATGGGGACCATCGAGTACTTTTCCTGCATATGCTGATAGGATGCCAATCAATGAAAATAAAATGTCAGATTTGAAAAAACTAGACAGTATATTTCAGAAGAGAACCATAATTTCTATACAGAGATTTTTTTTGTTTTTTGTAATCAATAAATCTCAGAAAAATTATGAATATTTCAGTTTCTTTACCACCATAGAGAAATTGCTTGTGCCCTTTTCGAAATGATGGGTTCAATTATAAGTCAGTAGTAAAACATTAATTCTAATATTAATTCCTCTATTTTTTTGTATCCGGTACCCTACGGTAAAAGAAGGGTCGATTGATCCAAGGTAATAAATCTGTGATAGCTGAATGAGGGACACGTCACAAAGCTGGTAAAAAAAATAAAAATCAGTGTCTGAAAAATTGGTAATTGTTGTAAAATTACCAGTGCCAAAACCTTTGAAATGGTGGCAGACTATTAACTGGTTATTTCTAGATATATCATGTAACTAGAGAGAAATTAACATACCACCAATGTGGACTAAAGATATTAGCACTGATATAAGAACTGGTGCTAAAAGTAATGCTGCGTATAAAAGAATGTCAATCGCTGGAAAAAGCCCCAATACCGCGACTGTTACAAAGCTGACATAAGACTTAGCTGACTTAAACAGAACCGACTTTGTGACTGCAGAAATGACATAACACTAAACTTGTTCGAAAAGAAGTGATTACGCAATTGCTTTCTTAGTGACATATAGCTGCACTAATTCAAAATGTAGCAAATCTGCATGATAAAGTGTCAATGAGAGGCAAATCAAGCTGCTCGCGACTGACTTATAGGTATCACAACACTTAAGGGTTTATTAAGAAACACTTAGGGGAGGATGTTATCCCTAAAAATCCAAAATTTGTTATTGAATATTTCGATCGACGACTCTTTTCTCTTATCATTGTTAAAATTTTATTACAAAATTCATTAAATTAAAAAAAATATAAAAATGATTTCTCGCTTAATGCCATTAATCGACTATGTACTATATACATAGTTGAAAAAGGCTATCTGTTTGAAAATATTTTAAGTAAAATTTAAGTCAAAAATCATATCAGTGGTGACTATAGTACTAGCCCGTAGACTTTAATTTATAAAATTATATTAATCCATTTTCCATTATAATAACGTATTTTGTATCAAAATCTTTTAATTTTTTATTATTATGTTATCTTAATAATTATTAAAGTTCACTTAATTTTGTTAAAATTTGCAAAATTGCAAAAAAAAAATTTCCATTAAATTTTTGATTATATTTTGCAATTTTGATTGTGGTTTTGTTACATGTATTTGATTTGATTTAATGTAATGTTTTTTTTTCAAAAAATCAATTGCGGTTTTTAATTTAGAATAGAACGGTTTCTTAATGTTACCACGAGCACCCGCGTGTTCCCAATCTTACTAAAAAGCGTTTCCGTGAAAATTAAAGGAAAAATATGGAAATACACTAAAGGAACAAAATCTAAAAGAATTTTAAAAACCACATAAATATGTGTATTTGTGCAATTATTCAAACTTAAATAAAAGCCGTTTGATATTTTTGTTTGAAATAAATGTTTGGGCAAAAATAGTGTGTTTTTTTCGTGCTTTCGTATAATTATATCATTGTGTGAGCGGATTTTGATTTTACTCTCATTTATTCAAAGAGTAAAAAATGCAACAACCTTTTTTATTATTACTTACAATTTAAAATTTTTTCTTTATTAATCGAAATATAATTTCTAACCATACTTGGTACTAATTAATTGATTAAACTAACTAATGATATCTTTGGTACTGAAATTAATTTCATTAATATTGTTTTTAAATAATGATAATAATTTTAATAGTTCGATTTCATTGATTAATGAAAATGTTTTTTTTTTAAACCATAGCAATATTATTAACATAATTATAATTAATTAACAAAAAACAAATAATTGCAATTGACAGTTAAGCTTTTTGAAAATCGTTTAAATTGAGATAAATTTCTGAAATTAGGAAAATGCTGTATCGGGCTGGCGATTATGTTAAAAAATGAGCAACGAAATGGAATGAAATGTGGAACGAGTGAAATTGGAACGAGTGAATCGGAATGAAATTTGTATTTTTGGAGTTTGTTAATTTACATTATCATAAAAATTGATAAAAAAAATAGTCACCATATGGCTGTTTTATAAAAATTTAATGGGACCCCCTCCCGGACCTATCTAATCTGTATTATGCTTTGCAAAAAATTTGACGGTTTTGCGATATCTCGCTTAGTTTTCGATATATTCGCCTTTTTGTAGAATGACTTCTATCTCGAAAACTAAGCAAGATAGAGCAAAACGGGCGAAATTTTTGCGATAAAAAAATAGGTCAGGTCAGGAAGTGATCCAATTTATGAAACAGTCTAAATAAAATGTTTTGTAAACTAATGCTTTTTCCGAGCAATTGTAATTAGTTTTTGAGGCATTAGTACGATTTCACTAGTATTCATTACTCAACTAATGTCAATGCCAATAAAAAATTCTAAGTATGTATGTTACTTACCAATTTACATACTAATCTAATTAATTTGTGGTAACTACATTAATATTACATTTATTTAGAAAATATTATTTTTATAAATACATACATATAAATACATTATCAATGCTTTATAAGGGGACCAGATGATTAAATAATTAAAATATACGCAAATGAACAGGTATTATAAAAAATAGTTTTGAAAAAGTAAGGAAAGAAACAATAGATATTGTAGATTACCATATTATGATATGAAATACTTTATGTGTTTCAACTTCTTCATTAATTTTCTTGAAACCTTTTTATATTTACTAAAAAATCATGTATGTAACATATCTAGTTGGATAAATTGCTGTAAAATAATGTAATGGTCATAAATTGAGTGCCAAATAAAATGTTCTCTATTCTACCACAACCACAAGCAGATAAATTCGATAAGTTGACCAGCTGTTATTCTTCATTTGATTAAATTTTTTCGTTGTCTTGTACCATATGATAGAAATCCAGTTTAATCAAGACTTCGACGCAACCTAATTAAATTGATTAATCAAAATAACAAAAACTTTCGTTATTTTAAAGAATTGTTTATTACATTTTTATTAAAAGATTCCAACTTTAAAATTTTTGAAGTGATATGTGGTTAAGCTGGAATGATCTTTTAATTTTATTTTATTTGCGGTTATAGTCAAGCTTTTACACTATGTAATGATTTTTACTGCATTCTTATATCAATTATTCATCTGAATATATCGGTCTTTGAAGTAGCAAGTTCAATAAGGGTTAAGACAGGATAATAAAAAATTAATCTAAACAGAATTGCATGAACAATGTGCACTAGACCATACCTCAAAAAAAAAGTTCACCGTACACCCTCAAATATAAAGTATTTTAACAAGAAAATTTCGAAAATGTTTTTTTTTTTTTCTTGGCCGAACGTAGGGGTCGCCATTTTATATTTTTCTTTATATCTTCGCCATTTAGCGTCGGATCTTAAAGTATTGTATATCAACGTTTTTTGTCTCGCGGAGACCGATGTTTTCCTCGAAGGAGCTATTGACCTCAAGTAACCCGTTCTAGTATTAACCCACCAATTTTAGGTGGATCGCTATGAAACATACACTTTATATAGAAAACTAAATTATCTAAAGAAAATCGTATGAGTTTTTGGGTATATTAATTTTTGACAAAACAGCGAAGTGTCAAAGTCAAAATATCTATTTTTTATACTCGTAAAGAAACAGCTCTAAGTCAAAAAGTATTTTACCTATCAAAAACTCCTACGCGCATCCATAGAAAATTTAGTTTTCCATATGCATTATAAATTTCAGAGAAATCCACCAAAAATTGATTAAGCAATGCTGCGTGCCGTGGACCTCTATTGTAAATATACTATCATTTTGTAAAACTTTTTGTAAAAGAAATTTTTTTTTGTACTCCTTCATAAATCTTGTGAAAACCAATCTTTGTTAACACATCTCCGTAAATAAAGAAAATAAAAAAAGAAGTTTTTATATATAGGCTTTTTACGTAGGTGTTATCCCTTAAGTAGTATAAAAGGGTGCTTGAGGTCAATGATTTTCGATGTAACAAATTGGTATCATTGCGACAAAAACATTGATATATAACCCTTTAAGATCCGACTGTAAATACAGAAGATAAGACAAACAAATTAAAAATGCCCTACATTCGGCAACATAAAAAAAATAAAAAAAAATAAAATAATAGTTCCGCTGGAATTATTGGAATACTTTCATAGCAAAAGTTTATTGCTTTTTTACGAGCTTTCATTTAAAAATATTAGGGCAGTACATTAAGGTCGTAGCAACTGAGATCTGGTGGGTTAGTACTAGAACGGGTTACTTGAGGTCAATAGCTCCCTCGAGGAAAACATCGGTCTCCGCGAGACAAAAAACATTGATATACAATACTTTAAGATCCGACTGTAAATAGCGAAGATATAAAGAAAAATAAAAAATGGCGACCCCTACGTTCGGCAAAAAAAAACATTTTCGTAATTTTCTTGTTAAAATACTTTATATTTGAGGGTGTACGGTGAACTTTTTTTTTTGCCTATAAAGTGGTACGGTCTAATGTGCACCCTGACACAATGTTGCTCTTTACTGTATGCAAATATTTCAGCTTGCCAACCGAAATCCAATCAAATGGTCTATACCAGTAACAAACAGCAAACAACAGACATTAATTTAGTCCCTTTTTGCGTTTTTCTGACCACTTTTTCCTAGAAATCACAGAAGAAGAAGCCATCAAGAAACAAATATAACTTGTTAAAGCCCATATGAAACCCTTTTTTATTTCGTATCTGTCAAATGGTTGCCGGAAAGGCAGCGATCGCTCCCGCTTGATTTACATTGCTGTCAATATCTAATACAAAAAAAAAACTGGTATCATGCAGATTTAAGAAACTTTATTATTTAGCTACAAATTCCTATTCTCTGTTTAATGACAATAATATATTTCGTGCTGCATGTATAAAATACATTTTCTTAAAATGAGATCCTTATAAATTACACTAGTTTACAAAATACCAAAAATGAAACTTTTCGTTTAATTCAATTGACAACATATGTAAAAATATCAATTTAGAATAATAATTTCTTAAAATCTGGTCACCTTTATTTTTTGTATCCATTATTACTACTATTGTTTGAATACTATATATTTTTTTTTTGCCTTTCTAACACATTTATTGTTCAATTGTAAAGCCTCCTTTTTGTGCTATGTAACTAACAGAAACAAACAATTTTTGCCATTGCTTTTCAATGATTCCTTTTCAGATTTGACGAGTCAAGTTCAGACAAAGAAATTCTGGATCTATTGTTGGAGAAAAAGCGCTATGATAAAAGATTATTACCGCCAGTTAACGGTAAGTAAATGTGTCAATTCGAATGTCTATTAAGTGTTCATTATATTAGAGTGGATCGAAACATGAAAAAAAAAATATTAAAAATTAGGATCACCAGAAAAAAGTAGTAAAAATACATAAAACAAGTAAGATCGGCTAAATTCGGCTATGCCGAATCTTATATACCCTTCACCATGGTTGGGAAAAAACTGAAGTTTATATATGGACATATATGGAATGGACAGATTTATATACAGACGCCTTTAAGAGGAAATTGACCATTTAGTTTGGTGATAAAACTTGGACTCGGGAAGATTTATGGTTCCAGAAAATAGGTATTTAAAAAAAACGTATGTTTTGGGCATAACTTTTTTGTATCTGAACCGATATTTCCGAGATTGTTTTGGCAAATACGTTATACTAAAGATTTTCGATCTTTTGCTATATAAGACGTATCCATAGGTCATATTACAGCTCTAGAATAGTGTTTGTTGTTTGTGTATAAAAGGTGAAGAGGTGAAAGAAAATAATTTCAACAAATCGTTAAAAGAAATCACTAGAACTGCATGTGTTTTATTTCTACAAATACGTTTGATTTAGCTTGCAAATTTGCATTTGGGATTTTATTTCGCTTTTTTATTACAAAATATTTTTAATTTCTTTAGCTTAATTTTAAAAATTTGAAGGAGAATAGTTTATAAATTTTTTTTTATAAATTATTATAAGTTATGACCTAAAATAGTTGCACTCAAATTATGTATAAAATTTTCTTAATATATTAATTATGTATAAAATTTTCTTAATATATGAGAAATGAAATGATTTAAAAATCTGTTTATAAAATCTTTTAAATCGGAGCAAAAAATAGAAATAAAACAGTTTGTATTTTGTTTGTATCAGAGGGTTTTTATACAAATTTTGATGTTTTTAGCCTATTTATGGATTATTTAATTATTAATATAAAATTTTATTTAAATTTATTATTAAATGTTAAAAAAAACAAAAAATAAACAAAAAAAAAAGTCTTAAGAAAATAAAAATGTACAAAAAAAAAATTGAATTGACTTGTGTAAGAATTGAAGCCGCGTCTTAGAGAAAAAAAAGTATTTGTGACATAGCGTTTAGACAACTGAGCTATTAAGGTCATGTGGAATGATCGTTAATAGAATTAAATAAACAGTTTTCGTTCAATAGGGGTTTGTTTGGTTTTTATTGAAATGACAAATCTTTGTATTTGTTTGTTGTGTGTGTATAAAAGGTGAAGAGGTGAAAGAAAAGAATTTCAACAAATTGATGTGTTTGTTATGCGTAATATTCAACATACATATAAAAATAATAAAAATAAAAACAAGTAAGAGCGGCTAAATTCGGCTATGCCGAATCTTATATACCCTTCACCATGGTATTCTGAAGGAGATGAATACATCTTTGGAATCTACTACCTCATAGCTCTCCACAAACAAGCGGTATCCCCATTTATTTTTTCTTAAATGTCCAAAAATTTTAATCCAAAATAATATGTCATGTAAAATCTCAAATTTATATTTTTCCATATGTTTCAGCGCTTTTCTTGTCAAATTTGGCATTTTCTAGGCAAAAAAAAGTTGGCGACACTACTATTTTTTTTTATGTATATCATTCACAATAGTTGTGAAACGTATTTAACCTACGTATTTATCTTCACACTCTTATTAAACAAAGGGATTTTACTGGAAAAATTAGAGGTAGTCCTGGTTTTTTGCTAATATCTCAGCCATTTATTAACCGATCTGTCTGATTTTTAATAGCAAACAGAAATGGATCACATGTAACAGAAATAAAAAAGAATCAAGTCCTCATCATGTCTGGGTTCTTCGGAAAACCCATTTCAACACACAGACGGACAGACGGACAGACGGACAGACGGACAGACGGACATCGTTAAATCAACTTCGCTCTTCATATGGACCCAGAATATATATACTTTATAGGGTCTAAGATCAATATTGTAGAAATTACAAACGGAATGACAAACTTATATATACCCTTCCACCTATGGTGAAGGGTATAACAAAGGGATTTTACGGAAAAAATTAGAGGTAGTCCTGGTTTTTTGCTAATATCTCAGCCGATCTGGCTGATTTTTAATAGCAAACAGAAATGGATCACATGTAACAAAAATATATAACAATCGAGTCCTCATCATGTCTGGCGTCCCATTTCAACTTCGCTCTTCATTAGGACCCAGAATATATATACTTTATAGGGAATAGTATCAATATTGTGGAAATTACAAACGGAATGACAAACTTATATATACCCTTCCACCTGTGGTGAAGGGTATAAAAAGAAACACATTTTTGAAATCAGATTACTTATTTTGACCTATCTGTTATGTGGTCAATGTTATAGATTAACAGATAGAAAAAAGGATTCTCAAAATATCTAATAATATTATCATAGCAAGTCGCCAATTATTTTAAATAAATTCTGCCCCACCTATAATAAATTTCCGAATGAAATGCATCGACATTTTCAAAATATTAGAATCTTATTTATTTTGAAAATACAGTGTTTTTATGTAATTATTTTAGTATTTAAAAAAAAAAAAAACATTAATTTTACTAAAAATGTTTTTAGAGGTTTAGAACTCTAATTTAAACTAAACCTATAAAGACTCACCAAATGGGTTTTTTTAAATTTTTATTTGATTGTTTATTATTTGAATTAGTAATATAAAAAAATTTTAGACACAAGTGTAAAAGTCTGCTAATAAAATTGTTTTTTCCATCATGCTAAAATTAGCTTCCCCTAACAAAATTACGCCATTTTCATCATAAAAATCATAAAAATTTTCACCACGTTTGCTCATAAATTGTTTCATAAAAGAAAATTAATTTTAATGATGAGTTTTTAGTATTAAAATAAATAATTACCATTTAATTTACTTACAATTTTTAATTTTAATTTCGTAAATCTGTGTTTTTCTCAAAGTTCTACAGCTCAAAAAAAAAAAATAAATGCCCAACATAAGTAATTAAGATTTTAGCATTTTATTAAGTTTAATTTTTATTATAAAGTTTTATTACTTGCTAGCGGGAAAAGCTTGCTACGTTTTTAACGTAAAAAAATGTTGTCAGGGCTTGAGAAAATTATTATTTTGAGAGAGATAAGGGCTGATAAAGCTATAGATTATAGGTTAAAAGCTATCAACACGACACACCAAATCAAACAGATGTATAAACCATAGCTTAAAAACACGATACTTCGTAAACGGGTAGTTTTAAATATCAGAATATATTAAGAAGAAAATTCATTTTTTTTCTAAGGATGTAGTTCAAGTTTAAAATACTGAAATTTTAGTCCCAGGTGTGTTTTTTTTGCAATATATACATATTTTATACCTGTGGATAGAAAAATATATCTTCTTTTCAGGAAATTTCAAAAAGAAATAAGTTGTCAAAACAAGAAGAGTATAAAACAGGATGTACAAAATGTCATATATTTAGGTTCCAGTTTAGTCCAGCCCTAATGCCAACACCATGAAATTTTTGAAAATAAATAATAATGAATAGTATTAGTAGGATTTTAGATCATACAATCATATTCTTTTTATAAATTCTTTTATTGTAAAGATACATGAAAATTTTTATTTGTAAACTATAGAGAATAAAAATTGAGAAATTCGACAGAGCTAGCAGGATAGAATAATTAGTATTTTCGGTTGACGCTACCCAACCTTATCAATATTCACGCTCTTCTTTCTCCTCTTTTGGTCATTTCTTGTTGATGATTGTCTATTTTATATTGAGTGTTTGGAAACAAATTAGAAAACTCGAAAACAACACACAATAAGACTAACATCACTGAAATTGAACAGTTTATTTTTATCCTCTATATTTTACAGTTTTTGTTATGAACTTTAATTCTTATGCATGGTTTTCACTATGTCATTTTTAATGTCAATTAGTCCAAATTGTTGGCAATTGTATGAAAACGGGTTGTCATATGGTGTCATCTGTGTTTGCAGTCAGTTATGCAAACGAACTGCCGTCTAAAATGACAGACAAGTGAAAACGTAAAATTTAAGTTTGTCAGCAGATATGGCAGCATTTTTTATCCTAAATAAAATTGACAACAAGCTGTCAATTTTTTTTGTTTGGCGATCGCAAAGCTGTTATTTTTTTGCTTCAAAAATAAATTTCGATGCTTTCTTTTATTTTTCCAAGCCCTTAGTGTTTTAATAACTCAAAGCGCCGCACTAGCTACAGCCATTTGTTTCTTTTTTATTATTTTTAATATTTTTCCACTTTTTATTTAACTCAAATTAATATTAATCAGCTGTTCGCTCGCCAAAAGTTTAAGCATCACATTTGACCTTTGTAATGAAAACGGCGTGTCAGTCAACTAACACCAAAATTTGATATAAGTCTTTGACACGCTCTGCTTTATAGATTTATTGTCAGTTTTTAAGATGTAATGAAAACGCATTTGACACAAAATGACGAGATTTTATTTGAGTCAGTTTTTGTTGTCAGTTCATATGACATAATGAAAACCAGGTGTTTGGGATTCTTCCCCAACACAATACCTTTTTTTTCTCTACCTGAATCAACACCGCTTTACTTCTTCATAACTCACTCAAGTTTTTTGCGCATATTATTTTATATACTAATAAGTTTATAGCATTGAATGTATACGGTACATATGTATAACATTTTTGTTACATTTTTTACAAATCTTTAATTTTTTTGTGTATGCATTAAAAATAAGTATTCTAGCCATTAGCAACTAGAAATGAATTCAATATATTAAAAGCTAGCATATAGTGAAGATCAAATAAAGATCACTGAATAAAAACTAACAAGTCTCTTTATTAGACAATTATTTTCTGGAATAAAATAGTTAAGTTTTCTGAGGAAAATCTTCTACATAAGATCTGGTGCCGAAACCCGGGAATAACTTCATGAACTGAAGTATATCCCATCAGCCTTCTTCAAGGAATTTTACTGCCGTTTTAACCACGGTGTTTTAACTATTTTGCTGCATCGCATTTAAGTCTAAATTCTCAGCAAAATGGAGTCAGTTGTTGCGATAACTGCAGATCAAAAAGATCTCGTAAACCACATTGAACGTATGACCACCACCTTTAACCAAAAACCGAAAGATGCCAAGTCCAAAGGATATCTACAAACAATTCTGGAGGAATTGGAGCTAAACTACAAAAACTTTAGAGATGGACACGATTAAATAGTAAATATTGTTCGAGATAATGCCATTAGTGAGAGCGATGTCCCTTACTTAAGTACCAATGTGTTCTATAATTATTATGATATCTACATTTCGCTTAAAAGTAATATATTAGATCTTATTTTTGAATTTGAATCCCCACAGACTCCAACCGTACACGCAAGCACCTTTGCCAATACCAGTAGCCGCAACGAATCTTTTAGTGCTGGAGCAAGACTTCCGAAGATCGACTTGCCTAAATTTTGTGGAGACTACATCGAGTGGATATCTTATCGAGATATGTTTTTATCTCTGGTTCATAATAACAATTCACTATCCAAGGTTCAAAAATATTTGTATTTAAAAGGGTCATGTACTGGAACGCCTCTAAGTTTAGTCGCTGAATATCCTGCAACCGATTCTAGCTATGAACTGGCATGGGAAGCACTCGAAAAGAGATTCCACAATGAAAGGAAACTCGAGGAGGCAATTTTTAGACGGTTGTTTTCCATTCCAACAACAACTGGAACCTTTAAAACAGTTCAACATTTACTAGATACGACTAGAAACTGTCTATCTCAATTAAAGGCTTTGAAAATTGATATTACAACTTGGGATCCTATACTCATCTACTTAACGACCCAAAAGCTAGACTCACAAACTCGCAAAGAGTGGGAACAGTAACTCAAGACTAGTACCTCAACCCCACTTATGTCTGAGATGTTCAGCTTTTTGGAAAATACGTTCAGGGCGTTAGAATCTGTACATGCAGAGTCTTGTTCTACGTTAAATAAAACTAATAAGGAAAAATCTTTTGAAATTCGTAAAAAACCAATGAGACATATTCGTGCTCATATAACCACTGCTATTTCTGAGGAAAATTGCCCGTGCTGCCATAAACGTCATCCCCTTTACAAGTGCTTCAAATTTGCCTCGTTAACTTCAATGGAGAAAAAAAATATCGTAATTAATTCTCGCCTGTGCAGAAATTGCCTACGTACTGGCCATATACAAGCAACATGTA
Organism: Eustalomyia histrio; assembly: GCA_949748255.1. Classification (NCBI taxonomy): domain Eukaryota; kingdom Metazoa; phylum Arthropoda; class Insecta; order Diptera; family Anthomyiidae; genus Eustalomyia; species Eustalomyia histrio. Next base: position 124,064,752 of record OX456524.1, read on the forward strand.
AACTGAATACTAAATGTCAAGTATGCAGTGAACCGCATCACACAGTAGTACATAAAGAGTTTTCTACAGTAAGTAGCCCTAATAATAGCTCTTCGAATAACATCGTTGAAAATTTTACTGAAAGCCATACTTTTATAAATCCTACTACTTCATCTACTCCCACTGATACAGTAAGTACTCATCTTTCAACTGTGAAACCAAGTAATTTAATTCCAGCTTTACTAGCCACAGTAAAAGTTTTAATAAAAACAAAAAATTCAATTTTCAACGTAAAAGCTCTTGTCGATCAAGGGTCACAGGTATCTTTTATATCTACAGAACTCTCTCAGGTGCTACCAATACCTAAATATAAAACCAACATTGATGTTTCAGGCATTGGAGGAAACCGTTCTATAACTGTAAAAAAATCTATACAGTTAACTGTTAAATCAAATTACGATCATCAATTCAAACTGCCTTTAACTGCACTTGTAGTACCTGTCGTCTCATCATATGTTCCGAATAAATTCGTTAATAAAGACGTTCTTCATTTTTCAGAAATTTATCTAGCTGATCCGAATTTTATGTTGCCAGAAAAGATCGACCTTCTTCTGGGTAATGATGTCTACGGCGAGCTTCTGCTTCCTGGTATGAAAAAATATAAAAATTCTTTCCTTCTACAAGAAACACGTTTCGGTTGGATGGTGTCCGGTCAACCTGGTACATCTTCATCAAATGTTAGCATTTCTTCAAATTTATGTTCATTAGAAGAGCAATTACAGTTATTTTGGGAGCAAGAGGAACTTTTTAAGGGTAGGCCGTTAACTAATGAAGAAAATCTTTGTGAACAGTTTTTTTCTAAAACACACACCAGAGATAAAGAAGGACGATATAAAGTTCACTTGCCATTTAAAATGTCAATTCAAGGTCAGCGATTACCAAAATTCTTCTATACAGACTACAACGCTCTCAAAAGGCTAAATCAACTTGAATTATCATTTAAATCTAGACCTAAATTTGCTGAAGAATATAATAAATTTATGGAGGAATATGAATCATTACAACATATGATAAAACTTGGTGAGTACCCAGAAGCTATACCTTTAAACTCTTACTTTCTACCTCATCATGGTGTACTCAGAGAGAGTAGCAGTACAACAAAACTGCGAGTAGTTTTTGATGGAAGTAGTAGAAGACCACCTCAACCGTCTCTAAACGAGGAACTATCAGCTTGTCCTGCACTACAAACTGACTTAGCAGCTATAATAAGTAGATGGAGGAGATTTCGTTTTGCATTCACTGCTGATCTCGAAAAAATGTTTCGACAAATTAATGTATGCGAGGAACATCAGGTTTTCCAATGCATTATTTGGAGAGACAAGAAAACTAATAAAATGTGTGTTTATGCGTTAAGTACAGTTACATACGGAACCACATCAGCCCCATATCTGTCAATCAGAGTTTTACAACAACTTGCCAAAGATGAAGAAAATAATTTTCCACTAGCTAGTAAAATACTTCGTTCTGACACATACGTGGATGATGTCATATCAGGAGCAGATGATTTTAATAATGCAGTAAAACTACAGAAACAACTTTGCTCTCTTCTAAAAGCTGGTGGCTTTCGACTACGTAAATGGAACTCTAACTCGACAGAACTACTTAAACTTATTCCAGAGGAAGACCGTGAAAAAAAATAGCTATTTTCAATTCACCAACCAAATATGGCTAAAGCCCTTGGCATCTATTGGGATACAACTAATGATTATTTCTGTTTCTCAATTAATTTCACATTCTCTAATCATATAACAAAAAGCAGCCTGCTTTCAGATGCAGCAAAATTGTTCGATCCCCTGGGATGGCTATCCCCTACAACAATTGTGGCAAAAATAATCTTTCAACAACTGTGGAAAATTAAACTGGACTGGAACGGTACTCTTCCGATAGAAATGCAAAGTGAGTGGATAAACTACAGGTCTAAATTAAAACATCTCGAAAAAATTAAAATACCCAGATGGTTAGGATATCACTCTACCAACTCCATCGTAGACATTCACGCCTTTTGTGATGCATCACAATCTGCATATGCGGCTGATGTTTATACGCGTATAATCACTGAGAATGGTATTGTTTCTATAAACTTATTACAAGCAAAAACAAAGGTAGCACCTCTAAAAACTGAAACCATTCCTAGATTGGAGTTGAGCGCTGCAACCCTTTTGGCAAAGCTTGTAGAAACTATCAAACTCAATACTGAGTTCCAAATTGGCCGTATCACATATTGGACAGACAGTACAATTGTTCTTGCTTGGATAAAGAATCCTTCGACAAGGTTGGAAGTCTACGTCGCTAATAGAGTATCAACTATACAACGTCTTTCAAAAGAAGAGGAGTGGAAATATGTCCCATCTCGTGAAAATCCTGCGGATTGTGCATCTCGCGGTTTACAACCTGAAGAACTAGTTCACCATAAACTTTGGTTCCATGGTCCTGCCTGGCTCAAGTTAGAATCTACAGCTTGGCCTGCTCATCCTACTGAAGCTTCATCTCATATTGAGAAAAACAACGTTGTTACTCATTCAGCCGACTTGAAATTAACTGCGATGTCATATCCAGACATTACACTAAAATACTCAAACTTATCTACTTTGATACGTGTTACTTCATATGTTTTAAGATTCTTCAATAATATAAAATGTTGTATACAAAAAAAGGAAAGAGAAACGGGTTTCCTAAAAACATATGAACTTACTCATTCAAGATTTCTGCTTATCAAGTTAACTCAAGCTGTATCATTTCATGAGGATATTCACTGTCTGAAATTAAACAAACCCTTACCAAAAAACAGTAAAATCGGAAAATTATCACCATTTTTGGACAAAAGGGATATCTTACGTGTTGGAGGACGCCTCTTTAATGCTGAAATTGCTTTTCAAACCAAACACCCTATTCTGTTAACTAAAAACAATCCGCTTTCTTTACTTATCTTTGCAGAAGCGCATTTAAAGACGCTACATGGTAGTCTACAACTGATGCAGTCTTATATTTCGCGAGTTTACTGGATAGTCTCTGCTCGTGACCTTGCGAAACAGGTACAACGTAAGTGCATCGTCTGCTTTAAGTATAAAACGCAAGCCTGTCAGCAACTTATGGGAAACCTGCCCGCTGTTCGCCTTCAGCCAACACGTGCATTTAAGCATAGCGGACTAGACTATGCAGGACCTATAAATATTAAACTATCATCATTACGTACTGCATCGTCTACAAAGGCTTATATTTGTCTTTTTGTTTGTATGTGCACCAAGGCAATACATTTAGAAGCCGTTACCAGTTTAAACGTTGATGCATTCCTTGCCGCATATCGCCGATTTACTTCCCGTAGAGGTATCTGTACTGACTTGTACTCAGATTGTGGTACAAATTTTGTAGGTGCCAACAAAGAACTCCAAGTTCTGTATCAGTGACATAAATCATCCATGCCGGAACACCTTCTGGAAACACTTGCTAACCGAGGCACCAAATGGCATTTTATTCCTCCAGCTTCACCACATTTTGGCGGACTCTGAGAAGCCGGAGTGAAATCTACCAAGCACCATTTACGCCGCATTATGAAAGACCATATCTTAACCTACGAGGAACTCAGCACCCTATTGGCACAAATTGAAAGCTGTCTAAATTCACGACCGCTGTGCCCCCTTTCAACAGATCCAGCTGACTGTAACTCTCTTACTCCTGCTCATTTTTTAATTGGTGAACCTACCAATTGCATTCCAGATGAAGACCTACTGGATGTAAAAATTGATAGACTCAACCGTTGGAAACAAGTTGAACGGCTAAAACAACAATTTTGGAAACGCTGGTACAATGAATACATGAGTCGTCTTCAATCACGCCCTAAATGGAATAAAATAAAGAGGAATATTCAAATTGGGGATCTTGTACTATTACAACAAGAAAAAAGTTCTCATGGTCAATGGCCTTTGGCAAGGGTCGAACGGTTGCATCCAGGTACCGATGGCTTGGTCAGAGTGGTCACGCTTTATTGTAACAAAAAGTACGTCACGCGCCCAATTTCCAAAATTTCTCTTCTTCCTAACAATGAAACAATATCTCAAGAAAACTAGAAATTTATTCATTTAACGTTCAACTTAACTTTTAAAACAGTCGTTCTTGGCGCGGGAGAATGTTTGGGATTCTTCCCCAACACAATACCTTTTTTTTCTCTACCTGAATCAACACCGCTTTACTTCTTCATAACTCACTCAAGTTTTTTGCGCATATTATTTTATATACTAATAAGTTTATAGCATTGAATTTATACGGTACATATGTATAACATTTTTGTTACATTTTTTACAAATCTTTAATTTTTTTGTGTATGCATTAAAAATAAGTATTCTAGCCATTAGCAACTAGAAATGAATTCAATATATTAAAAGCTAGCATATAGTGAAGATCAAATAAAGATCACTGAATAAAAACTAACAAGTCTCTTTATTAGACAATTATTTTCTGGAATAAAATAGTTAAGTTTTCTGAGGAAAATCTTCTACACCAGGCATTAAAGTATCAAATAACAATAGTTAATGATTAGACAATATTTTGAATTATGTTTTGCACTATATCCTTGTGTTTAAAGTAATGGAGTTTTATGAATTGTGGATCATATATGATATAAAATCTTACTTATACTATTCATTTACAAAATAACAGATCAACATGATCAAGTATGATCATATGTGATCTAAAATTCTACTAATACTATTTACATACAAAATAACAGATCAACAATTCATAAAACTCCAATACAGGTTGGTTGAAAAGTTCCTGCGCTCGAAATAAAAGAATACTGTTGTTACGAAACATATTTTTTTATTCAATATAATTGTTTGAGATTTCTGAAGAGATAGTAGTCACTGGGAGCCAAATCTGATGAATACGGTGGATATTCAAGCAATTCGTACTTTAATTCTTTGAATTTAGCCATCGTCAAAACACTTTTGTGAGCAGGTGCATTGTCTTGAAGAAAAATGATTTTTTTCTTCTTTAAACCAGGTCTTTTCTCACGAATTTTTTCATCCAGCTGATCCAAAAGACTGCAATAATATTCAGAGTTGATTGTTTTACCTTTCTGAAGATAATCAATCAACAAAATTCCTTTTGCATCCCAAAAAACTGATGTCATAACCTTCTTTGCTGATCGTTATGACTTCACCTGCTTTGGAGCTGAACAACCAGCTTCAGTCCACTGTAAACGTTCTTGTTTCAATTAAGGATCATGGTGGTAGATCCAAGTTTCATCCATAGTTATAAAACGACGCAAGAAGTCGGCTTTATTCGGCTTAAAACGCTCCAAATTACGCTGAGAAATTTGTTTTCGATTCAGTTTTTGTTGAATTGTTCCAAACAGTTTTTTCATACGTAATTCTTCATGTAAAATATGGAGTACTCGTTCGTCTGAGATGCCTATGGCATTAGCGATTTCACGCTTAGTCAAACTTGGATCTTCATTAACCATATTATGTACCTGCTCAATGATTTCCGCTGTGGTTGCAGTTTTTGGTCGTCCTTCGCGTGGATCGTCTTTAAGGCTGTTTGAATTCACCAGCCCAAAATCCAACGGTGCGTTTTGAAGGTGAGGACTCCTTATACACTTCTAACAATTGTTCATAAATTTCCTTTGCTTTTAACCCCTTCAAAACAAAGAATCTAATGACTGCACGATATTAAATTTTTCCATATTAAAAAAAAATCAATTACAAAGAAAGAATTGACAGAATGACTTGCAACGTTGCATGTGTTCTCAGGACAGTTATACCAGCTTGAGAAAAAAAAAAGTTTGGAGCTAGCAGTGCCATCTCTTGGTGAACGCAGGAACTTTTCAACCAACCTGTAAATAATAATAAAAAATTTTAGTTCAACTTTAAATATCTAAATATCTGTAAATTATATTAAAACCTGTTGTTTAAAAATTAACCAAACATTTTGCGTAAAATTATTTTCTCAAAAAAGTTTTTTTCACCTCAAAAAATTTTTTTTACCTCAAAATTATTTTTCCACCAAAAAATGTGTTCAAATCCAAAAAATTTTTAAATTTTTTAACCTCCATAATTTTACTTCAAAAGTTTTTTACATTATTTGTATTAAATAGATCATTTTTTTAGGATATTGGTGGAGGGTATTCAAAGATTCGACACAGACAAATTTAAGTCTTATTTTACTTGTTAATCCTTATGCGATTCGATTTTGCGATATCCGTCTGCCTGTCTATTACATATTGAAATGTCTTTCACCACAAATAATTTTTTTTTTAAATTCATATTTTAACTTTTAATTTTTTTAAGTTTTTTGTTACAAAAACCCTTTGCAAGACAGAGATGTGGTACCATTAGAATCTTAAGAGCACTATGGTAATCCTTTGATTCATTTGGTATATTCACAAATATTCCACTTTTTCAGTTTTTATTTATGACAACTTTTTGTCATATAATCCCCTCTAAATGCTATTTTTATAGAAATATTTGATAGAAATAGAAATGGCATAAAAAATATTGAATAAAACCATATTTAATGCTACTGTACATATTATTATTGGAAATTTTGTTAATTTTCTAAAAATTCTGAACTTTAATAATGAGTGAACAGATCTAAACGGATATCAAATAAGTAGGTTTATATTTTACAGTTGGTTTTGCCGAAGAAAGTTCAACAAAACTAATTGTTTTGAGCCTTTGCCTTGCAAAGATTGTATTTTTTTGCTAAAGACATGACATTGCAACTGATAGCAGTGACAAATTTACTGCTGAAGTTTCAGATTTAGCAGTATTGCATATTTTTATACTAATTTTACTGTAATTAAGTACATTCGTATAAAAATAAATTCTAAAAAATATTGCGAATTTATAAAATAAAGCTGTTTGAATGTCTCCTTAAAACTTGTCTATATATATAAATATTTTGGCCGGCGCAGCAAAACTTCACTGATTTTTAATTTGGCCTACTCTAATGTATGTATTTACTTAGAACTTAGATAAATAAAAATGAAGATGAATAGAAATAATTGTCAGATGTACTAGTTAATACTTATTGTATTGTTATACCCTCGACACTATATATTACTAAGTATACCATTATGTTCATTACCGACAACATTAAAAAAGAGTCATTTAGTTAAGTAGTTATTTTTTGTTTTATTTGTGTTTTTGTAACTACAATACATATTGTTACGATTTAACCCTTTATAAAATCGTTGATTTATTTACCTTTTAAATAAATCGAGTTATTTCTATATTGCAAATAATAAACACTGTTTGAAATTGTTTATAGCTCTATTTATTTATAACCGTCACTAAAAATTACAGAAATACACTTTAATAGCACACTTTTTTCACACGGTACAAATAGACAAAACGTTAGCCACACTTTAGTTCTTAGCACTCCAGCGTTTTATTTTATTAACTGAACTACTGCGTCACCAAATACCCGTATTTATATGAGCAGTCAGGAATTCTAGTTATTTCCAGTTTATTACGACACTAGATTTTTCCAGCTGTCAAAATTCGCATGAAGAAATTTCTAGTTGTGGAAATTTCGTGTAACAATATAAACAATAAAATTGCTAATGCACAAAGTGTTAAATTTAAATAGTTATGTATTAAGCTGTCCCAAACAAAAAAGGTCGAATTCACGAGCTCCACAACTCTACAAATATCCCATTATGGAAAAAATATGGTCTGCCAAATAAATTTAGAAAAAAAATTATTTAGAGGTAGCACATCGCCATTGAAGTTTCAATGTTCTTCTTGTTGTATTATTTAAAAAAAAAAATAAAAATTGAAAAATGTTAAATATAATTATAGGATCGTGACTCATAAAATCTAATATATTTTTGGGTGTACATTGCGAATATGAAATCAAAACTTAAATCAAAGTCGCGAATTTCGCGAAAATTTCATACAAAAACTGTTCGATTTTCATCAAGAAATTTTCTTATATTTACCTCTGAGAAAAATTAGTTGGTGAATGATTATATGTCCACAAAATGTATTCTTATGTAAGACAGGATTTCTGTTAACAATTTAAATTAAATACGCTAAATAATAGCGAAAAACTAAAAAAGACAAATTTTACATTCAGTTGTAAAGATAACTACAAGGTGGCGCAAAAGTAATCCTCCTATCAGAAAATGCTATAAATTTTGCGATTGGCCCCTAATGTCAGTTCTGTTTTGACATTTGTGTAGTAAACACATGCGAAATACACGTTAATAAACAATGTTACTGCTCCAGAACGCGGAATATTGGTGACTATTTATTTGAGCAATAATGAAGATGATTTTTCATCAAAAATAATCATGAGTGATGAGGCCCATTTCCATCTTAGCGGGTACGTAAATAAGCAAAATTTACGCTTCTGGGGCACTGAAAATCCGAGTGTAACCCACGAAGAGCCATTACACCCGCTCAAAGTCACTGTATGGTGTGCTGTTTTCGCTGGAGGAGTCATCGGACCTTTTTTCTTCGAAGACGTCACGGGCCAAACGGTTACTGTGAATGGTGAGCGCTACAGAGCAATGATCAACGAGTTCTTTTTGCCGCAACTTGATGAATTGGGATTGGAAAACATGTGGTTCCAACAGGATGGTGCAACGCCACACACTGCACGTGCCACAACCGATATGCTGAAGGATGCATTTCCCGGGCGCCTAATCTCCCGTTTTGGCGATTTGCACTGGCCAGAAAGATCGCCTGATTTGACCGCTCCAGACTTCTTTTTGTGGGGCTTTTTGAAGTCGCGGGATTATGTCAACAAGCCTCAGATTCTTGCAGCTCTTAAAGACAATATCCGTCAAGAATGTGGGGACCTATCGCCGGAAGTTTTGGCCAAAGTGATGGAAAATACCATAAAAAGGGCTCAAATGACAATCAACTGTGGCGGCGGCCATTTACATGACATCATATTCTCGACTTGATGTAAAAAAAATTAAAAGACCAAATAAAAATAATCCACAAGAAGAATCAAAGTTTTTCATTTTTTTTTTAATTACAGCCAAAAAAACATCGGAAGGTTATTTTTGCGCCACCCTGTATTACCCTTTCAAAAATTAAAAACAATATCATGTCTAATCAAAGCCCTTGGTAACCCGGCTAAACCACACATTACCAAATATTCGGTAAAGTAATGTATAGCCATACTTTACACCTTACTTCATTGATGAATTTTACAGGCGATGATCCTCAAAGTGATGGGTTCATTCTTACAATTATGCTTATTAAAAAATGATAGGTAATGGGATACCTTTTTTAGATAGGGGGTAACAAAATAATTGGTTACCCAAATGATAACGAAGACTTTGACTTATCATTTTTTAAATTTAACTTTAACTTTCAACTTAAAATCTTTAATTTTTCAAACCAATTTAAGCTTTTCTATGGAAATGCAAACTATTAAAAACACGAATGCAAGAGTTATTGAAACTTAAAATACTTTTATCAATAGATGGCAGTAGTTGTTAAATTTTATAGTAGTGTGCAATAAAATAAAATGCACATCCCGTAGTCTAGAATGGAGACAAATATGTGGACATATATTGCAGCAAACGTCAAAATTATCTTTTCTTTATGGTGGATGACTCGTTTTAGTAAATATTTATTGCCGGCAATTTATGTTACAATAATTCTCCTCAAATATTCGTTATAAATTATTGCTACTACGTAAAATCAGCTGTCATTTTCGTTTGACAATTATAAAAAGACGACACAAAAAAATATCAAACAAAACATGATGAAATATTAAAGAATTAATTAAGTTTTAACAAAATAATGAGAAAAACCAAAAAAAAAAATTAACATCAAAAAAAATTAACATCAAATATTGATCTTTATGCTGCGTATGATTTAAGTTTAGGAATCATTATTTTATGTTAAACTGTAATGCATTACGTAACCAAATGTAAGGAGGACAAATTACAAGATAATGCATGAGTTTATCGCACCCATACCAAGGTTTTCCTGGGAAGTAGATTGCAAAAGTTCAACAAGTTAGATATTTCGATGACAACGTTTTTAGATAATTAGGAAAATACCACAAAAAATATTAATTTTGTTGAATTTACAAAAACCGCGGATAATTTTAAAACCACAAATTTGTTTTTTATTTTCATACAAATTAGAAATTTACTCATATAAGGCGTTATAGCCTTTTTCCACTGAACTACATCTTACATCTTTCATCAATTTGCAAAGACGTTAACATCTTCCCATAAGAATTATACAGGCCAACAATTCTACACCTTTTACATCTACAAAAGATGATCCTTCTCATTTTGTTCCATCTTACATCTTTCGTTATTTTAAGTATCATCACTAAAAAAATTATAAAAAATCGATTTTCTTTGTGCCATCTGACATTGCAGAAAATAAAAAAAAAAATTATTCAACAAAGGAAAATGAGCGGCAGATGTAAGAATTTCATACTTATGTCTACAAAAAATTCTTCTTCATCATTCATTCATTCCCGAATGGCCTTTAATATTTCAATGTACCGCATTAAAATTCGGGTTTGTTCTTGCAAAGCTTTTTCTAAATCCATTTTTTATTTTTAACAAAAGTTATGCGTCTTTTCCTTTTATTTTTTGACAGCTGAATAAATAACAGATGAAAGATGTTGCCAATGTAAACACTTGTTTCACATTTTCAACATCTTCCTTGCGTTTCACAAAGATGTTGTTCAGTGTAAAAAACCTATTAGCAAGTCGAAATTTTACATACATCTTTTCAGAAAATTTTGATATATTCACTAAAATATGTATTTTTAAAAAAATCGTGAACTACTTCAAAGTTACAGAATTTTTTTTTTAATTTTTGATAACATATTTCGTTTATGCACATTACTTAAGACTTAATTGATTCATTTTGTTAAATTATAGCGTATAGTTTAAAGAATCATTAAATTTAAAGTCAATCCCACTTTTTGTATAAATTACTGTAACAACAAATTACTAATTCTTAAAAGGTAACTGCTGAAACTTGGCACAGAGAGTTTTTAGATATTAAGAAATAGGGGGAACATTGTGGAGATTGTCAAATCAAATTTTGATGTTTTTTTGGGCCTCTCTATTATGTATACTACCTTATAACCTCTTTTAGTTATATTTGAATAGTAAACCAATTGCACAATGGTATCCATAATGGTTAGATTAAAATAAATTGAGCGGATGCACTTTTCTATCCAGTTTGAATGTAATAGTTATATATATATTAAAGAAAAAGAATTATAAAATATATGTTAAAAGTAGCATTTGTAAAAACTCGCGACAGAGCCAATAGTGTATACTCGCAAGCTTAAAGGTTTTCAAATGAAAAAAAGCCCGCAAAACAATTAAAAAAGATCACAACAATGAGCTATCAGCATTAAAAAGGCTCGTAAACAAAATTAAACATTTAAAATCGAGCAGCTATAGAAGTAATTAAAGTGAGCCTTTTTCAAATCCTTCAATACCGTCTGGACGGATGTAAGTCGAAGTATGAACACATATAGCAAATTTCGGCTTCCTGGCTTAGCGGTTTTGGCAGCACGCAGAGAAAAGCATGGTTGGGGCAATCATATTCATAGAGCAACATATATTTTTTGGGATTATGATTGTGCCAGCCATACTCGTACTACACCCAGAGAAAATATTGGTTACAATACGATCAAAACCATTAACATTTATCTGTAAGAACTTTAATTTATTTGGAATAACCTATAATCCATCATTATAGCAAAAATATATCATTGGGAATTACAAAAAAGGAAAAAGAAATACAAAAATACTATTATCCAATTATTGGTATTTCCAATCAACTTTATGAATAAAATTCGTTTAAAAATTGTGTACAGTAGAAGCAACCATTTATTAAGTGAACGTACTTAAAAATTAGTACAATCTTGATAGATTGTACTAATTTATTAATAAATTATCGATATCAAATATATTATTAAATATATCATTAAATGAACGAACTGAATTGTGGATTGTATTTATTGTAGAGCCTACTAACGATTGGTATTTGTAAACGAATTTTCTGTCATATTTATTTTCCTAAAAAATTATTTAAATTCAAAATTAGTCATTAGAATTTATAAGTATTTGCGGGCTAGGTGGTAGAGAGCTAGCCTAGTACTCCTAATTTCCGAGTTCAAATCCCGGTAAAGGCAAACATTTAAAAAATATATATTTTTTAATTCAAATAAATTATTCAAATGTTTAAATAACAAATAAATCAAAGATAATTAAATTAAATTGTGGCATTTGAATGCCGGAAAAATCTAAAAATATATTTTTTTTAAATAAAATTTTGTGGAACGTAATAATATTTCTGTGGAATATAAATATTAAATTATACAACTGAATATTGGCTTTCATAACTAAAAATATAATTTAATATGAAGATAGTTGTCGTAACCGCCAGAATTCGATTGGCAACAGATTCGATGGCCACAACTGATGCTGTTTTCTGGGTGTGTAATATAGTTATTATATTATGATCAAAAAAATAATAATTTTACCAAAAAATAGTCCCTACTATGAAAAAATTATTTAAATTTGAGTATATTTCTTTAAGAAATGTTTTTGTTATTAAGGACTTTTTCAAGAAAACTTTTTTTTATTCTATAGATTTTTTTCAATCTAAGTATTTTTTCATGATGAAAAGTCCTAGAAACTAAGATTTTTTTTTTGCAAACAAATGCCTTAGAAACTAATTTTTTTAAGAGTATGTAAATTTTTATCTAAGAAATAGTTTGCAAAATCAGACAATTTTACTTTAAGGAAAAGTTCATAAAATCTAAAAATATTTCTATTCAAAAATTATAATGTATTATCATTTTTACATTGGTGACTGAACTGAAATAATTATGACTGTGAATATCAAATTCTTGTTATACCCTCCACCATATATGGTGAGGGTATATATCAGTTTGTCATTCCGTTTGTAATATGTCGAAATATAGGTTTAAGACCCCATAAAGTATATATATTCGTGATCCTTATGCAATTTTAAGTCGATTTAGCGATGTCCGTGTGTATGTCCGTCTGTCTGTCTGTCTGTTGAAATGGCGATCACGACGCGAAGACGCAAGCGGGGGTGCCTATTTTTACCCAGATTATTGAACATCCCGAGCAGTTTGGTATTTAAATTGAGCAAAGTCGGTTCAGCGGTTCAAAAGTTATGAGTGAAAATGTGAGGGTACCTCTAAATTTTCCATACAAATTTGTACAATTTTTCTGTATCTATTTTTTTTTCTGTTAAGTAAGTAAAAATGTCTTCGTATTGTTTGATTACATTTATTGTCTTACATAGAGAATAATAACATTCTTAGAGCTACATATATGTGTGTTGCTCTGATAACTAAGTTAACGTAAAAATCAACAATGTTAAAGTCGCTAACAGAGCAGACCTCTGTAAATAACATTGCTAAAACTAAATAAATAACATTACTAAAACTAAATAACAAAAGTTCGTTACATAAATTGACAAAACATATTCATATTACAGTTCATGCAAAATTTAGTATATACGTATATCATCTTCAGCCCCTATGGTGGAGGGTATTCAAAGATTCGGCACAGCCAAATTTAGCCCTTTTTTACTTGTTTTTTATATTTTTTCATAGTGTTTGTTACCACAGTATGGTTACAGCCAATCATGTTATAAAATAGAAAGTGGCAATCATGAAATAATAAAATATTTAATAAAATAATGATGGTTAGAAACTATTTTTAAACCAATAACTTGATTGTGACAACCATACCCGAATGCAGCAAGCATATAATAGTAGCAGGGATCGTGTTGCAACCAGGTTTTTTTCTTTGTGTTAGGCAATCAAGGGAGAATTTCCCCTTTAAGCCCTTCCTCGCGGGTGTTTTCAAAAAATCCCGTCTTAGCTGATGTCTACATCGGAGGAGAAACTTTTATACAAAATTTTAAGTTCCTAGGTATAGAGGTTTGGCCTGCCAAACTGCTGAGACTTTTCCCCCATTGAACACCAATTTTCACCACGTCCCTTCCAAAAATTCAAAATTATGCCATAATAGTGACTTAGCTCATACTCCAGTGAAGGCATATTTTAAATCTGAGGTTTCTATGCAAAGGGGATTGGGCAGGCCGTCAAGGAGGAGACTTTTCCCCTTTTTTGCCCATCCCCAATTTTACCCTATATGATCCCATATAGCCAAATTTTCCACATCCCTGCAGAGACCTTTGGATCTGATCAGGTCTGTCCATAAAATGTGTCACATATGCACGGTCCTCTTATTTAAATTAATTAAATGGTTTCTAAGTTTCCTTTTGATTTAAACTGTATCAGGGAACTTTTATAGATTCTCCTAAAAAATCTTTGATATTCGTGTATTTATATTTTCTGAAATAGAAGAGCCAAGAGTCTGATATTATGTAAGAAGTTTTGTAAATTCATACTAATTTGGAGAGCGCGGACACCCGTTTAATGAACTGATATGGATTTATTCTCACGTTTTTGCATTTTAGTTTTTTGCTCTAATCGATACGTTAAGGAGTTTTGAACAGATTGATTTACTTAATTGCAACTCATTAGTTTGCTTTTGTATCTTATCCTATAATCTTAAATAGTTCAATGACTTATAAAAGCATTTAATGACTTTATTCAAAACCAATAGAAACTCAAAGTATTTCTCAAAGAAATCGACACCCATTAACCTTTTAAATTCTACTCTGTAATTTAATTTAATATTGAATAATGTATTTGACACCTTTAAGTAGTTAATTATGTTTATACTTTAAACGATTTAAATTTTACAGATGAAGACTTTTGCTGTGGATTGTCATCACCAGACATGGCTACAGAACAAAATTCAAGGAGACCACATAATCGCGGTTTGTCCATTTAACTTACAATAATTATATCACAATTTATTATTTATTAACAATGAAAAGGTTTGATACTACAACACTTGCAATTGAAGCAATTTGTAAAAACATTTTGTTGATATTTAGTAACAAATAAGCAACTAAATAAAATGAAAAAGCAATTAAGATTAATAACATTTATAAATTGTGACATCAAACCTATTGTTTTATCATAGTTATAATAAATTTTTAATTTCGTATTCGGATGTGTTTGTTACTTTTGATTTTAGTTTTGTGGCAATCCACAGCATCTACATTTTATATTTCAAAAATATTTAAATTTATGTTTTACTCCACAACTCAGTTTAGTAGATGACCAAATTGTATTTATTTATCTGTTTATTTTTTCTATCTGTTAGAGAGTATTTTAAAACAAATTAAAGTTTTAATTTTCCTACACATTTTTATTTTTTCAACCATAGGTACACTAACGGTAAATGTGAACGTTTTGCTACTTAGTTTAGCATCTCCTGATGAAAGTAGTCTGGTAACTATTATAATTTATTCATAAATTTATACAAAAAAAATATTTTCATCCTTTTAATTTTCTTTTTTTTTGTGAAATATAGAAATACGAAGTTGAATTTCTGTTGAATCAACAGTGGAATGATCCCCGTTTACAATATGGCAACAAGTCACATTATGATTTTCTAAATGCATTGCATCATCATGATAGCATTTGGACGCCGGATACTTATTTCATTATGCACGGCGACTTCAAGGATCCCATTATACCCATGCATTTTGCTTTAAGAATTTACCGGAACGGGACCATTACGTACGCAATGAGGTGTGTATATTAATGGATTTGTATTTTAATTTATGAATATGTAAACATAAAATATTTTGTGTGTGTGTTTGGAATTGTGTAGCAACAGTGATGCCAACTTCTTGTTTATTTATGGTGTTTTTCGATGACCCAGAACGACAAAACTTAACTCACGACAACAAAAGCACTAGTTACTATTTTTGTAATTTTTTGAACTTTTGCAAAAAAAAAATCTGTGAAAGCTGAAATTGCAGTAGATTTAAAAATGTAGCGAAAAAAGTAATTTCTAATGGCTGTAAAAGTCTTATGAATTTTAAAGTTTTTATTACAGTTTTTGGGCTTTAAACATAGTGCGAAATTTTTTCGTTGCTAAACATAGTACATTGTTTTTCCAGTGGACAAATTTTACTTAAACTTTAGTGGTCTCAAAACGTTAATTGCAAAAATGATTTTTTTTATTTTGTATGCCCAGCAAAACCACACATTACCAAATAATGGGTAAAGTAATGTATAGCAAAAGGGGCCGATGTATTAATTTACACCTTACTTCATTGATGAATTTTACAAGCGATGAGCATCAAAGTAATGTATATACCCATTACTTTAGAGGTGATAATGTAAGGAGTTACTTATATGGTTACGAGAATGGAAAAAGTAATGTGTCTAGAAATAGATTTTTAAAAAAGAGAAATTTTTATGAAAAAAAAATTTTTACAAATATTTTATTTAAAATATTTATAATTAAAAACAATGTGGTCAAGATGGGAATCGAACCAGGGAAATCTGGTTGCCAATCAAGAACTCTACTCACTGAGCTATCGACGCATATAGTATTTGATTGCTTTAAACTTAAATGAATTGTTGCGCTTTGTTTTTTCGCTAGTGTTGTCAAAACAATGTATGTTTGTTTTGACAACACTTACAAAAAAAACACAAAGTAAAATAGATTTTCAAAAATATTTCAATTATTACTTTACATTTATAAATCATATATTACGTAATCAATAATGAGTAACTTATTACTTTATGCTTGCAAATAATGAAAAAGGTAACGAGCTATCATTACAAGGTTACGCATGAGAATATCGCAGCCATTACCAAAGTTTTGCTGGGTGAGAAACACAATCAGAATAAACCCAATTTGTCATGCTTTCACTAGAGAAATAATAGTTTTGTATATTAAATTTGAGTAAAAACAAATTGTACTACATTTCCTCGTGAAATTCATTATCGTTAAAAACATATATTTTTTTTTTAGTATTTTGGAGTATAACAGTTTTTCCACGTGAAATCAAAACGACTTACTATGCTCTATGAACAAAATATATATAGTATAAGAGTTTTCTTACGTGAAAACTGAACAACTTACTGTGCTTACGGTCAGCACGAGCCCATTAAAAAAAGTTAGAAAACAATTTTTCTATGAACAATTGGGGTTAATGCATTATTTGCAACTTAAAACTCAACCCGACAATTTATTGTTGTTTTGTATGTAATTTTTTGTCATTTGCTTTTGTATAATATGAGACCCGTCGTTAGATATTAAATAAAACATGAGAAATATTAATATATTTGATAAAAAAATTTAAATTTAGTCGTTTCGAAGTTTTGGGAACATCTTATTTTTAAGTCACAAGTAGAAAATTTAATATTTTCTTAAAGTATTTGTAGAAAAATTTTATTAAAAATATTTTGTAAAATGGTTAAATAATACAGTTTTCAAGAGTCTTCTAAAACACATGATGTTTGTTTTGTTATATCCCTCTTGCAGTCTCTTGTTCCTCCATATACTAAAAAAATTGTTTGGCTTTTTTTGCGCATTTTAACCAAAAAAATACGATTGTGACTTTTTTCTTAACCTTTTTACTCTCAAAAAGTTGACATCACTGTATAAGACTATCACTGCTTTTGTTTAAAATTTTTCTGAATTTTTACTTGTCTTTTTATGATATTTTTTTTTATAATTTACCCAAATGCTAGGAATATGTAAATTTTACACGCGTTTACATTTATTGAGAAAAAAAAAACAACTTATGTAGTAACAACTTTTATAGTATGCAGTAGCAACAACAAACAACAATTTTTAAATAATAAAATCTCCCACCATTGTACAGTGGGCCCAAGACATTATGCTTTGTTTTATACATATAACATATACTTACAATTTTTTAATTTTAAAATTCATACAATTTTATCTACATCATTTTCGTAAATTTTTTCTTCTGACAATATTTCATTCAATTTAACCGATCATCTGGTTTTCCTGCATATTTTGAGGCAAGCAAAAAAACTAACAGCTAACTTTACCCAAGATTTGGGTTTAATACTATATTAAGAATGAACAAAAACTATCTACTTTTTAGCACTTGCTAATTTAATTTTCAAATCGCATATATAGAAAAAACAGCAAAAGCTAGTTTCGTTTTTGCTTCATAGCATAGAGTTTTCTTTTTCATTTGGGATATAACATCTTAATATTGGACTTAGAGTATTCAAAAACCGAAACCGAAAACCGGTCAACCGGTTTCTTTTTTTTTAAAAACCGATCGGTTTCGAATATTTTGTAAATTCGAAGAAAACCGAAAACCGGTCTTTTTTGTTCGGTTAACCGGTTTTTTTAATTACATCACCAACTGGGTTACTTGGTCTCTTTCATTTTTTTCGAACCCTTTTATAATCGTTTGTTTGGTTATGAAGATTTAGATGTAAGTCTGATAGATTCCGATGAAGACTTAACTTTAGATATTCCAAATTCAAATAGTTTAATTTCTAATCTAAATAACACAATAAACAGTATTCAAAATCCTAAAAAGAGACTGTACAAAATCATTCATCATTATATGTGACCTTCTCCGAGAAAAGGGACCTAGTGTGTGAAAATGAAGTTTTGAGAAAAACGCATTTAAGGTTTCATAACGCTTTATTACTGTGAACACACCTTCAGTTGGGAGATGCGATTTGGTATGGTTAGTTATGATTGGGTGCCGACTCTGGTGACGGCATGTCTATGTGGTGACGTATTTTTTTCGCTTTTAGAGTGACAATTTAAAAACAATTTAAAACCAAAAAATCAAGAAAAGTAAAATTTTATTAATTTTCCCAAGTTCGTTTTGTACGTTTTCATGGGGTAAATAAATTTTTATCAGAAATCTAACTCATTTCATCTTATTCTACACCTTTTAGGTACCAGAATCCACTCTTAAGTCCAAACCCGTTTTTTGACACACTAGGTCCTTTTCTCGGAGAAGGTCACATATGATTTCATATATCTTGATAAATGCGACAAAAGAACTGAAAAGTTGGACAATTTATATAATTGTTTTCTGTCCAACATCTACTATTAGTGAAAGAGTATTTTCCACTTCTAGCTTTATCAAAAGCAAACAAAAAAATCGTCTTAAAACGAAACATTTTAATTGCATATTATTTCTAAAATATTTTTAAAGAATGTATTTTTTATTATTATTACAATTAACAAATTATATAAGCTTTTTATTAAAATTTTAAAAAAAGGAAAAAACCGGTTGACCGGTTTTTTGTGCAAAAACCGAAACCGAACAGGTTTTTTTAAAATTCGATTTTTAGAAGAAAATCGAAACCGGTTTTTTCAAAAGGCCGGTTTTTTGAATACTCTAATTGGACTCTTTGTTCAAAAGTTATGGTAAAATTTATGTTATATGTTTTTCATTTTTAAAAATACACTCACAATATTATTTCGTTAAAAACAACTTAAAATACATATTTAATTAATCGAAAATACAATCAAAAAGAGGACTCTTTATTTTTATTATATTCAACTCATTTTGTTGTTTATTTTCAATCATTGTTTAATAATTGACAAAAATAGTAAATGCAATCGAAAGTCGTTTAAAATAACCACAAATTTTTAAATGACAGAATGAAGAAAAAAACGATTGTTTTGGTTTGTTTTTCAAAATTAATTTTTTTTATTTATATGTAATTTTACAAAAGAAAACACAACACACACAGATGTAACATATATATTTTTATTTTCTGTGTATATCTGTATTTCAATAATTACTTGTAATTTTTATTGAAATATTTTTTGTATGCAGGGTGATTCAGTCACGACCCCTGCATTTCACCAGCGTATTCCTTGGCTCTTTTCAAGAAAATATGTCCACTACGACCATCCCCAAAAATGCAAGTGTGCGAAATGGCAGCGGTTTGAAAATTTTCGGATTGGTAGTCGGAGGGTAGTAGGGTTGGAAAGGTCTTTGGGAGCGCTTTCAGAATCTATAATGAAAAAATTAAAAAGGTGAAATCGCCGAGATACAGAGCTTTTAAAAAAAATTTGAAAAGAGACATAAGAACGTGCACATAACCTCAATTTGCTGAGCCAGATGGTAGGTAACTTATGCTTTTTTTCTCTTAAATGATAGCCCTCTTATCTTTCCGAAATGATACCTCTTATCTTTCCGAAATGCCCTAAACACCCTGCTACCCTCCGACCACCAATCCTAAAATATTCAAACCGCTGCTATTTCGCATACATGCATTTTCAGGAATGGTATTTTCATGAAATGAGCCAAGGAATACGCTGGTGAAATTCGTTGGGTCGTGACTGAATCACCCTGTATAAACAAACTATTTTGGTAAAAAAAAAAGAAAAAGGAATTATTTGAATTTCTATTTTTAGAAACAGAAGACATACTATTTTACATTTAAGTGAAAATATCAACTCCTATTAAATATCTGTATTCTTTTAGGTTTGTTCTTTGAGTGACTGATTCAAATATCTAAAAAATATTTTTCTTTGATTTTCAATTGATTCTTCATTTAAAAAAAAAATAACTCTACGTATTACTTTTTAAATAAACTACAGTCGGATTTAATATACTTTTCTGGTTGAGTAAATTTATCACATTGCAATTTTAGGAAATTTAATACACCCTTAATATCTAAAGTTATTGTTATATTTTAGTATTTTTACACTACTATACATACAAAAAATTAATATTTTTTTTGTACTTAAATTTCCCAAAAAAAAAAACTTTAAATTTGAAAATGTTAATATTTTTGCAGTACTTTTAAAATAAATCACACAGTGTTGGATATAATACTATTTTACAGCCATTTTAAACTGGAAAATAGCATTAAAGCCTACAACGAATGTAGTCCAAGGTTAGCACTTACATTCTAATAAAACTTGTATATCGTCAGCTTCATATTGGTTTCAGCTTTATGCCAAAAAGTTTTAATCTACATTCATTGTTATGATAAGCGGCAAAAGAATACTGATTATTTTTTTAAGCAAAACTTGCTGTATAAAGAGTTTTGTGTGCAGCAAAACAATGCTAATTAAATTTTAAAATTACGGACGTAGAATAAATTCGATGCTTGATATCTTAGATATGAGAAAGAGTGTTTACATTATGTAAATACAATCCATTCCTAGCTAAATTTGTTTCACAAATGTTAAGTGGGTCAAACCAGTAATAAGTTAAAGATATTTTGTAGAAATTTAAAATCTAAGATCGACTGACACGGTTTTTAAGTGGCCTAAGTTATTTTTTTGCCATTTGCTTTGGTAAAGCAAAATCTTATAATTATACCATGCTAATGCTGAAAAAATGTACTGTATCCATCTTGCTTATGAACACTGATTCATATATGCAGAAAAAGTGTCTTTCAAAATAGTTGATTGAACTCTAAATGAATTTGATCCTGATTCGAAATTCTTAAATCACGTACTATTGAAAATCGCGATTGAAAATAAAAAAAACATATTGTGTTAATTTTTGAAACACTTGTTGTTGAATCTAAACATAGCAAAAATTAAAATTCTATACTGTTTAAGTGATCTTGAAAACAAAATTTAAATTTAACGAAATTTTTCAAATATTAATATTGTTACCATGATCTCTTGAAAAGTAGAAAAGATTCAGAAAAACCAATACCATTTTTGAAGTTGCAGGTCCGTAGTCCGTCAAACTGAAACTTCCAAAAAGTTCCAAAATAGCGGTTTATCTTTTTTTATCACTATTTGTTCAAAAATAGTATGTAATGGAAAAATTCGGAAAACAGATTTGGAATCTGGAAGCCAAAACCTTCAAACAGAACAATTTTTATTATGGGAAGGATGTTGATGATTAATTACAAATAAGTTATGTATAAATATTTAAGGTCTGTTCACAATACTGAAGTTATTTATACTGCATAGTGGAATTGTTCCCCCCTCCTTCGCACTTTTTTCTGTTTAGTAGGAAATTCTTCCTACTAATTATTGTGTTGCTTTATTTGAAAAGGGGTTGAAAAAGAGATGAATGGTGGTGAAAGATCACCAAATCAAATATGGCAACACTGTAATAATCTGATGGATAGTTGACTAAATTGTTGATAGCCCTTTTGTTTTATTTTAGTTATTTTACTTCGGTGGGGTTAAGTGCTGGGGATTGAACCCGCAACAGTCTACCGCACTAACCATTACACAACGCGCACTTACATAATTTTTACATCATACCATATATATTTTAGTAAATTCCACTATAGATTGCTGGACTTTTAAAAATCTATACAAAATAATGGCAATTATAAATTTTAGGTAGTACTGGCAAATCACTGGTTCTACAAATAGTCCTCCTTTGCCAGTACTATATTTTTTGAACCGACGGCAATTTCTTACTGGGTAATTACTAGTGTTTCCAATTCGGTCAATCAATTAACCGATTTCTCGATTATTTGTCTCTATTTAGGTTAATGTCGAAATAAATAATTTAAAACTCAAATAATTATTTGACCCGAGTAATCGATTAAAAAAGGTCGATTAACCGGTTCAAGTTTTAACATGAATTTTTTTGTTATTTTTCTTAAAACTTCCTAATTTTCTTAACTAAGGCCAAAAAATCGTAGAAAAATCCAATCGTACACTCAGAATATATTTTCCATTACCGACTGTAGTTTATTTAATAAGTAATACGTAAAGTTTGTTTTTAAAAGAAGAATCAATTGAAATTCATAGAAATATATTTTTTTAACTATTTGAATCAGTCATTCAAAAAACAAACTATAAAAATTTATAGACATTCAGTAGAAGTTATAATTTTCTGTTAAATGTAAAATTTTATGTTTTCTGTTTTTAAAAATTCAAATTGATATAATTCTTTTTTGTTTTTTTACCAAAATAGTTTGTATATATAAAATTATTTCAATAAAAATTACAAGAAATTATTCAAATATAAATACACACAAGAAAATAAAAAAATATATACATTTGTGTGTGTAGTGTTTTGTAAAAATTCACACAAATAAAAAAATTTTAATCTAAAAAACAAACCCAAAAATCGTTTTTTTCTACTTTTTGTCAGTTAAAAATTTATGGTTATTTTAAACAACTTTCTATTGTGTTTACTACTTTTGTCGATTATTAAACAATGATTAAAAATAAACAACAAAATGGGCTGAATATAATGAAAAATCAGTAGTCCTCTTTTTTATTGTATTTTCGATTAATTTAATATGTATTTTA
Organism: Eustalomyia histrio; assembly: GCA_949748255.1. Classification (NCBI taxonomy): domain Eukaryota; kingdom Metazoa; phylum Arthropoda; class Insecta; order Diptera; family Anthomyiidae; genus Eustalomyia; species Eustalomyia histrio. The sequence goes on from OX456524.1 coordinate 124,087,916, forward strand.
GATTATTTTTAACGAAATAATATTGTGAGCGTAGAAAAAGCCAAATACAATCAAATTATTTTCATATCAACTGAATCAAAGCAAATGTTACGATATATGGGCTTTAGAAAATATGATAGACAATTTATATTTTTGTTTCAATTCCTTTGAAAAATAAATTTTAAATATTATAAAATTTTATTTTCATTTTTAAAAAATTTAAATAGAGCTTTCAACCTGCGTATACATGTGACAAAATATATCATCAGAACGCGAAGTTTTAGAAAAGCTAAAACCTCAAACCTATTAAACCTAATACCTTAGCAATGAAACACGTGACTGGGTATATTCCTAACAAGCACTATGACGTTACTAATGTTATAAAACAATTATATAAAATTGCTTTAAATTCGAAAACTGCATTTTCTCAAAAACAATTTTATTTCAAATTCTATGAAAAAAATTTATAAAATCTAAAAGTTAACATGGAATTTTATTTCTAATTTGATTTATCAACAAATTTGGAGGAAGTAGGAACTTTAGTAGAATTAAGTTGTATAGTCAAAAATATTTAAGAATTCGCTTATTTGAATTCTTAATTGCACAAACATAGAAAAATCGGCGAGGACTTGTCAGGAACATGCGTGATTTTTTATCATTTATAATAGATAACCTCTTTAACTCTAAAGCTTAAACCAGGTAGTGAATTTATTATTGCATTTTTTTGAAGGCAGCTTTTGTTTATTTAGTCATTTTTAATTTGTCATATAAAAAAATAAAAACCAACTTTATCAACAAAAAGTCCCACTTCCGTAAAACACTATCTACACTGCGTTTTTAAGGGTTTACTTCCACTGAACCCGTCTGACATTTTCTTTTTAAAAAGTCGGCAGTTTCTTCTGAAAAAACCCAAGATTATAAGACATGATTATTTTAAAAATATCAGAATGCTTTGAATTGTCCTAAACAAACACTTTAGAAACCAACGCAATAGACTTAACTTGATATTTCAGCAAAAACCAGCTCTTTGTGTTCTTATTGATGAAAGAAATACATTTATTTTGCAATATACGATTAATTAATTAATCGCCAATTTTTCCGATTAATCAAATTCTTAATTTTTCGAATAATTACCTAACCGATTAAACGGCACTTTCGAATAATTGGAAACACTGGTTAAAATTTACAGGTTCAATCCCGATGAATAAAATACCATTGTACCCAATCATTTTTTCGAGATTGGGCTATATTTTTCAAAAACAATTTATTATTTCACAAATTTTAGTAAGACAACAACTATTTTAGAATTTGGTACAAATATGTACAATTAATATAAAATATAAATTTGCTCTTAATTATTCTAATTTTACTATAAAATGTGTTTTTTAAATACAAAACTGTGCCAATTTTTTCAAGCATTGCGTGCTTAATTTAAACCACTGTATATGGTGAGGGTATATATCAGTTTGTCATTCCGTTTGTAATATGTCGAAATATAGGTTTAAGACTCCATAAAGTATATATATTCGTGATCCTTATGCAATTTTAAGCCGATTTGGCGATGACCGTCTGTCTGTCTGTCTGTTGAAATGGCGATTACGACGCGAAGACGCAACCGGGGGTGCCCATTTTTACCCAGATTATTGAACATCCTCCCGAAAATCGGTTCAGCGGTTCAAAAGTTATAAGTGAAAATGTGAAGGTACCTCTAAACTTTCCATACAAATTTGTACAATTTTTCTGTATCTATTTTTTTTTTTCTGTTAAGTAAGTAAAAATGTTATTAAGTCTTCTTCTTGTTCGATTACATTTATTGTCTTGCATACTATGAGAATAATAACATTCTTAGAGCTATGTATATGTGTGTTACTCTGATAACTAAGTTAACGTAAAAAGCAATAGTGTTAATGTCGCTAACAGAGCAGACCTCTGTAAATAACTTTACTAAAACTAAATAAATAACATTTCTAAAACTAAATAACAAAAGCTCTGTTACATAAATTGACAAAACATATTCATATTACAGGTTATGCAAAATTTAGTATATACGTATATCATCTTCAGCCCCTATGATAGCCGGAGGCTGGACTCATATATAATGAGGTAAGGTCCAGATGAGCTGGATCGTCGTTAATACGTCCATTAATTATACCGACAGGAGGTAGATATGTAGATCCAGCTGACAAGAAGGGTAGAACAACGGCATTTTCATAGACGTAACTATTTGAAAATCGTTTTATGAAATTTTCATATTTTTTTCCGATGCATTTTCTTAGGATTTTCCGTTCAAATATCTCCAATTCTTTGGCTACTATAGGTGATATAGTCAACCAGATTGGGGTTTTCTGTTAAGCTTTGTTGGTTTTTCGTTTCTTTCCATAAAATGTATTTTTTGTTTTTGTAACCAAAGACATTTATATCTAAGAAAGAGCAAAATACATAATTGCTTTAGTGCCGATACTTTTGAATATGTGGCACTGAATTAACTAAAACAATACCCTGCCCCATGGCTAGGCCCAAAGAAATTTATATATAAAGAACGAGCAAAATGCATAATTGCTTTTGAATAGGTGGCGCAGAATCACATTAAAACTATATCCTGCCCCATGGCGATATAGCCTTGGATTTGGCTTTCAATTAATTTATTTACCAAAAATATTAAATTAACTACATAATTTAAATTATAATGCATTCAGATGTTGCTAGTAGACTTATTACATAATTTTAAAGTCAATTTTTCAAATGTTTGATGTAATAAAAGCATTTGTTTCACATTTTTATGTCAAAAAAGAAATTTTCATAGAGGAAAATAGTATTTTTTTATTCCATTTGTATTTTTGAGAATTGAGGGATTGGCAAATGTATATTTATGTTAATTTTTTTTTTTATAAAAAAATACACATGAATATTGATTTAAAAAATGAATATTGATTTAAAAAATTAAGGTATAATATGCACATAAAACATATATTTTTCATAGTTTTTGACAAATATTCATTTATGTTACGAAGAAAATAGAAAATCATTAATACTCTACTGCATATTGTAGCACAATATGGCTAATAGAGACTAGCTCTGCAGCAAAATATGCCTAATGGAGAGAATGCACCTTCTGATGGGCCATCTATTGACAAATAGTTACAACTCGTGTTCTTTCTTTAATAAATTAATTTATTTGCTGTATTCTCTCTATTAGACAAACACACTTCAATTTAAAAAAAAAGAACATGCGTTGCAACTATTTATCAATACGTGGCGCATCAGAAAGTGCATTCTCTCCATCAGGCATATTCAGCTGCAGTGCTAGTCCCCATTAGCCGGAACAAAATTGAGTATTTGACAAAAACTATGCTTTAAAATATGTTTTTTATGCAGTCCATGTTTAAAAAAAACTAGTGAAAATGTAAAGGTGCCTCCAAATTGACCATACAAATTTAGTACAATTTTATAGCGACTGGTACATAACATATTTTCTCATATTTTTTACCAGTCGCTTAGCAGTAAGTATTTCGTATTCACCTCAAACATTTTTTCACCACTAAAATTTTTTTTCCACCACGAAAAATTTGTTCACCTTAAAAATTTTTTGACCTCTAAACTTTTTTTCCAGCGAAAAAGTTTTTCACCTCAAAAAATTGTTTCACCTACATAATTTTACTTCAAAAGTTTTTTTATATTATTTGTATCAAAATCAGTAGAGAACATCTTTTTAGGACATTGGTGGAGGGTATTCAAAGATTCGGCACAGCCGAATTTAGCCCCTTTTTACTTGTTTTTTACTTGTTTTTTTCTAATATTTTTTTTTTTTGTTTTTTTCAGACGACATTTAATTTTATCATGTCAGGGAAGTTTACATATATTTCCTTTTGATGATCCAAAATGTTCATTTTCAATGGAAAGCAGTAAGTTTAATTAATTAAATTTAAACAAATAATCACAGGATATTATACAAATTTATAAGCTTTAATCCAGCAGAAAAAAAGCATGTTGAAATATAATCGTATATTTTAGGGCTACTACTATCTGGTTTACTTCCCAAAAATACACTAAAAATAGGAAAAGTGTTTGATGTTGTTGTTTATTTGTTGTAATATATTGCTTTTAAGTGTGACATCGTAAACAAAAATCATGTTATAAAATCCGCAATAAACAAGATGCTACTTTTAATGTATTTTTGGCAGCAGCTTTTTTTATTGCGGGTATGTGATTTTTGATCGCGATATCCCACTTAAAAGTAATAAATATACAAGAACTTTACAAACTTTGTCTTCTTTTATTGCATTTTAGTGAAGGAAAAGAAAAATGTTGCGCTTAAAATGAGCTTATTGTTCTGCAGTGCTTATAAAATCAAAATGTTTTAAAATGTTTATGTAAAAAAATTGTATTTTTTTTACAGTTTCATATGAAGAAGCCCAAATAAAATATGTTTGGAAGAATGATGAGGACACTTTGCGAAAAAGTCCCTCGTTGACTACATTAAATGCATATTTGATAAAAAATCAAACAACAGCCTGTGATCAAAATAGCTGGAGAGGTGAGTGTGATTATTCTAATAAGTTCATTCATTTGTTTTAAATTTTGTTTTTGTTTTAATTACTTTTTTATTGTAGTGTATGCATTTTAAAATGCATATAAATTTAAATATTAATGTTTAAATTTTTTGTTTTATTATTAGATCTGTTTTCTTTTTGTATGTAATTAATTTATTTTATTGCATACATACACTCAAAGCAATATGTCTGTAATTTAAGAATTTTAATAATTTAAATTCAAAATTTGTTTATTTAAATTTTTGTATATCTACACAGCGATTACAAAATTTTTCTAAAAATCTGTTTAAATTTTGTAGATTTCAAATGTTTATATAAAAGTATTTTATTTAAATTTAATTTAATTTAATTCAATCTGCAAATTTCTGTTAAATTACAGACGAATTATTTTCAGTAAACGTTTATTTTATTATAACAGAGCTTCAACAAAAATTTCTAAAAACGTCGATAAGACTGAGGTCTTGAATATTCGACTCTTGAATATTCGAGTCTTGAATATTCGAGTCTTAAATATACGAGTTAAAGAAAAATTAAAAATTATTACATTTAGAATTATTATTTGTAAATAAAAATATTATCTGCGTAAACTCACTGACTTATTAACAATTTTATTTGTTGAACTTACATATTTTTGTAATAAACATTATACACCCGTGTAAAAAAGTTAGATGTTATAAAATACAATCATATCTTTTTTGATACAGCCAAAAATCAATGATGCTAACTTGTTGATGTTGAAACTATGTACATCAAAAGTACGAAGTTGGTTCACTTGTAGTTTTCCGTTAGTTCTTTTTAACTATTTTTTGGTTTTGCTATCAAAAATGCATTTAACACAGAAAAAAGCATAAGATCCAATAATGAAAATGTTTTAGGTTGAACTTGAGTCCATTTAAACAAGTTTAAATTTGTTTTAGTTAAATATAGGGCCTTTTTACATTATACGAAACTTTATGCGTTAACTTTAACTTATACTTTAAATAATTAAACAAAAAATGAGTAATATTCCTATATTTTAGAAGCTTTGTAAAAATTTCTTTCAAAAATTGTTAGTAAAACTAAAACAAAATTGTCTGGTGCCTTTTTAAAGAAAAAATTTTACATTTTACAATATTTGTTTTGTTTTTACCCACTCACAAGTTGGCATCACTGCCTGAAACACAATTTGATCCGGAAAATGGTGAATTATGTTGTATTAATTTATAATCACCTTTAATCTTATACCATTAAATACGTATTTAAAATGGGTTTATCTAATTATATTTAAATTGCACTAAATTGTCCAATCTATTGTTATTAGTTTTTGCTTATCATTATATCAACTTAAATTTTATATGATTAGATAATCCCATTTTTCGGATCGTATTTTTTCATATTAGCTCTAAGATGGATGTAAGTTAATACAGTTCAATCCACCAAGTTATTGTTTGGGCTACATCCAACAAAGACATGATAAAAAACATTGTATGTTGTATCTCATTAATATTTTAATCGGACATATATATATATATTAACGTAATTTAACTGCATCGTTACAGATTGCTTTTATTTCCAAGTTATGATAATATAAACAAAATAAGCATAATTTTAAAGAATGAATGCTTTCGAGGCTCTGTTCTATAGGATTTATAAAATGTTATGTTTACAATTGCAGGCAATTCAACTAAATATTTAAATTGCATTAAAAGCTAAATTTATTTTTAGTAGTTTTTTTTTTTTTTGAGAATGTGAATGTGATATTTAACGCCTCATATGAAGGCTTATAAATTAGCATCTGTAAAAAAAATAAAACATTTTTGCTTCAACAATTGAGATTTTATCGATATATGACTCATTCCACACCAATTTTTGACTTACATAGGACAATTTTATCCTCTAATACTTATTATATGATTAACCCTTTCACTACCAAATATTTGTTTGTAAATATATCACTTTGGATTCTAAAATTAAAAAAAAAAAGTATTTGACGACCCCTTTTACCTCTAAAATATTAGAACAACTAAATATCCTTGGTTAGTTTTGTTCTTATCATTAAGTGCAGCTACGTGGCAAATTTTATTTGGTTTAAGAGATGCACCAGAATCTCTTTTCTTCGAGATAAAGAGCTTCAAACCTAAAAAAAACTTGAGTTTCGTTATTATTTTATTACTTTTTTTAATTGTGTTAACCGAAAAAGATTTTTGTGGCAGCATTGTCCAGAAATTGGAAAATTCTAAGTAACAGCACAGCACTCAATTGATGCGTTTTATTGAGCAGATTACGTGAAAAATAACAACAAAATTTCTGTGATACTTATAGTTCACTACTCGCGATTTAAGTTGATCTTGGTAGTTTTTTTTAAATTTTTCTCAAATATTTGGACAAAATGGGGCTCAACAGTTCGGTAATACTAAGAATATGATGGAAAAAATAAAAAAAAAATTCCTAGAGTACTTCTGGTCCACCACAGCAGCATATAACATACATAAAATTGAAAGAAGTATTTTTTAGAAATGTCTAAAAGCCACACTCGATTATAGTTTATCAACATTTTACTAGATTAACTTTTGATTTGATATCAATGCTCGAGGCTACCCTCATAAACAAAGTTAATACAAAATTGTGGCATATGTGTTCTGATTCATTGAACTAATTCTTATGTTAATTTGAATCACAAATATTTAAAAATCATTAGATTTTTTGGTCTCCGTTATCAGCCCCACAAATAAATGACTCTATTTTATAATATTTTTATTATACTCGTAGACGCAGAGAAAAATCAGTTTCCAACCAAAATTCGGTTACCGCAACTAAATTCGGTTAGTGCAACTGAATGTTGTTTTCAAAAATAACATTTGGTTAACACAACTAAATTTTGGTTTGCAACACCCAAAATATTCAGCAAACACATTTGAATTTGTTTGCGCTAACCAAATTTATTGGTTGTCGCCATCAAAATACACTATTTTATTCAGTTGCTACTTTATTTTTCAGAAAGCAAGATATAGAAAAATGAACAAAACGATACCTATAAATTAGTCCCCTATATTTTTTCAAAATGGCACTTCCACTTGTAAATTTAACAACAAATAATTTCAAGGATGGTGACCGAAACGCTATTTGATAATGATATTTTAATTATTTCGGTAACGGTATTTACGAGTAAATATTTTTTAATTCATATCTCTTGAATACGATAACGGTATTATAGTTATTTCGGTAACAATATTTTAAGGGAAAAGGGTTTTCAGTTATTTTGGTAACGATATTTTAAAGGTAAAAATAACGGTAGTTTTAGTGCATTCCGATATATTTAAGTCCTTCACGATTAGACTTTGGGAAGATTAATATACCAGCGGGAAAAGAACCTATCCCAGAACACGTCACGTGACCGGTTTATTGTGATAGGGACCGGTCCCGGTTCGGTTTTTGTTATGAAAAGGACCGGTCACGTTAACATGGGCTTGTCCTAGAAGAGAGTCAATTGCCCTCTGTGACGTGTCACAGGACTGGTCTAAAAGAACATGTCACACAACTAACCCCAAAGAACATATCACGGCACCACCGCTAAAGAACATGTCATGATATTTAAACCACATGGTAGGTATTTTCGGAACCGGTCCAGTTTTCACCTATCACGCGACAGGTCCCATGACCTAACTGAACCCTTTTTCCGCAGGCTAAAATATATTTTCGGATCTTGTTACTTCACAGCGCCCCCTAGAAGAAATATTTAGAACTATAGAAAACAATTTTGACATAATACACAACACATGGTTCGAAACAATTGTTAAATACCCTGCGGGAAAAGCACCTATCCCAGGACAAGTCACGTGGCCGGTTCATTGTGATAGGGACCGGATATTTAAGGAACCGGTCCCATTTTTACCTATCCGGTGATATGTATTTTCGGAACCGGTCCAGTTTTCACCTATCCCAACTGACCCCTTCTTTCCGCAGGGTATTTAAGGGAGCACCAAAACAAAAAATAAATCAAATAACTTAAAATCAAAAATATTTTAAATGTCCGATGTCGTGCCCGACGAATTTTGCTCCTCCTGCAGCTAAGGCGCAAATAGACTACACAGGTCACCTGCGCAAACCAACACACACAACAATAAAAGTTTGTGTACAAATTCCATGTAGAAGCCTAGGGTCATCATCACTTTTGTCGACTATTTTCGGTGTCTTTTTGGTGATATAGTCAACAAAGTGTCTACACTTTTTAAATTCCTTTTTTTGGAGACATTTTGTTTGAACAAAATATGTACATATATAATGAACAAAAGAATTTACAAAAGACTTTCCTAGTGTGGAAATCTATTAAAAAGTTCCTAAAGTTTATACTATAATAACTAAAATTTACTAGTGAGTTCCTGGTTCCAATGCCTATACCTAGTTAGTAGATGTGTAGATTAGCAATGACAAGCATTGGTGAGTAGTACTGACGATAAAGTCAATAGTGAATCAGTACAGTTTCACTATCGACATTTCCTTCAGGGTTAAGACAGTTTTGGTTTTTTACACAAACCATATCGCATACACACTTAAAATCTACTAACACTTTAACAATATTGTGCAAGTCACTTGTATTGTCTGTTTGCCGCATAAAACTCGGGAATTAAAAAGACATTAGTGGGATCTCCGGACATAATCTTAACATATAATATCAGTGCCGACTATGTTTATTTTAACTCGGACAAGAGGCGAAAAATTGGTGCGGAATGTCTGATAACAAAAAAATTGTTTTTTTTTATTGATAATTTTTGCATATATTATTATTCGATTTCAGGTATTTAATATTTTTTAGATAAATATGTAATTTTTTTAGTTTCATTTTTGACCTTTTATTTAGAGAAAAATCATTTTAAAAAAATATTCGTACATATAACGAGTTGTATTTCTAAAAATGTTCACAACTTCTATTCTACCATTATTTCAATTTTTAATTATGAAGGGAACTACAGCTGTCTTAGAGTCGATTTAATATTTACCAGAGATCGAGCATTCTATTTCACCACCGTTTTTATACCTGGCATAATATTGGTGACGTCATCGTTTATAACATTCTGGTTAGAATGGAATGCTGTACCGGCTAGATCCATGATAGGTAACAATTCACCAAACAAACAACACCATATCTACCTTAAACAAATTTACCAACTAATACAATCAACAATATTGATTCATACGAAAACCGTAGAATTCGAAATAAATTCAAACTGAATATCATTTAATACAAACTCACCTTACCCGCCACAATGTATCATATTATATTGATTTTTGTATTTAAATTTGGATTTCAATTTTCCATTCTTCTTTTCTTTATAATTTTGTATTAGTTGTTTGTAATTTTTTTCTTTTTTTTTTATCAAATTCACAGTTATTCACCCGAATACGTTTTATTTTCGAATACAAATTCAACCGATCTTAGAAAACAAGCCAGAACTAATACATTTAAAACATTAAAATGCCTGGTAGCCATAAATAACATTACATTCTTATTCAATGATTCGCCTATTGTTTTTTGCCTATTTTATTTAAAATTAAAAGTTATTTTACCAATTTTTTTTACTATATAAATACCTGCATATTTATATACATATATTTTGTATATTAGATTTTTATTTGATTTTTCTTTTTGTTTTAAATAAAAGCATAATCTAATGAAATGTATTTTATATATATTTTACCCATTGTGTATTTTGTAGTTTCAATAGTTTTTTTTTTGTAAACAAATTATTTTCAACATAATTAAAAATTTTCAAAATCACTTTCAAATTCACTGCAAATTTTTAAATACCTCATATTAATGTTATTGTGCATGAACCTTGCTCCCCAAATATAAAGATATCAATTTAATGCAAGTAAATTAAATAGAGAAAAGAAGAATTTTATCAATATTGTCAACAAGACAGTTGCAAATATTCAATTATATTATAAGACTTTGAGATAGGAGGATTTGTTGTAATAGTAAGAGTAGAAAGTCAGGGTTGCATTTAAGAGCGACAATTAAAATAAATGTGATTTTTTTGTTAATTATATACTTAAATATTAAAATGTTTTACATGGTGTAACGTTGCGAATATGTAACATGCATAAAATTATTTTCTTCTTTCGTCCACATTAACGCCAATCAAAATATATTAAAACTACATACATACTTTTTAGAAAATAACATTTTTGTATCTCAAATTAAACTTTTATATAATGGTGATTTGAATAGTTCTTTTATGTTGAAACGAGGTTAATAGATCAACCACTTAAAGATACCCATTTAACAAAAATGCATCAGCAGATTAACAACGTCGTACTTTACCGAATAAATTGTCAAATTGAACAACATAAAAGCAAAGTAAAGTTCAAAAACATACTAAAGTCTGGGCTTCAAATGTTAAACCCTTCATAATGCACAAAACCACTTTTGGTGAATTCGTATCTAATTCCATTTTCCAGATATTGCATAATGAAATTTATCAATAATCTATTTTTGAACATCCCCGTATTAAATGTAGCCAAGGCAAAAAAAAAACAGTATAAAAAGTAGAATTTTTTAAAATTGTTGACCCATCTCAATTGTAACCGGGAAACATTATTAAAATATTGGCCTTACCCACTCAAAATGATTTCCTTTTTTGATCACAATAGAACAAAGAATATGTCTTTTTTAGTCTTCAATAACTTTATTTGCACTTAAAACTGCAGTTGTTATTTCCATTTCAATTAATTTTTAAATAATATTGTGTATTATAAAAAAATTACTGATTGCAAAAACAAATTCTTCTTTTAATTACAAACAAAATAGCAGAGTTTGCTGTTGCAAAAAATGCAACATTCTCACCTTGTGATTAAATAGAGGGCAAAAATTTAGCATTTTTCTCTTCTTTAGGGCAATATTTTTAGAAAGGAACATGTTACAATGTTGGCTTTTTTCATTAAAGAACATAAAAATTGCAGCTTAAGGGCAAAAGCAAACAAAAGGCAACATTTTTGTCAGAAACGAAAACGACATAACAATATGAGTTGCAGAATGAAAATTCAAAAGCCAACCAGAAAGCCATTAAGCCAAAAATGACTATAAAACTTTAAGGATGTACGAGGTGGTTCAAAATGTATCACCCAATTGCAAGATGGTATAACTTTTGGATATTGGAAAATGCACCAAAATGCATGTGCATGTCGAAAAGCTATAAAATGCACTTACGACGATTATAAAGGATAAATAAAAAACGAAGACTTTTATTGCTAATGACTTTTGAAAAATATGTATTTTTCAAAAAAGGGGTATCTCTGAAGTTGAATAAGTAAAAACAGTAAGAGATATAGACTGACATGCAATGCTGCTTCTTTATCTAATAATCAATATTAAAAATAGAAAAAGAAAACGAAATCCATTAACAAAAATAAACTTACACACCTTTAAAAAGTTTTTCACATTCTGTTTTTATCCACATGAATTTCAGGTCAATTTTTTGGAAGCTATATTAGTAGTACTTTCTCATAAATTTAAAATCGTACCAATAGTTTAGAAGTAATTATTTTTGTGTCCTAAATTGGTGCATTTAAACATATCCATTAACATACATTATTTTGCAACAAAATTTTCTTAAATTGAATAAAAAGGCTTTTTAATTTTTACAAAACTAGATTACATTAGAAAGACCCCTTAGAATTAATTTGTTGCAACCACCGAATTTGTTGAGAGACTTAATGCAGTGCAGAACAAGTCTAGATAACACATCATGCGACAATAATGCCCTGAGTGCTGCCTGACTGTCCGAAATTCCGAAATAACATAATTAAGTGTCGCCCTTGTGCCCCTTCTAAGACAATCCAACTATGGACAAATACTTGCCTATCGTTGGTCTGTTTCGAGCCGTTGAACAGATCGCTATTAAAACCGATTTTTTTAATTAAACTCTAATCAATTTCTTTTATAAAACACAGTAGAGTTCAGCATTTACAAACAAAATATATTGCACATTTTAAAATACAAAAAATAAGTTTATTGGTTTTTCGTACTAAAATGAAAAATAATTTATGAAGAAAGATAAACATTGGTAATTTTAGGTACACAGCATAGTTCAGCTATAACGAACTTTATTAATAACGAGTATTTTGTTTAAAGTTTCAAAAACACTTTCAAAGTCTCTATCATGTGGTTGCAAATGTGCTTCGAGAATATTCATCAGATTGACCAGAAATTTTATGTGAGTGTACTTGAATATATATATAATTTATATATATGTAAATTTTGTATATTATTCGATCGATTTGTTTTAATTATATATTTTTGATTTTATTAGGCTCGAGATCATAATTTAATGTTACTAAAGAATAGTAAACACTAATTTTTTATTAAGTGAAAAAAAAAAATTGTAAGGATCAGCACTAGAGGGAATGCACACTTTCGACCCGAGCGACCAGGTCATCTTCAGCCTTCTTATGAACCACCCAACCCACAAATAACTCATGGGTTTAAACAGGCTGATATATCACACACTCTATGGAAAATGACTACGCGAAATTCCATTTTTTAGTTAGTGAATTAAAATTTTATTTTTCACTTTACATTTAGAATAAGATAAGATAGAATTCTTTATTATGTTTTCTTTAAATATAGTTACAAAATTCTTATTCCAATAACTTATTAATACTAAATAATTTACAGCATGGTTTAAAACCGTTAGCTGGAAAATTGGATTCTAAATTTTTCTTTTTTTTTAATTAAAGAAATTAAATTCTGCTACTAGCATATTCCTATATTTTAAAGCGTTTTTTAAATAGTTACAAAGGCCTTGCCAATCAGTATCTTCACCACCATTTAAAATCTGAATTACTTCATTTTTCGTTAGCGCTATACGCCGAAAGTATTTTAGCCTTATAAACTTGAGTAGAGGGCATTTACCAATAAAGTGATTTACTATTTCAACTTCGTTTAGATTACGCAAAGAGCAAATTCGAACACCTCCTTCTCTATGCTGGTTTCCGTTTAGCCACAAGAGATCTCCTCTTGCTTTCATTATAAATGTTATTTGTTCTTGATTATATTTTCCATTACAATATGGGTGTCCTTTCGAATGATCTATATGTTTATAAATTCTTTGCTGACTAAGTTGCGCATGTGCTCTATGTTCTTCATATCTTCTTAATTTCATCGACTCTACTAATTTATACAGGTATTATTCCAACTTATTTTGCTTTGTTGTATGTTGTTGTATTCTATATTAAACTCCTGTAATTTACTTTTAAAATCTTTATACCAATAAATATTTTGGCTATATCTGTTATGGAAAGCACATGAGGCAGTCTTCTGGATTCGTAATCAATAAGCATTAAAATACCTTCTTCCTGGCCAGTTTCCAAAGATATCACATAATTAGGGGTATTATCGGAGAGTTTCAAGATACCTTTGGTAAAAAAAAGTTGCAATTTATCGATTTCCTCAAACCACAAAAGACTCCATATCTGTGCACCATAACATTGTATTGCTCTGCACACTGCCAGGAACATTTTCCATTTTACCTTCAGAGAGACATATTTTTTGCCGATAAAAACCTTCCACGTTGTATTTATACTCGCCTTGGCTGCATCGTTTTTGTTACTTACGTGTTGGATAAATGACATTTTTGGCGTTAGTAAAATTCCCAAGTATTTATATTCATTTCTTACAGCCTCGCCATTAAATCTCCACCTTTCATTCGAACCGACTTTACCACCATTTCGAAAAATCATAACTTCAGATTTCGTTAAGTTGACCTCCATCCTCCACATCCGACAAAATTTTTCCAGATTGTTGATAATTTTTTGTAGCGTGATCACATCATCGGCTAAGATTACAATATCATCGGCGTACATTAAGACACGATCGTTCATATCATTAATAAACAGACCGCCTTTCAAATTATCGTGAATATCATTTAAATACAATGCAAAAAGTAACGGCGACAGTAAGCATCCTTGTTTTACTCCAGTACATGTATTAAAGTATTTAGAGATATAATTTCCTGTCCACACTGCTGATTGTGTGTTCATGTAGACTTGCTCTATGCATTGTACTATTTTCGGCAATTTCTACCCGGGATCCCTTCCAAAATTGTGTTTGCTTATTTTATTTAAATAAAAGCCTAAAATATATATCTCTATACTTAGTAAGCACTTAAATTTTAGTGATCATTCAATTTTTAGACTGGTGTTTCCTTGATAAATAATAATTTTAGTATAATCTTGTTGCAAAATTAGTGAATTATACAACAATCCCGATTTGAATAATTTTTTCCTTCAAATTTTCAAATTTTTCTGGATATTATTGCCAAAAATGTTCCCTGCACGAAATAAGTATCTACATGATATTAATGACTTTTTACATTTAATCAATGAAGTTTTGTTGGAAATCGTCCATTTCCATAAATGTCATGAAAGTTTTCATAAACTTGCGATAGTTTTATTTGAAAGCCAGTTTTATTAATTTTAACAAAATTTTTCATTCACTTAGTAAATAAAGTGTCATTAATTTTGGGAATTTTTTTCTGTAAATCGGCTAAGAATTTCGTGGTCTCGACTAAGAATTTTTTTTGTAGTCGCACCATTTGGCATCATGGGTGGCTAAAAATTTGGTAGTTTGTTCATCCAGGATTATAGGGTCCTTGGTAAAACTAGGGGTAGTCGGAATTTCCTACCATTTTGCTCTACAAATTTTGAATTATTTTTTAAACGTTTTTTAAACGTTGATATGGTTTGTTAACATACCACTCAAAATACACAAAAAAGTTGTGCCAGTCACGCTTTAGAATTAAGAACTAGTTGAACGATTTCAGAAAAAACAGGAAAAAAGGGCTTATATTCCGCTATGCCGAATCTTTAAATACCCTCCACCAATATCCTAAAACAATTTTCTCTACTCTTTTTGATACAAATAATGTAAAAAAAAATTTGAAATAAAATTATGGAGGTACAAAAAGTTTTTGACGTGAAAAACTTTTTCAGATGTGAAAACAAATTATTTGGTGGAAAAAATTTTGAGGTGAAACAAAATTTTTTGAGGTGAAAAAAGTTGTTTTGAGGTGAAAAAATTGTTTTTTGAGGTGAAAAATATTTAAGGTAAATAAAAGATATTATTCATTTCTAAGCGACCGATGAAAAATAATGAGAATATATATTATGTACGCTGCTATGAAATTGTACTAAAATTGCACTACAATTTTTAATCGCTGGACTGATTTTGACCATTTTCAATACCAAACTGCTCGGGAATGTCCATTAATCTAGGTAAAAATAAACAACCCCGTTTACATCTTCGCGTCGTGATCGCCATTTCAACAGACAGACATCGCTAAATCGACTAAAAATTGCATAAGAATTACAAATATATACTTTATGGGATCTTATACCTATATTTTAACATGTTAGAAACGGAATGACAAACTGATTTATATGTATATACCGTCGCCATATATGGTGGAGGGTAAAATTTTTTTTTTTTTTTAGTTAAACCAATATCTACAGAGAAAACAAAACCGTGTTGACCATCGTATTTAAAGCAAAATAAATAATTCCGAAGTGTTAACTAAATTTTTCGTTTTTGATAACATTAAATTAGTAGAAACTGCAGTTATTTGAGCCTCAACAAAAATTTTGTGGCCATAACGGAAAAACTCGGATATACAGGACTACCGTACAAGGGTTTTAAACAATGACTCTCCTCCTCCCCCTTAAGGCCATCGTCTATATGCCGCAGTAATCTATTAGAATAGAAATCATCATACATCTGCGTTATCTAGTGGTTGGTCGTGATCGAGCTCAACTTAAATCAGAACTGTTCAAAAAAAACTTTTCAAAGTTTAATTCGTGATCAAAAACCACAACATGTGGATTTCGTGTGTACTCTTTAGTGTTGCTATTAAAAGAACTCTAAATGTAAAAACAAAAATTGTACTACTTCTTTTGATGATAAATATGTATATGCCAAGAAATGGTGTCTTCTCTGTATTCTGTACTTGTTGTATTCTTTTAAAGGTAATTACAGTTGTCTACAAGTCGAGTTAACATTTACCCGTGATCGTGCGTATTATTTCACAACCGTTTTTATACCTGGCATTATATTGGTGACCTCATCATTTATTACATTTTGGCTGGAATGGAATGCAGTACCAGCCAGAGTTATGATTGGTACGTAGAATTCAACTTTCTTCCTTCCTACATAACTTTTTTTTTTTTTAATAACTGTAGCTACAAATATGTTTAACCAAAGTATATGTGTAAAAATAAATATAGTATATAAAAAGATCTTCATACATAAATATTTAAATAGTTTATAGTGTGTTATAGTTCTTTACATCTTTCTCTTTATCTTTTAAATGTACATACAAAAATGTAAAACAAAACAAAAAAAAAAAAGAAAATACCAAAAATGCATATACTTATGTTTGTTTTTTGGACACAATGTCAATTTAAGGTTACGAGTTTAACATGTTTGAAAAGTTTAATGTTTCAATTGTCAAATATAGTCTGTCTACAATTATTGAAATAACTACAGTTAAAAAGAAAATTTGTCAGTGTTTTTGAGGTTTCTCTTAAGTATTTAGTAAAACTTTGTTTTTTGTGTAATTTATTTAACAACAGATTTTCAAATTTGTTGGAAACTCAATAGAAACTTTGTTATTTTTGTTTTAGTTCCTATTTGTTACCACAATTCTTTTGTTGTGTTTTTCCAATCACTTGCTTTTTTATCTGCACATGCATGTTATACACTCACATAAAAGTTTCAGTAATATATTTATGACACGTTTCATACGATATATAATTGAAATCATTATAATCACATCACGGTGTCTATGAACGTCGATCTCTACTATTAGAATGTTATCCACAAAAACAAAAATTGTAAAATTTTGCAAAAATATTACACTTAAGCATCTTCACAAATGCATAAATGGTTTTAGTTATTATTAATTTTTTTTTAATTAGTCCCTACTTAATCAGATTAATAATAAAATATTTTCATTCATCATTAAAATCTTGTAAAAGATCAAATACTTAATATCTAGTACAACAGTAGTTTCTTCTTAAATGGTCAAGTTAAAAATGCTTTTTAATTTTAGTAACCCGATAAAAAAGAATGTTCTGATATAATTAAATAAAATTATATATAGTCATATATAAAATTCCGTAATACATCATATCTTATTTTATCTGAAAAATTACATATATAATCTATTAGAGGATCCTATGGAATCTCATCTGATATAATTTGATTATAAAAATGGTTTCATCTAACTTAAACAAGTTATTTACATATAATTAATTATAACTTGATATAATTCTAAAAAATTGATTTGAGATAAATATCTCAAATTTAATTTTTTTTATTTGAAAAAAATTTTAATGGTTAGCATCATTTATCTATCATGCCTTTCTATATATAACAATATATTTGTATATATAAAAATATTATCAGGTCGGAACAAATTACTGAATTTATTAATTGATTATGAGCCGTATCATGATGTTAAATTTTTTATACACAAAACTAAAATATTTTTTTTAATATATCGCTCATTTGCGAGAAGACCGCTTTAATTCAAAAAAGAGATTTCGAGATAATTGCATTTAAAGTTTTCAATTTAGCCTAACTGCTGAGTAAAATACAAAAAACTTTTGCTCGCCATTTAATGAGGGAAAGAGATATCAATTTAATTTCTGCATCATTAACTCAAAAATCGTGTTTTTTGAGTTATGCCGGTCTTCTCGCAAAAGAGCGATATATTTATAGATAATGTCATATATTTATAGATAATTTTTTTTTTGTTTAAATTTTTAACATACAGAATTTGTATGATGTTATATGAGTGTTGCCATCTGTAAAATATTACACAACTGTGGGTCAAAATTAATACAAAACCTTATGAAATTACACAAAAAAAAATCAAAACTACGTTGAATGGCTTTCAGTGCTTGAAGTTAACCAAATTGGTAAAAAAAATATTATATTTTGTAATTTTTGGACAAAATAGGTATCAAACGTTTGGAAAGTTTGAACAAACTACATATGGTAAAAATATTCAGAAATAAATACAACTTCAATTTTTTTTTTGAAAATAGTATAAAGTGTGTATAAAAAATCATTTTATTTTTCCTAAAGTACAATCAGCTCGTTTGAGTGCCTCTAGATCACTTTTACATGATTAGGGTAAATATAAAAAATGTTCCTAAGCATAATAATGCAGTTTCGCATTAAACTTGCCCTTTTAAAATATTATAAATATTTTTTCTATAATAAGTTTAAAAAAATTTGTTCAAAAACAGCCAATTTGTCCAACTTCAAGCGCTGCGCTGTGTTGCAAAACACGAATCTAGCTGGACAAAATTGTTTTATGACAATTATTTATATATTGAGGTCGCTGAGTTCGAAAAAATAGTTATAAAAATCTAGTTCAATTACCTACGAAAATAAGATGGGTTCTTAGTTTGATTTGTTACATAAACAAAATTTACTAAAACTCTGTATTATTGAAACAGTTTTTTTTTTTTTTTGTTTAGAGAAAATATTTTAAAATTACAAAAAACTGCAAGAAATCGAATTTGAGCTTAAAAAAATATTTGTATTGTTTCCAAACTTGGAAGAAACAAATTCCAAAATTGGAGCAGGCAAATCAGTTATGTTATTATTTCAAAAGTACTTGTTTCGTCAGTGCGGTGACAACGTTTTAAAAGCAACGGCTAAGCCCAGCCTGGTGTTATCATTTTAGGATTCACAAAGCATGTATTTCATCATTGGAAAAGCATTTTATTGATTGTTTGTCTGTACTTTGACAACGTCTTAAGGAGCGCACAACAGGCCCAGCAGAGGCCTAGGTGTATATCGTAGCGATATGAGGTTGCATTTCGATGCTTCATCCTCTTTTCGACCTAACCTAACCTATGTTATCATTTTCGGTTAGGAAAACCACTATGATTTTCAAAATCTTTCGTTCTGCCAACGCTGGTACCACCGGTAAAAGCACGATTTGCCGTTCGCTTTTTTCTGGCTGGGTAATTTTAGGTACGCAATAAAGTTTAGCTATAACTAATAGTGTGTATAAATAAAATTGCAATAAATAATCCATATCATACTCAAAAAGAGACGAACTAAAAATTAATTCAAAACTTATTTTAAAATAGTTCAAAAATTTCCTCAATTTAAGTAAAACTTTATTAAAACTTAGAAAAATTTTCTGAAAAAGTCTAAAAATTCCTATGTTTGGGTAAAGAGGAAATAGTTTATATACTCAGAAATAGTTCATATACTCGTATTTCCTACATAATAATTATATGTTAATACCCTAACCGAGCACTAGCAACAAAAGCCAGAGCCTCTGGTGGGAATTGAACCCACGACCAGCGCACTGATAAGCTAGCACGCTACCAACTAGCCTACCGGGGCGCTCGATTAAATAAATATGTATCATTTTTTAAGAAAAACATCTTAGGCCCATTATTATAACTTGCCGATAGCTAAAGTGGGGAGGTTAACGGACAGATTATTAGTTTTTCATTATT
Source organism: Eustalomyia histrio (assembly GCA_949748255.1). Taxonomy (NCBI): domain Eukaryota; kingdom Metazoa; phylum Arthropoda; class Insecta; order Diptera; family Anthomyiidae; genus Eustalomyia; species Eustalomyia histrio. Next base: position 124,107,964 of record OX456524.1, read on the forward strand.
ATAAGTATATTTTAACCTTAAAGTGGCCGATAAGCTAAAGGTAAGATCATCTTACCTTTAACTTTTAACGAAAGGTTTAAGCATTTGCAGTTGCCACATTTTCTGCTCTGCAGTGTAGTTGCCGTGTAGTTTTTTGACTGTATCTTTGCTGTTTGGTTTATTTTTTCTGTGTTCGGCGTCGACAATGTAAATTTTTAACAACAAACATTTTTATTTTTTACACCAATCGAAAAAATTTTGAATTTCGTTTGTATTTTTTGTTTGTTGTAAGTAAATAAATAAATAAAAGTACGTCGTTGCCACTACGTATATTTAAGAACCATTTTAATTTGTCAAAAGTAATCGGTTTTTGCTCTGGTAATGCCATATTTTCAAAAACCTTAATTTTGTTTTATAAGGAAGTTGTAATAACCAAAAAAAGTTAAGCCATTTAATTCCTCACTTTAGCTAAAGTTACCTTTAGCTAACACGCACCTTAAAGGCAAGTTATAATAATGGGCCTTAGTTTAAGAAATTTGCATACTAAAAATTAGAACATAATTTACTACCATTTAGTTCAAAAAGTACATGAACTTAATGTGTTTTTTCGCAGGTAGTAAAATTAACTAAATTTTAAAAAGCCATTTCTAAATTCAGTTTTTAAGTCTGCCACTTTCTAATTTTTAAGAATTGTTTTCTAACAATTAGTTCAGACACTTAAAAATAAAAAGTAATAAAATTTTTCCTATGTTATAATATAAATTTATTTGGTTTAAGAACTCAGTTCATATATATTTTAAAAATTTGAACAAAATATATTTTCTCAAGTAAAAGTTTTCTAATTTTTGGGAATTCATGAACATAGGTATAGGAATATTTCCCGAAAAAATTTCTTTAGATAAATAAAAAAAAACTTAAGTAAATTTTTCTTAAATCGTGTAAAAATTTAGTTTTTGTGGGAAAACGTAAATTATTTTCCAAATTTTTTGTGCAAAAAAAAACCAAAACAATAAATTAAAAACAAGTTGTATTTATAATAAAAAAAAGTAAAAACTAAAGTTTAAGCTAAAAGAGCTATAAAAAACATGACATTTTTCCATTTTCCAATAATAACAATAAATGTAACTGTGATATTTTGTATTTTTGCAACAATTTCCTTAAATTAGTTAATTTAAGAAGACAAAGAACCTCCGTGTTCCTTAGCCATAAATGCAGTGTGTCACTTAGGGTGTCCCTTTTTATAGTGCTCTCAAGGAGAACCATCTATTAACTATGAAAAGGATCTGACTTTGTCACAAATACTTACACAGTGAGTTTAAAGTACTTTGCAATACTGTATGGTAAAATATATTACCTTAATCACAGAAAAAGTTTTATATTTATAAGACAATTTTTGTCAAGTTTAAGGATTATATTCACTTAAAAGAATTGCTATTTAAGTTGATGTTAGATATTATTTTCCTATTTTTAGGGAGTTAAGTTCTAGTTTTTAGTAAAAAAAATTATCTAATGAACTTAAATAAAATAAAATGTTTCTTAAAACCAAGGAAACATTTCCTAAGTAACAGTCAAATTTAAGATAATATTTGAACTAATTTGTAGTAAATTTTACTGTTTTTTAATAAAAATGTATTTCTCAATACTAATATTTTTCTATAATCTAGAAATTTTGACCAAATTTTAAGTAAAATTTGTTTTCTAATTTTAAGGAAAATTTTATTAATTATTGGTAAAAAAAAAAATGTCTGGCGCTGTTTTGATTTCAATTTTTCCTCCAAATAAGTTAATTATTCCAAATTCTAGTTTTTTTTAACTGCGCACCAATGTAAAAATTATGATATGTGGTAATATATGAACATGCATGATTTGATGTACGTACACATGTGCTTTCATTTATGAGCAGGTATGAAGATATATGACATGTATGGAAACATATATGAAATCATACATGCGAATAAAAATTTCATATATGCGTGATATCAAGATATATATTAAAATTTTCAATTTTTTTTTTTGGGATCCAAAAAAAAAATATTACTGCAGATCTCAAAACTATTTTTCGATTTAGATCATATTATATCAAATTAGATCAACCCAATTTTGCAAATAATATCAGATGAAATCTCATGAGATCCCATAATATAAGATTATGTATGCAATTTTTCGGATCAAAAAGTCGTGATGTAATATGGACTTATATATATATGACTACATATAATTATAAATAATTATATCGGAGGCATTTTTATCCGGTAATAATACATGCCACCCTGTATACTTTATTGTACATAAATATTTAAATTACTTTTGCATAAACCACTGTTATTACCACAATCTCTTTTTCTGCTTTTGCCAAAATCCAATTGTGTTCATATTTAATAGAGAATACACACATTCAAAATCAACCATCACATATACAAACTCAAACACATTTACAATCACTCACACACACACACACACACACATGTGTTCAACTAATATTATCATTGAAAAGCACATAGAAAAATTATTATTTAAACTAAATCGGTTGCCATAACAATGAAATCGGTTATTACAATAAAATTTTAACATGTCAGCTTCATAAAGGGGTTGCTCTTACAAAAATTCTTTTGTATCTACCGAATTCAGTTGCGAAAACTGCAATTATTGTATTATAACCGATATTGGTAACAGCAACAGATTTTCTGTTTGCAAATAGCTAATGTTTTCTCTGTGTAAACAACAACAAAAATAACTATTCAACATGTTTTGGTACACACAAACATTTAATATTTATTTGTAAAAAAAAAATATAGGACAAGAAAAAAAATTTATTAATCGATTTTTAATTTCTTTGTTATTACTTTTATTTCATTAAAAAAAACAAAACCCGACAATCAATAACAATTTCCCCCGATGCGGACAAATATACAACAAATAGGTGTAACAACAATGTTGAATTTTTTCACAACATCCAACGGTTTCCGCAGCACACTACCCGTGGTCTCAAATTTGACAGCGATGAATGTATGGGATGGTGTTTGTATGTGTTTCATTTACGCTTCACTACTGGAATTTGTATGCGTCAATTATATGGGACGTAAGCGACCACAACACAATGTTGTCTATCGACCTGGAGAGAATCCTGTTACACAGGTAATGTAAAAATGTCTAAAATCAATAAAAAAAGTACAGTTAGTAAATTTCCATATATATAAATTAGGGAGTCCCTAAATTTTTGCACTTGCAAATTTCGCAATAGAAGAGTACTCAAACGACGCATATTAAACATCCGTTTATGGGAAAGATAATTAAAAAAATATTTCAGGCTACCAGCGCTTGAAGTTGGAATATTGTGTTTCAATTAAATTTTTTCGAAATTTTTGACAAAATATATGTATAAGTATACCTGGAAAATAATCCTAATCATTTCCACTTCATCATTTCTTTAATACGCATCTTTTGAAAGCTCTTCCGCCTAAAAAATCCGCAAGTGCAAATAGTCCGGGACACCCTAATGTATATGAACTCAACTCTATATGTTTAACTCATACATATAGTAGAATGAAACAAAAAAACGCCACATAATTAAGTCTATAAATGTCAGCAAAAAATTAAATCACAATTTTTTATATTAGAACAAAATTAAAACGGATCGAAATCGAACAATTCATAAAACAACAAAATCAATCAATCAATCAGTCAATCTATCTTTCTATCCCCCTCTGTCTAGGGACACTGATACACGAGAGATCTTTAAAGAAATGTTTTTTTTTTAATTTTTTTAAGCCACACTGAAAATAATATGTATGTATATCCATTACTTATTATGCTCTTAATTTTCGGCTAAAATTAATTTCCTTTATTTACAATATAAAATATTGTAAATGTAACAAATGGCCACGAAGAAGAATAAATCCTTTTTTATTTTTATTTTTTAATTAAATCTAGACACTTAAATAAATCTACATTGCACCGAGTTTTCTTCATCGTCTTCTGTTAACATACAGAAATCAGAACAAAAACCGCGTATTAAAAACACCGACAGTGATAAATAATAAACAGCAACTATACACTTTCAAAAAATGTTTACTGTTCTGGCATAAATTTCGAAATTACCCTGTAGGAAATGTGGATAGTGAAACTGTACTTATTCACTATTGACTTTGTCACCAGTACTACTAACTAATTATTCCCCAGCCAACGCTTTCTGTTGTAGACATTTAACATGTGCGTGTCATTGCGAATCTACACAACTATTGACTAGGTGTTGACATTGGAACCAGAGATTCACTAGTACATTTTAGTAATTCTAGTCTACACTTTCGGAACTTTTTACTAGATTTCCACACTAGGAAAGAAATAAGATTAAACAGGTGCATCTATTTTGTTAAATTAGATATTTTATTAATAAAATTTTTTTATAAATTTCATCAAAGAAAAAAAATTTTCGTGCAAATTTAATTTTGGAGTAGACAAATCATCAAAATACTGCACAAAATCATCCACAGGCTCCGTAAAATCTTTAACAGGCTCCAAAAAATCTCTAGAGTTGCAACTTTCACTAAAAATTGTTGCCTCTTTTTTGTTATTTTTATTTTTATATAAAATGGATTGTTTTTTCACAAGGTTTTTGTATATTTACCTTTAAATTTATTTTTCTTTATATTTTGATTAAAAACTTTAATTTTGCATGCAGCTATGCACATGTTTTTTCAACAAAATAAAACAATAAAAAAATTAAGAACAAGCACAGCTTTGCAGCTGCAAAAAAAGGAATGTAAAAAGTATTGACGCTTTGTGGACATGTCACCAAAAAGTCACCCAAAAAAGTTGACAAAAGAGGTGACTTGTAGACACTTGACTCCTAAAGGGTATATTCTTCTATTGCTCACTAAAAACACAACGAAACAAAACTTAACGAAATTTCGATGTGTTGTAGTAAACACGTAGTTTTTTAGGTGCATAATCTCACGTTTAAAGGTTAAAAATTGCGGTCATTGAATTAAAAAAAAAATAAATGAAAATTGGGTATCAAATGACACATGTTCATATATATATAAGGCATAAACTAAAATTTATGCAGGAAATAGTTGTGGCAGGGTCTATGTAATAATAGGATGTGCAGTAGAGTGGGTCGCACTCCATACAAAAAAAGTTATGCCGGTCACCCCCAGAATTAAAGATAATGTGAAGACGATATAAAAAAAAATTTGCCACGCCACTTAACCCCTCGCTTTTAGTTTTTTGTTTCCTGTGTCTCTATGTATAGTCCAATTGTAACGTGTTATATATCATTTTCTACTTTCATAACTTTTGACTCCGGCGTCAAGTTCTAGAAGTGACTTCTGAAATCTCGACGTCAAGTTCTAAAAGTGACTTCTTAAATCTCGACTTCTCCTAATTTCCATTTTTTTTTTCGAAAAGATAAAAAAGTTTTCTAAATTCCATGAAATTTTGTCTTTTACAGTACAGCTTGGTTGAAAAGTTCCAGCGCTCACCAAGAGATGGCACTGCTAGCTCCAAACTTTTTTTTTCTAAAGTTGGTGTAACTGTCCTGAGAACACATGCAAAGTTGCAAGTCATTCTGTCAATTCTTTCTTTGTTTACAAGCCATTTGAAGTTGACGTGTCATTGATTTTTTTTAATATGGAAAAAATTGAATATCGTGCAGTCGTTAGATTCTTTGTTTTGAAGGGTTTAAAAGCAAAGGAAATTTATGAACAATTGTTAGAAGTGTATAAGGAGTCCTCACCTTCAAAACGCACCGTTGGATTTTGGGCTGGTGAATTTAAACGTGGTCGTACCAGCCTTGAAGACGATCCACGCGAAGGACGACCAAAAACTGCAACCACAGCAGAAATCATTGAGCAGGTCCATAACATGGTTAGTGAAGATCCAAGTTTGACTAAGCGTGAAATTGCTTATGCCATAGGCATCTCAAGTGAACGAGTACTCATATTTTACATGAAGAATTACGTATGAAAAAACTGTTTGGAAAGTTAGTGCCGCACACATTAACAATTCAACAAACACTGGATCGATAACAAATTTCTCAGCGTAATTTGGAGCGTTTTAAGCCGAATAAAACCGACTTCTTGCGTCGTTTTATAACTATGGATGAGACTTGGATCTACCACCATGATCCTAAATTGAAACAAGAACGTTTACAGTGGACTGAAGCTGTTGTTCAGCTCCAAAGCAGGTGAAGTCACAACGATTAGCAAGGAAGGTTATGGCATCAGTTTTTTGGGATGCAAAAGGAATTTTGTTAATTGGTTATCTTCAGAAAGGTAAAACAATAAACTCTGAATATTATAGCAGCCTTTTGGATCAGCTGGATAAAAAAATTTGTGATAAAAGACCTGGTTTAAAGAAGAAAAAAATCATTTTTCATCAAGACAATGCACCTGCTCACAACAAAAGTGTTTTGACGATGGCTAAACTCAAAGAATTAAAGTACGAATTGCTTGAACATCCACCGTATTCATCAGATTTGGCTCCCAGTGACTACTATCTCTTCAGAAATCTCAAACAATTCCTTCGTGGAAAGCATTTTTCGTCGAATGAAGAGGCCATAGCAGCCGTAGACGGTTATTTTGCAGAGCTTCCGGAAAACCATTATAAGGATGGGATAAAATCATTAGAAGATCATTGGAACAACTGTATTGAGCTCCTAGGAGATTATATTGAATAAAAAAATATATTTCGTAACAAAAACAATATTCTTTCATTTCCAGCGCAGGAACTTTTCAACCAACCTGTATATATTTTTATTCATAAACAAAAAATTTACAGAGGTTTTAAAACAATACGATTATGTATAAATTTGACTTTTTATGCCAACATGCAATGATTTATAAAGTTTTCCTTAACCTTTGCTCTTGCTTTCGCTGACATTTATCTTTTTTTCAATTTCTAGGGATGATTGATCAATTTATTTGTATCACACGTTGCGATCGGACTATAAATAGAGGCACAGGAAACAAAAAACTAAAAGTGCGGGGTCAAGGGGCGTGGCAAAAAAAATTTTTGAGATCGTCTTCGCATTATCTTTGATTATAGGGGGTGACCGGTGCAAGTTTTTTTTTTCGCAGGCTTTAAGCCTGCAAAAAAGGCAATCATAAAACAACCAAGCCATCTAGCCAACTTTCTTCACATTATATGAGCTTGGCTCGGTGGCTTTATGGTAGGCTCGAGGAATTTACATAGTCCTTGGATGTGGTTTGAACTCAAATTTACATATAGTATTGATTATTTAATGCAAGGATGTCTGGATTTTTTCAATATTCATAATTGTTTGGCTTCGAGACTGAAGAGTTTTTTTAATATCAAAATTTTGCGTTTTCAAGTACTTTAAATCTAAATTTTCTTAAATTTCACACAATTTTTAATGTTTTAAACAGCTATAACTGCGATTTCGCACTGTGCCCAAATTGGAGTTTTTTTTTTTTGCTAACAAGCTTAGCACCCGGCGGATAAATAATAATTGGAGTACCCTGAATCCAGTGGTGCTAACCTATTTTTCTAAATTAGCTCTTGTTTTCGAAATATTTGAGATTGAAAATTATGGTTCCAAGTACCTAAAAACAATTTATTGTTTTTATTTTTCACCATTTATTGAATATATGATAAAAACATCTTATCGACGAACATGCATCTAAACGCATATTAAGAAAATTGTTTCAGTCAATTTAATTTTTTCGCAAAAGATGTTTACGGCCGATTATGAACCTACACAACAAATTTCACCTTTCTAGCTCCAGCTTTTTTGGCAGGCTGTCAAGGGGAAGAGTTTCCCCTTTTTGCCCCTTCTTCTTGTTTTTCCCCAAATCACGTCTTGGCTTACTCCAAAAGGAAGAACCTTCATTGTAAATTTAAACTTCCTACCTCCATTTCTTAGGACAGATCGTTAAGAGGAAGACGTGTTCTTCCGTGTAAGGCAGATGTCTACATCGGAAGGGGAACCTTTATATCAAATTTCACCTTCATAGTTCCTTTTTTCCCTCTCCCTAGGATCTTACAGAAACCACGTCTTAGCGATGTCTACACCGGAGGAGAAACACTGATACTAACTTTTGACCTTCTAGCTCCAGTGTTTTGAGCAAGACCATAAGGGGAGACATTTTGCCTTAGTGTTAAATAAAAAATGGGCCAATAATTTTTTTTCGAGAACAAAAAAAGGATTTTTTTTATTTAACTTCCTTTTAATGTCTTGTTTTTCCCATTCTATTTCGTCAGCTAAAATGATGCAAAATGGTGTAATTAACGATATTTGAAAATCGATTTATTGGTAATTACGATTCATTTGGGTTTACTACATGTCTACACAAAGTTTCGGACTTCTACGATAAAAAATATAATAAAATTTAAATTTTGGTTGCCCTGTAAAAATTTCAAATTGGGTTGTGATAATGATTTTATTGTTCTAAGTATGATCAAAACTATTAGGTTTATCTGTGGCGGTTCCTGTCCTTGCTTTTCTTTGGGGGTGGGATAATTTTTTGTTTTACACATACACGATTTTAAGCTTTTATGTAAATCTTATTTTAAACCTCTGTCTATTAATTTCAACTTTTTGCTTCTTTGGTTTGAAATCAAAATAAAAAATTACCAAACGGCTGATTTCCAGATCATTTTCAATCTTTTTATTTTATTTTTGGGTATAAATGTCAATAACAAGTGCAGAAAAAAATATTAACAATACAAAAAAAATTTTCAAATTAAAATCCTATTTGTACACTCACAATATATTTTCCGTAACCGATTGTAGTTTATTTAAAAAGTAATACGTAAAGTTTGTTTTTAGATGAAGAATCAATTGAAATTCATAGAAATATATTTTTTAACTATTTGAATCAGTCATTCAAAAAACAAACTATAAAAATTTACAGACATTCAGTAGGAGTTGATATTTTCAGTTAAATGTAAAATTTTATGTTTTCTGCTTTAAAAAATAGAAATTCATATAATTCCTTTTTGTTTTTTACCAAAATAGTTTGTATATATACAAAATTATTTCAATAAAAATTACAAGAAATTATTCAAATATACATAAACACAAAGCCAATTAAAATATATACATCTGCATGTGTTGTGTTCTGTTTTGTAATTATATACAAATAAAAAAACTTTCAATTTGAAAAACGAACCACAAAAGTAGTTTTTTCTAACTTTTTGTCAGTAAAAATTTGATGGATATTTTAAACGACTTTCTATTGTTTTTACTTTTGTCGATTATTAAACAATGATTAAAAATAAACAACAAAATGGGTTGAATATAATGGAAAATCAGTAGTGCTCTTTTTGATTGTATTTTCGATTAATTTAATATGTATTTTAAGTTGTTTTTAACGAAATAATATTGTGAGTGTATTTAAATATCCAATAAGAAAAAAATTTCCTCGGAATAGCAAGTTCTCTCAATTATTTTTAAGATGGCTTTTAACATTTTAAATAACTGAATTAGTTAAGTGACATTTTACGTTGCAAAAGTCTGTTGTATATTATATTATTTTTTTATTTTTTTTAAATCCTTTGTTGTTGGGGGATCTGCGCATGGATTTATATTCAAATTTCTTTGAATGTATATTAGCGTTGTTGTTAGTTACGCCCTCTTGCATTTTAGGTGCCGGTTTGTCAATCAACAGATGTTAATTTTAGATAAACAAGATGGTCGGAACATAAAATTTTTATAATTTTTTAATTATATTTGTACACACAGAAATCAGACATCCGAATTCATTGCCAAGCCAATGGTTCAGTTTGGCTGTGACCGAATTCCTGTTATCACATTCACTCTCTCTCTCTCTCTCAATTAGTTTTCTGTTGTCGCAAGTGCAAAATTCTGATTTTACATTTGCGGTTTACCACCAACTGTGGTTTACTGAACCAATCAATAAGCTACAAATTCGGTTGTCAGTACGAATCTGTCTCCTACGTGTAGTTTTTTGTTTACTTAGCAAATTTGAGTTGTCAAATTTAAAAAAGTATCTCATATTGATTATTAAGCACAGTAAGTTGTTCGGGTTTGATTTGAAAAAACTGTTATACACCAGAAAAATTATTTTTCACGATAATGAATTTCACGTGAAAATTTAGTGCAATTTGTTTTCACGCAAATTTTATAGACAAGACTATTATTGAAAAAGTAACATTTTGGGTTTATTGTGATTTTATTATAAAATAAGAGAATATTAATTTTTACAATTTAAATAAAAATTTGAGGCCATTTACTTTACTGTGCTTTTTATACAAATTTATCTGTTTCATGCACACACTAATGAAAAATGTAAGAAGAAAGACAACACCATAAGAAAATAAATGATTTTATTTTAAGCCGAAATTAGAAGCAATTTCTTGGAATAAAAAAATGTATCTACGCGTATATGTTGTTAAAATTTTGGACATACGAAGGGCAACTATTAGTCGGTCAAAGTCATTTTAATATTTTAAGTAATACAACTCAAACAATTGAATTGTTGTTTTACATTACTCTTTAGGCACTTAACAAATATTCCCAGACTACACAGACTAGTTACCAATGACATATGTCAAGCAAGAATCCTCGAACTGTATGGTTATTTTGACATTGCAGTGATTTGAAATATGAGAGACAAAAATAAACTCCACTTAAATTGTATGGTACATATTTTTTTGTATATCTATCCCTTTCTGTGCATCATCGCAATTTTGACATTTCCTTTTACTCATTTTCTAGTCGCGATTTTGATTCAATCAGCTGTTTCCTGTCTGGGTAGTCTGTGTAAATACTCATACCGATTTTACAAAAACAAACTAAACCATCTTCAGCAAAATTGTTTTGAATTCCATTGTAATTAATAGTTCGTCAGTTAAAAACAAATAATTACAATTGACAATTAAGCTTTCTTTCGGTCATAGAAAATACTTTTTCAAGTTTATGATCATTTTAAAAAACGTACGAGCCAAAATGAAGCTTAAGGATTTTTAATATTTTTTGTAGATATTAATGCACGAATGTGCAATAGAATTATTCTGGTTTTCCTTCGTTCTAATTTTTCTTAGGCGAAGTATAATGACACAAAAATGAACGGGGAACTAGTGAAATTGTAGCACTTAACGCAGAGAACAAATTGGAATGAAGTTAGGGACGAAATATCTATTGAATATGTGTTTATTTGTATTGTCACATAATTTGGTAACGAAAAATAATTATGTACATAAGTCACCTTGTGACTGTTTCATAAAAATTAATTCCTCAGGATCCCTCTCAGACTTACCTCACTTATTATATGTTCATCACATGTATTTGGCAAACATTTTGTTTGTTTTGCGATATCTCAACAGGTTCTACAAATGACTAGAGTGTGGTTTCCCTGTTCTTATCAGCCAAAGTGCAGCTGATAAGCTTCGTTGCTATTGCAAAGTATTATGTACCAAACGAGCGCATCAGTAAATAAAATACCCAAATTTGCTCTCATTTTATTATTATGGTGACTTATATTGACAAACTAAAAAAAATATGGATTTGTGGAACATTTAAGCGTCAACTCTGAGTATGTACGATATTAACCCTTAAACGCATTTTAAGTCTTGACTTCTTTCCCTCGCTTAAGTTGAATTTAGAGACTTAGAGTAGAAATTTATAACAAATATTTTTGTGTAGATGTTTATCCCCTTATATCCCCGTTTTAAGGGCATTTCTCCCTTTTTCACCAAAGGGACAGAAAAGACTCATACATTGAGCAGTTAGAGGGTTAAAATGTTCCCCAAAAATGTTCCTTGTAATTTTTTACACAAATTTGCTGAACGCATTTTATACTTAAACTGTAAGGGTCACATGGTTTTTTATTCCGATTCACCATAAGAATGTGCAATAGGGGGTAAACTTTAACCCCCCTAAAATACATATATTTTTTTTAGTACCCTCTGCCAGAATTTGTTGTCGAAACCTTCCTTTTTTTGTGTTGTACAAACGAATCCTAGTCTTATTAAAAATCATTCGCTATGTCGGCCGATTCTCAAATTTAGTGCTTAAAAAGGACTTGTAAGAAATATGTATATCTAAACTATTGATATGCCATCTAAGCTAATGTCACTAAAATTGTGTAACAAATGAATGATATCCCAAGGAGCTTACTTGTGATGTGTTTGATACGCATAATAGTTCTAATATTAATATTATGATAAAAACACTTAAAGTTAAGAAGGGTTTTGGATGGTGAAGTTGTAATTTAGTTACCAAATTATACAAATGATTAAATAAACTGATTCGACATATTATAATAACCAGCTGCGTGTTTATTCTGTATTAAGTTTTTGAGATTATTTCCTCGGCTTCTAGTTATTTTAAAAAGAAACGGAAATTAACAAAATATTAACCGTTAATATCAATTTATAAATGTTGTATCACAAAGGCAAATGCTTATTCAAAGTTTGACTATAATCCTATGAACTTTTGTGGCTGCAACGCATTTAAGTAATTTAAAATTATTTCAGAAATTCAAGTTATAAATTTAATTATAAAAGAATAAAAATTCATATTTATTTGTACATTACTTAAAGACAAAATATCCCACTCTCTCGTGTATTGGAGTCCCCAGAAACGATGGTTCCAAATTTTTTGTTCTCTATTTATTTTTCTTTCATTTAATTTCAGTTCATTTACAATTTTATAATCCTTCCTTTAGAGATCACATACAATCTATTCACCATATATTATTTATATATATATTGTATCGTATGCTCTCTGTATTACTCTCTTTTTACTGTCTCTTGAAATATTTTCTTCATATATACATTCTCTAAAATGTTCTCTTTATATTATTATATACGTAAACATATATTCCTACTATTATTTTTTTTAAGATTTTCTTATATATTCCTAATAATTTTCTGTTCACTTTGCGATAAATTTAATATTAGTAGCATTTTGTATTTAAACAAAACTAATATTTCATATTCAAATTTAAATGTACAACACACTTTTTTTTATTTTTTATTTTTCAAAAATATGATGTTTTGTGTTTTCTTCTGTTATTCGTTGTTTTAAGTTTTATGTATTGACTTTATTTTTTTACTGTTTAAACTTTTTCGTTTGGTATATGTGATCTTTAGTTTTATGTCCTGCAACTATAAATACAATAATATATAATAAAATATTTTAATTGTTTTGCATCAATTAACAAAATTTAAATAATAATAATAATAATAAAAAAAACAACAGAAACTAATCAAAATTGTTATTTATGTGTTCATGTGTGTTTATTAAAATTAATATTTTTAGTTTAATGTGACTACTTTTAATTTTAAATATTTTACCTATTTTTGTAATGATAATGATGATGTGCAAGTTGACTTCAAAATTGTCAAAATTCTTAGGCCCATTTTTTAAGTAGTTTAGAAGACTTAGGTACGTATTACCATTGTATATAACATGTGATAATACCTAGGCAAACCAATTAAACTATCAACACAAACAATATTGAAATGTATGTTAACAAATTTGTAAATGGTTGCGTTTACATTGCGCACGAAATCTAGTTTAAACTATGTAGATTTCGAGCATAATGTTAACACAAACTAAGTAGAATCCTTTTTTTAAACGAAAATTAGAAAACGTTACATTCTTACACCCAGAAAACAGATTAAGTGCGACAGTAAACTTTTTTTTCAACCGAATAGTTTGGTTAGAGCTACCGGTTTATTTGTATATGGCGCCAGAAATTAAAAATTAATAAAATAAAATTTCGATTGAAATAATATATTTAAATTGTATCAGAAATAAATTTGGGTGCAACAACTACCTAACTCAGTTACCGCGTCCAAACTATTCAGTTGGCAAGAAATTCGGTTTTTGCAACAAATTTAGTTTCTGTGTGTAGTATTTTATGTTATAATTGAAACAAATCATTTGTTTAAATTTATTCATGAGATTCAAAAAAACTGAAACTGTTTCCAATTTTAATTGGAATTTAAGTAATATATAGTAAGATATTTCATAACATTTTTAAACTAGTTTTTTCATTTAATATTGACAAATTTCAATTAAAATTAAATAAAAAAAAATCTACATTAAAATTTCTATTCTTTTTCTATTAAAAAACGCAAATTTTATCACATTGAAATGTGCTTAAAACTTTCATATTAAATCCATAATCCAACAGATATCTTCAATATGTTTTAAAAAGGTAAGATAAATGAAAATTCATTTAATATTTTCTATACATTTTAATAAAATATTAGCATTACACCTAATGTTGAAATGATGTTCTTAAATAACAATAACAGAACTTACAGTACTTACAAACCTCAATTGTCCGTGTAATTTGTTCCTATTATTAATCCTATCAGACTTATGCTCACATTTATGGGTTTTGTTGAAATATTTGCAAATTCTTTTATAACAGAAATGAGGAATAGAAAATATTTCGGTTTACTTAACTACAGGACAATTACATGTGACATTACATTTAATTAAAGTAATTGCATTATATTAAAGAACACAAAAATATTCATTATTCCCCATGTCTGGTATTAAAAAAAAAAACAAATTTTCAAAGGAAACGTTTACTCCTACAAATTTCTGATAGTATTATTAATATGGACAAATTACACAAGTAAATATTTGCAAAATGTAATTGAGATCAGCCAGGTCTGGTGAATAAACTCTTTTGTTGCGTACAAGACGCTTTAAAAAAAAATAAATAAATTTTGTAGATATTATTTTATAGAAATCGTAAGCTATCTTTGATATATAAAACATCGTAATTTAGAAGCTTTTTTCTTTTCTTATTTTTAATATATCTACATTTTATATAAATCAAATATATGTATTTTTGAAATTTTCCTAATTTTTACAAAAATCTTTAAAATCTGTGCAATATTTGAAGTGTCTACTTTTGTTGCCTCATAATAGCTGTAAGGCGTATGAGTGCTTTTATATTTCAATTAATATTACTCATACGAATGGGATGCTCGACTGAATGTACCAAGAAAAATTATATATTCCCAGCAAAAAAAAAGTAGCAAAAAAAGAGAAAAAGAAGCAGTGATTTTGATTCCGGTGTTGTGAAAATTTGGATCGGAACCAATGGTTTTTACATAGGGGTGTCATAGGGTAGAAGTTTTCTTTTATGATCCTTTTTCATTGCATCTAAAGTCCTTCTTATGGTTTAGTGAAAAATTAAATCTTTTGTTCTTCCCAAATAAATTTTGAATTTGTAATTTAGATTTCTACAGGACATCAGTAATCGAGCCTTAGCCTCAGTTTCACAATCTGCCGTTAGCTTCTACAAAGTTTGAGTTTTACTGTTCGTTAAATTTTAGCGGGAAATTTAGCAATCGGGCCTTATTTATCTCTATTCGAAATGCTTGCAATTTTTAATAAACACATCTCCATTGCACGCTGCTACAAAAAAAAAATTGCAAGAACTTGTGAAATGACCTAGTGTAGGTTGTATGTAGGTCTAGCTGAGTGTATTATATAACCGGTTTTATAAAAAATTTCGATATATGGGGAAAAAAGAGTATTTTTTTGTACTGGCTCAATTAAACTTTTATAACTCAGTAATTTTTTAACCGATTTCGAAATGGTCAACGGCATTAATAAGAACGCGCTCTTTCGAAATATATATACTTTCCGTATATATAAAAAATTTTAATTTTTTTCTTAAACTCTTTCATTTTCTACGAGGGTTTCTTTTCGAATCAAAACAATCTTAAAATCAGTCTCCTTCTGAGTAAAACAAGCTTTTGTTCGTGTAAATCGGTTAAAAGTTGGCAAAGTTATAGTACTTTTTCTAAACAACGAAACCCCGATTTCGATTATATGATTCAACAAAAGAAATAATTTAAAGTACAAACAATTTTTTTAATTACGTTTATTTTTTAAAAATCTTTACTTAATCTACTACGTTTGTAAGGCAACCAGCAGTAATTCGCTAGCATTCTGATCTGACTTTTTCCTTCGAACCGCTTTTCCATTGTTGATAGCTCTTGGTGGAAGCGTTCGCCTTGCTCGTCTCTAAATTGACCCCAATTTCTCCATACGCCTCTATAAATTCACCATAACACTCAACTTTTATATATGTTATAGCTTATAACACAATTAAATATTTTGGTTAGCTTTTTTTAAGAAAATTATGTTGTTTTTTGAAGCTGCACCACTAATACTAACTAGTAAACAACCTTTTTTCAAGTATGTAACTAACAAAAAATTTTTTATTTCTCTGTTAATTGAAACGTTAATAATAAAACAAAAGCCAATTTTAATTGGGCTTTAATGGCGATTCGTTAACAAAAATAAATTGTTTAAGGAATTCTAATATCTCTTGATTAGAAAAAGTACTATAACTTTGTCAATTTTTAACCGATTTACACGAATAAAAGCTTGTTTTACTCAGAAGAACTTTGAGGTTATTGTTGTTTTAAAAAAAGACCGCGTTCATTTTTAATTAATGCCGTTGACCGTTTTGAAATCGGTTAAAAATGACTGAGTTAGAAAAGTTTAAGTGCGCCATATCTCGAAATTTTGAGGGTATATTGCAACTTATAAAACCGGTTATATAATACACTCAGCTAGACCTACAACCTACACTAGGTCATTTAGCAAGTTCTTTTTCAGTGTAGCACCGTGTAATTAAATGTTTCATTTTAAATTAAAAAGAAACATTGCAAGATGCAATTATTTACAAAATTTTGTCCGCCAAAAAAAAGGTATTCATATCAATTTCTATTTCATACTATACTTCCATTTTTAAAATTAACTGGGTAGAGTTTATTTTTTGACATATTTGTTAAAATTATATAATAAAACATTATTTCTATTAACAAATTGTAAAAATATAACATCCTAAAGTAGCTAAAAACATTTTCAAAAGCTGTTTTATTTATCATTATGATTCTTTGGCGAAATTACATACCTAAACAAAATTTTAGATTTCTACGACACAAAATTCAAATTTGAAATATTTTAAATTTCTAGTTTTTTTTTGGTTACCCTATAAAAACTTAAAAAGGAGGATTAGTGATTTTAAAGTACAGCATTAAACTTTATTTGTCGTTCTATTATCAAAACTTTCAGAATTATTTCCGAATTTGCTGAAATATCTTTTGTAATTTTTTACTTCTCCTCTATAAACATTAAAATATTAGTTACGCCTTTTCGCCTTTTACATAACCATAAATTATGTTTTAATTTCTAAAAATGTTATTTATTTATTTATTTTTTATTTATTTATTTATTTATTTATTTATTTATTTATTTTTTATTTATTTATTTATTTATTTATTTATTTATTTTATTTTATTTTATTTTATTTTATTTTATTTATTTATTTTATAGCAATACATTATGCTTTGAAATGTCCTTTAACTTTTAGATTTTAATTATTGAATATATGACATAGTGGGACCACTTTTCCCTAACTTTTTTGGCATTTAAAACTGAGATTCGGCCGATAAAGGACTGCTCATGTTTATTAATTTCGTTCTCTTTAGAACATATTCGAATTCATTTAAAATTTGAAAGTTCCTCAAAAATTAGTTGCTCTTTAACTGTTTTAGTCTTTTTTGGTCAAACTCGATACAATAATCCAAAATGGGTCAAAATATCTAAAAACTTTAATTTTTTTTATCAATTAAATCACTTGTTTCGAACAACTCCAAAATTTTACAAACAATTTAAATTTAGATTCATGAGTAATTTTTGTCCCCATCTCACTAAGGGTTAAATATCTAAGAGTTCATATTTTAGTTAATTTTTACCAAAAATTGACGAATATTCAAATTCAGCCAAAAAAGTTTATATGTACGAAAGTTTTTTTTTAACAAAAATTTGCATATTTTGTATACTTTGAATCAGCACTCGGGGGATACCCCCACTAATGCTCCGCATTGCGTTGGCGAAAGAAAGTTAGGTTAGAGGAAAGAGGGAGTAGTGTCTGTGGACATTTGACTTAAATAGACTCCTCTGCGGGGAGTCTATTTCACATACGGATAGAACGATATTTCACTGTAATGCGTTGTTCGATACTCTGGCCAATCGACAACAAATGGATATGCTCTGTTAGATAAGTGAATATTCCGAAGAAAAACCAGGACCCAGACTATAAGTTCACTTATCTTGGCAGAACACCCACATTCCGATGATGTTCCAATGAGAAAAATTAGCTGGTTAATGATAAAATTGATCAGGATAACCGTATTTGTAGTTACCACTTTCGAATATCGACAATTTTTTAATTTTATTAGTTAAGTTGATTGAAAATATCAATAATTTGATATGCTTTTTTGGTTCCTTTTCCCTCTTTTCAATTCCCACACGCAGAGAAAAAACATGGTTGCGACATGATCACTGCTAATATATTTTGCTTGCTGCAATCTGGTATGGTTATCACAACCATGTTATTGGCTTTCTAACCATCAACATGGTCGCTACCATCATTATTATAGTAAATATTATACTATTTTATGATTGAGACCTTCTATTTTATAGCATGATTGGGTGTAACCATATTGTGGTAACAAAAACTCTGACTATGAAAAAAATAAGATAATTATGCAACCATAAAATGCTGGTAACAATCAATAAATAATTATACATCAAATAAAACATGACTTTGAAATTTGCAGTCATAATATTGTCTTGTTTTCATAAAAACCAAAACTTTTATCAGTTCAGTCAGTTTGTTTTTACTACAAAAAATCAATTATATATTGTTAAGTGCTGGGATTTTATATTTATAATATATATATGAGAAGCATAATATGTTTATTAATGTGCCATAACATGATATTAGATAGTCATATTATGTATATTAATAATCGTAATATAATAAGAAGGATGATATAATATAGTTATGGTGACAATAATATGATGGCATATTGAGTATACTATGATTAAAGGCGACCATATTCAAGATCATAATATTAAAATCATAATATGGTAATTTTTGAATAATAATATAACTGTAGGGACCATATTATGGTAAAATTATGGTTATTTTATTATCATAATATGATAATAATATCGTCATAAACCCAAAAATGTATGATGCTCTTCGAATATGATTGTCCCAACCATGTTTTTTCTCTGCGTGCAATGCCATATTTTTGGTATAAAAATGGATTATAGGTTATTCCAAATAAAATAAAAACCTTACAAATAAATGTGAATGGTTTTGATCGAAATGCAACCAATCTTTTTTCTGGGTGTAGTAAAAAGATCAAATAAAGTGAAATAATTTTGCACCTAAACACTTGAATGCTTCTTTTGAACCCCGAATTATGTGATTATTCCAACGGACATCACATTGAATTCTCATGCCCAGAACATGAAGAGCATCTGGTTCCTTAATATCGACACCCCCATGACTACAGGTGGCATTGGCCCCACGGCCCGTCTATTTAACTCGACCCTATTTACACAGAGTGTCGAATGTGAATGTGTCATTCATATTTTGCCTTATGCCCCAATCTCCAAAGGATTTCGCCTATGATAGTCAACCACATATTTGACGCTATGAAATTAGGCACATTTAGTAAGGAATAAAAATGGCCCCAAAAAATAGGAACAAAATATTGGGCGTATTTTTACCTTTTGGGACCTTCTTTAATATTTGGAGAAGGAAAAATAAATTGTAGGATGACCAAAGAAATTGTGGGGCCAAAATAAATTTTTATATAAGGGGTTGACTTGCAATATGACATACAGCCCAATTTTTAAAAATGTGATCTAAAAATTTGCATATTTTAGTAACTCACGAAATTTTATAAGGATGTTTATGTAACATATATTTTGATTTTTTTGAAGTTATAACATTATTTATTAGACCAAATTAGTTTGCTGTTGCAACGCGTTGACGATATTCGTCACAAAGTCCATAATAGCGATCCAAAAAATAAAGTGTAGTTGGCGCCACAGGCGAACATTTTTTAACCAAAATCTCGTAATTCTTTTTTTCATATTTAACCAATGGAAGAACCATTAATTTCCGACATCTGGTTTTGCAGCTTCCGACAATATTATAAAATTTAAGAGCGGTTTTTCATAACATTACGTCTTTCAGCTTGACAATAATAGAACATGGTAAGAATATTATTTGTTATATGAAAAACTATAAATCACGCGATTTTAAAAAAAAAAACTTTATTTTGTTTTTCATATATTAAGAAAAAAATATAATTCTTAAGAGGTTTAATTATTGTCAAGCTCTAAGACGTAAGTTTTCATCTAATTTAAAATTTATTATTTGATAAATACTTATGTTATAATGGTGTGCGTAACAATCTTTTTTTTTTTGCTTTGAATATTTTGGAGTTCTTTTTTAATTTTCATACATTAGGGACATTTTTTATATCTTAAAATTGAGTTTTTTTGCATACTAAATAAAAGCCTCAAAGTAATAAATGAAATTATGTCCCAAAATTCATTTTGGGGCTAATATTTATTTGGTTGGGATCATTTTACATTATATTTTTGTCGTTAATTTTCATTATGAAATTTTGTCCCAAAAAAGGAGCTTAATTTAATTTTAAGATTTACAACCCCAATGAGACCATTTTACGCAACGCCAAATATTCTCAATTTAATTACTTTTAATCGTTTATATATGTATGTATGTGTGCATTAGGGTTATAACTTTTTGGCTATTTTGCAAATATCAAACTTTACATGCATCAGCCAAAAAAGCCATACAAAAATATTAAGAGGCGTAATCTTACTTTTTCACTGCTGTCAAAAAAGTTTCCGCATCAAACGAGTTGAAACTTGGTATATATTTAAAAAATTTAGAAGTTTATAAAAGCTAAAGAGTGTTGTATCTTAAATTTATATCATAAAGGGTGTCCCAAGAAGAACGCAATTTTTAAATCTGGCAACATTCGAAGTGTCATTTTTTGACATTTGAACAATTGTTATTGTTTGCTAGTAGAAGGTACGAGGTTAGTAAAAATGGAGCGCTACACGAATGAACAACGCATTCTCATTGTGAAATTGTTTTACCAAAATGGTGAAAGTTTTGCGGCTACAGTTCGCAAATTGCGATCAATTTGGGGTTACAATAATGCTCCAAAAGAGTCAACTGTAAAGAGATTAATGGATAAATTTGCCGAAACTGGGTCTGTTAGTGATGTAAAGACAACAACGCGCCATCGACCAGGTCGATCGACCGAAAATGTCGCAGCTGTACGTGATGATGTCGCTCAAACTCCATCCACCTCAATTCGACACCGAGCTCAGCAAATTGGTGTCTCCAAATCCACTTTGCAGCGAATTTTGACGAAAGATTTGCATCTTCATGCATACAAAGTTCAATTGACTCAGGAACTGAAGCCATGGACAGCGAAGGGAGTTCGTTAATTGGGTATTGGAGAGACAACATGAAAATGCTGATTTTGCCGATAAAATCATCTTCAGTGACGAGGCCCATTTTCATCTTGATGGCTTCGTCAATAGGCAGAATTGTCGCATTTGGGGTGAGGAAAATCCTCGAGTGATTCACGAGAAGCAAATGCATCCTTAACGTGTCACTGTGTGGTGTGGTTTTTGGGCTGGAGGAATCATTGGATCTTTTTTTTATGAAAATGAGGCAGGTCAAGCGCAAACAGTCAATGGTGTTCGGTATCGTGAAATGATAACCAGTTTTTTCTTGCCTAGAATTGAAGAAATGAATGTGGTTCCAACAAGACGGCGCCACATGTCATACAGCCAGAGAAACAATTCAATTGCTGCATCAGTAATTTCCCGGTCGTGTTATTTCGCGTTTTGGAGATCAGAATTGACCGCCTAGATCGTGCGATTTAACACCATTAGATTTTTTTCTTTGGGGTTTTTTGAAGTCGATGGTTTACGCGAATAAGCCGACGACGACTCAAGCCTTAAAAGAGGAAATTGGACGCTGCATTAAAGAAATACCGCAACATTCATGCAAAACGGTCATTGAAAATTTCATTAAAAGATCGCGTGCATGCCAGCAAAGCCGCGGCGGCCATCTGCACGATATATTGTTCCATACATAACCTCATTCTGTCTACTTTACGATATAATAAAGTTTCACGATTTTTTTTTAAATATCTGTGTTTTATTTAAAGTTTAAAAATTGCGTTCTTCTTTTTACAATAACAAAAAAAAAAGTCAATAATCATACTGCTTATCATACACCACATATAAATTGACATGCTTTAAATAACTCTTATTTAAATTCTTTAACTATGTATACGAGTATGTATATTAATTTAATAAAACGTAATGAACCTTAAACACGATTTTTATTATTAATTTAGTATTGCCTATTATGTGGTGTTAGGTGAATTTTTTTTAAAATTGAGTCATAGAGTTATGAGTTTCTTAAAAAACAACTCATATTTCTTTAATTTCTAGAAAGCCCTACATTTGAGGGCTAATGTGTGACTTTAATATTTTCTAACCTCTAATCTTAGGATAGATTGGATATTGTTTTTTATAAATAATTAGTTTTTTGCATATTATTAAATTTAAAGGATAGCAATCAAAATTTACTAAAATTTTTGTGAAACCAGTCTTCAGTGCAAAGTTTGGAAGCGAGAAAGTGTTTAAATTAAATTTTCGAAAAATTTAAAAAATGTACATTTTTAAACTTACACAATTATCAAAAACTTTAAAAAAATATTTAAGTGCGACTAAAAATCATTAAAAATTAACACAAATTAAGATTAAAGCCTTAGCTTTTAAAAAAGACATTACTTTGTTCTAAGGATATACAGGATTCTATCAGAATACTTTTAAGCAGGGAATGAAACCCGAAAAAAATGGGATCAGGTTTGGGTTAATCGAAATAAAAAGCTCAGGTTCGGGTTCGGTTCAGGGTTCGTGTTCAACATTTAAATAAAGTACATTTGTTTTATAAATAGGAAATTTATTTATTTTTTAAAGAAATTTTCGTTTAATTTTAAATTTAATATATTTTTTAAGTTTTCTTCTTTTTAAGTTGTTCTTTGTGTCGACAAAATGAATTTCAAGGCTCAAAGGCCCTCTCATTTGAAGACCTTGTTCGAACATATCTTGATCATCTTCTGCAATCAAAATTGGATTATTAATAAAGTGATTTTCTCTTTTTATAATATTTAAATATAATTATCTTTTGTTAGCTCTTATTTAAAACTAACCCAAATTCTATAAAAATCGCCTAAATTTATCTGTTCTTCTTATAGTTTCAGCGTTAATTTTTTAACAGGTGCAAAAATTTCTACGAATTCTTCACAAATATTCCAAATATTATCATTCATAGTTAATGCAGTATCCAGTAATTCCGAACAAAAACATCTGTATTCCAATAAGGCTTGAACCATATCATAACTGGAATTCCATCTAGTTTGACAGTCTAGTACGGCTTTTTTCAAATTTAGCTTTTAGGTAAAGAAGAAATTTTTGGTGTTCGCAATTTTTTTGCAAATAGCTTGGCACTGATCAAGTATTTGCTTAAAATGACTAGATATAGTGTCAAGCAGTGCAAACTGGAATGCAAGAAATGTAATATTTTTTATGATTTTTCTATCAAACATTTCTCACGCCATGAACAGCAAAAATATTTTTTTATGTTTTTGAACCCGAACCTGGTTAAATTTTTGGGTTCAGCGGTTTCGGGTTTAAAGTTTTTATAAACAGAGAACCTAAACCCTATTGGGTTCGGGTTCGGTTTCAGTTGGTGCTTTTTAGGGACATCGTTGCAACTTGAAAATGGATAGAGAGATTTTAATGAAATTTAACAAAAGGCATATGTTTAGAATAACTATCAAAGCTTTAAAGTTTGAAGAATATATACTAAATTAAAGTTGCGTTTTCGCTCAATTTTTCATTTTACGAAAAACGAAATTCGTCATATCTTCTTAAGTAAAGGCACAAAATTTATTAAAAACCTATTTTTGTCAAATCGCTTTACGCAATGAAAAACAATTTTTTTTGTGGAAGAACTTATTGCAAAAAATAGGCCGGTTAGAGGATTAACAAGAGTTGTTTTTACGAAAAAGAAAGAAGATGAATTAGCCTAAAATTATGCTTTATTATTTAACTGATTTTTGAATAAAGTTTGGGAATACTTGGTGGACATTCACTTTAATGAAAGTTCCTGTAGAAAATCTTTTGCAAATATTAAAGTTTCTGCCTGAAGGTAAATATAATTTTTTGATCTATATGGAAAGTTGAACTCTTAGAAGAAAAGTACCCCAACCTAAACACTGCGTTTTAGATGAGATGTTGCAACTTTCGTAAAAAAAAATTATGGCCGAAATGTCTTGGTTTTTATGCCATCTCCGTATTTAAACTGGTTAAAAACTGTTATTTTTTTGTTCTTTAGCTTTTTAATGTAAATTAAAAGAGCCATATGCAAGTGCGGTATCATTGGAAAGGGATTCCTGTGGTGTTTTTACTGGTACCTTTTCTCATTTTTTTGAATTTTCTGCTGTAAAACTAATAAAAATGTTGGGCACTTATGGCCAATTTTGATATTCATTCTACTTTGATTTTAAAGATTTTCGCGAAGCTGTATTTCTGTACACTGTGCATCATCTCATCTTCGTTATTGGGTACCAGACCTAAATAATAAACGTCACATATTCAAATATTTTCAAAAAATTCATAATTTTTTCTTAACGTGATAATCTGTTTTAGAAATTACATTTTAGGTCATAATTCTTAACCCATTTAAAAAAAAGTTTTTTTTTCACCCAGAGAAAATATTGGTTGCAACTCGATCAAAATCATTAATATTTATTTATAAGGATGCTATTTTATTTGGAATAACCTATAATCCATTAATAAATCACAAATATTGTGTTGAGAATTAAAAACAGGGAAAAGGAATTAAAAAACTATCCTATTATCTAATTATTGGTATTTGGAATTAACTTAAAAATTAAATTCGATTAGAAATTGTGTACAGTAGTAAGTTTCCTAGAAAATTTGTTCAATTTATCAAATTTATTTAAAAAAATTGGTATTTAAAAGTAGTAACTACAAATACGAATTTGCTGATAAAATATACTATTAAATTAGGCTTTCAGTAGAACGAATCGTATTGTGGATTGTATTGATTATAAACACCATTAATGATTGGTATTGGTAAACGAGTTTTATACTATATTTGTTTTCCTAATACATAATTTGATTTAAATTCAAAATTAGCCATACAAATTTATAGCGTAGAATTTCCAATTTCAAATCCCGGAAAAGGCAAATATATAAAAAAATAATATTTTAATTTAAATAAAAGATTCAAATGCTTAAAAAGCATATATATCAGTTAGTTGTGGTGCAATCAGCAAGAGCGTGGGCTACACTCAGAATATTATGTAGTTTACTGTTTGTAGTTTAATAAAAAATTGTTGTTCGTTCCATTTAAAAGTAATGGAATATACATTTATTTTTCAATGAAATATTTATTTTAACTTTTTTATTCATTTGTTCAAAGTGATTTACTGTTTCACTTATTTTTTTAATTTGTTTGAAATTTAATAAAAATTAACTCGGAAATTTATGGTTTATTTGTTTCTGTTACATTTATTACAAATTTTGGTGTATGTTTCAAAAAAAAAAAATCCATAAAATTCGATTTTTTTTAATTTAAATTGTTTGTTTATATACAAAATTATTTCAATTCAAATAACAAGAACTTCATAAACAATTCAAATTGCAAGAACTTCAGAAAGAACTTTCAAAAATTGAATAATCAGTTACTGAAATGGTAGATACAATATTTATATAGGGTCCGCCTAGTGCTTATTTCGTGAATGGTAACACTTAGCTCATGTCTGATTTGACAGATAATTAGTTTTATCCTTCCGCTGAACGAATATGGTTGTGTATACGCTTGAACAACGCTGGGAAATATTGCGACATTACTTTGAAAATCATGGTAATGTTGCAGAATGTCATCTTTTCAATGTCATCTTTTTAGATGAAGCTCATTTTGATCTTGGCGGGTATGTAAACAAGCAAAATTGTCGCATTTGGGGCACAGAAAACCCGCACGCTAACATTGAAAAGCCGATACACCCAAAACGAGTCACTTTTTGGTGCGGATTTTGGTCCAGAGGCATAATTGGGCCATTTTTCTTCAGAAATGAGCAAGGAGTGGCCGTTACAGTCAATGGCGATCGTTACCGGGCCATGTTGAGAGCTGATGTCGTTTGGCCACCTCGGAGCTGCGTTTTGACACCGTTGAACTATTATTTGTGGGGTGTCGGCAAAGATAAGTGTTACGCCGACAAGTCAGAGACAATTAACGCTTTAAAGGACAATATTCGTGAAGCCATTGGTGAAATACAGCTGCACACAATCGATAATGTGCTTAAAAATTGGACCGATCGTGTAGGCTTCTGCATGGCCAGCCGAGGCAGCCATTTGAATCAAATTATTTTCCATTATTAACCGGAAAGATTGTACTTTCAAATAAAAAAAGATATTTTAGAAAATATTCAGTAGTTTTTTTTTATAGCATTTTCAAAAAAAAAAAAAAAAAAGTTATTTGGCTGACCCTACATTTATTTTTAACTGATTAATCATTTATTTTTTTACTAATTTGTCAGTTGTTTAAACAACATTTAAAAAATAAATAACTTAAACCATTTGATTTAAATAGTAGTTGCTGTTATTTTAACTTACAAGCTGTTTTAAGTGTATGAATCTGAATGTACAGGTTCGATACCAACCCAGCAAAAATGAAGCTGCCAAAGAAGCAATAAAAGCATCACTACTATGGCAAAGGCATCACTTCTTTTCTAATGGTTTCATCGATGAATTTAACATTAGTGTGTCATAGGATGGAAGTATTCAAATGTAGCTATTAGCATTACTCATACTTTACTCTTAGGAAGCAATAATACAATGATTAGGTATTCTGATGCATGAGTGGAAAATGTTCCTATACTTTGTAGTATTTAAACTTTGATGAAATTTATGCATTGATATACAAATTCTCTTTATAAAAACAAATAAATAATTCTGCATTAGTGAAAAAGCATTTTTGAAACATTTTTCAAATATTTTAATGAATTTTTAGACAAATTCTAAAATATTTTTGGATAATTTAAATCTGGTTGTACAATTTGGAAATATCTTTAGACAATTTTGAAATATTTTTGAACAATTTTAAATAATTTTTGTACAATTTAAAAACATTTTTGGGCAATTTGAAATATATTTTACACAATTTTAAAATTATTTTGATAAATTCTGAATTAAAACTGGAAATGGTGTAGTGTTAAATAATAATAATGCAAAAATGCACAGATTGTGTCGTCCTAAATATTTAAAGCTGAAAAAATGTAAATGACAGGCCAGCTAGTTTCAATTAAAAGTCAAAAAAAAATCTGGGTTTCTTGATTTTTTAAAACTTTTATAAAAATTGCAAAACTGCATAAATTCTAATCCTCATGAAATTTTAAACTAAAATATAAAAAATGATTTAATAAATAAAATTAAAAAAGTTCATCAGAACTATTTTTTCAATTTGAATAAATGCTTTAAATTCCAAAAAAAATATACGATATACCATAACGTATGCTTTAGAAGTAATGAAGAGTGATTTTTTAAGATATGCTTCGGGTTTATATCCAGATCACTGCATTTGAAATATGAACACATGAATTCTTTTGGAAGTACCTTAGAATAACACCAAAAAATCATAAAAGAATGTTAACTGAAGTTTAGGAAGCAATGAAAGAAGTTATAGTCACAGAATGAATACCACTTTTTTTTGCTGGGAATAAAATAAAATATTTCTTAAAATAAAATTTTTTGGAACGACATAATATTGATGTAGGATATAAAAATTATATTAGTCAGCTGAGTATTGTCTTTCACAATTTAAAATATAATTTAATATGAAGGCGGTTGTAACAACCGCAAGAATTCGATTGGCAACACATTCGGCGGCCACAACTGGTACTGTTTTATGATATGGAAGGGTTTTATTAACTCAATGTCAAAGTTTGTTATATGTGAAAATACTTTTCGCGCCGTATAGCCGTCCTTCGTGTATCAGCCATTACTTTTTGGCTTATGGACATAAATACTCAATTTCTGAATTATAATCTAGAATTATAATTTAATATCATGATTTAGAGCAGTTTGCTGCAGTTCATTTTATGATTACTGGAAATTACACATCATCATTACCTTTCTATATAAAAAGTGCTGCCCCAAAAAGCACAGGAATAGTTAATTAACAAAACTACACTCAGAATATTATGTAGTTAACTGTTTGTAGTTTAATAAAAAAGTTTTCCGTTCCATTTAAAAATAAAGGAACATACATTTATTTTTCAAAGAAATAACTATACTAACTTTTTTAGACATTTATTCGACATATTTATTTATTTATTATTTATTTTATTTATTAATCATATAATTACAAATTATATGTTAATACCCTAACCGAGCACTAGCAACAAAGGCCTTCGGCTCGTTGTAGCGAAAACAGACCAGAGCCTCTGGTGGGAATTGAACCCACGACCCCCGCACTGATAAGCTAGCGCGGTACCAACTAGCCTACCGGGGCGCTCGAATTCGAAATAATTTACTATCATTTGCCATATTTTTCAGTTTCATTTATTTTTTTCATTTGTTTGAAATTTAATAAAAATTTACCCACGAAACGGAAACTTGTGGTTTATTTGTGTCCGTAACAGTTATTACAAATTTAAATTTTGTTTGCTGTCTGTTTCAAAAAAAAATATTCAAAAAATTTCAATTTGTTTTTTTATTTAAATCGGTTGTAAAGGGTGTCCCAAGAAGAACGCAATTTTTAAATTTTAAATAAAACACAGACATTTAAAAAAAATCGTGAAACTCTTTATTATATCGTAAAGTAGACAGAATGAGGTTATGTATGGAACAATATATCGTGCAGATGGTCGCCGCGGCTTTGCTGGCATGCACGCGAACTTTTAATGAAGTTTTCAATGACCGTTTTGCATGAATGCTGCGGTATTTCATTAATGCAGCGTCCAATTTTCTCTTTTAAGGCTTGAGTCGTCGTCGGCTTATTCGCGTAAACCATCGACTTCAAAAAACCCCAAAGAAAAAAATCTAATGGTGTTAAATCGCACGATCTAGGCGGCCAATTCTGATCTCCAAAACGCGAAATAACACGACCGGGAAATGACTGATGCAGCAATTGAATTGTTTCTCTGGCTGTATGGCATGTGGCGCCGTCTTGTTGGAACCACATGCCCTCCACATTCATTTCTTCAATTCTAGGCAAGAAAAAACTGGTTATCATTTCATGATACCGAACACCATTGACTGTTTGCGCTTGACCTGCCTCATTTTCATAAAAAAAGGTCCAATGATTCCTCCAGCTAAAAAACCACACCACACAGTGACACGTTGAGGATGCATTTGCTTCTCGTGAATCACTCGAGGATTTTCCTCACTCCAAATGCGACAATTCTGCCTATTGACGAAGCCATCAAGATGAAAATGGGCCTCGTCACTGAAGATGATTTTATCGGCAAAATCAGCATTTTCATGTTGTCTCTCCAATACCCAATTAACGAACTCCCTTCGCTGTCCATGGTCAGCTGGCTTCAGTTTCTGAATCAATTGAACTTTGTATGCATGAAGATGCAAATCTTTCGTCAAAATTCGCTGCAAAGTGGATTTGGAGACACCAATTTGCTGAGCTCGGTATCCAATTGAGGTGGATGGAGTTTGAACGACATCATCACGTACAGCTGCGACATTTTCGGTCGATCGACCTGGTCGATGGCGCGTTGTTGTCTTTACATCACTAACAGACCCAGTTTCGGCAAATTTATCCATTAATCTCTTTACAGTTGACTCTTTTGGAGCATTATTGTGACCCCAAATTGATCGCAATTTGCGAACTGTAGCCGCAAAACTTTCACCATTTTGGTAAAACAATTTCACAATGAGAATGCGTTGTTCATTCGTGTAGCGCTCCATTTTTACTAACCTCGTACCTTCTACTAGCAAACAATAACAATTGTTCAAATGTCAAACAATGACACTTCGAATGTTGCCAGATTTAAAAATTGCGTTCTTCTTGGGACACCCTTTATATATACAAAATTTTTCAATACAAATTACAAGAACTTCATAAACACTCATACATACACAAAAACATTCATACAAAAAGTCTCTATAGCTTCATATGCATACATACATTTTGTATTGTACGAGTATATTAAAAAAAAAAAAACAAAAAATTAAAAAACGGAAATAATTTCAAATATATGAAAAAAACATTTATTTTTTTAGGCTTGGTGGGTAAAATTATGACATATATTTTAACTGATTATATCATTTGTTTCTTACGGATGTGTCAGTTGATTAGTCAATATTTAATAATAAATAACAAATGGTATTTAATTTAAATGAAAATTAAGTAGACCGGTTTTTAAATGAAATATCATTTCTTTTAAATTATATTTTCAGTTATTTTAACTTACAAACTTTTTTAAGTGTATATGGAAAGGACGATATACTTTGACATACACAATTGTGTATTACAACAAAATTGTTGAGTTTTCTTAACAACTTTATAATTCACATATGTACCTATATGAGTATTTCCATTTTACAAAATTTTTACTTTTTGTTTTACAAAAATATGTTTAACCTTACTTCATAAGGGTCAAATGTCAGAAAATTAAATAAAAAAATGATTTAAAACTTGAACAGATTTTAATTTTTATTTTCTAAATTTTTATTTTTGTGCTTTTTAAAAAAATTACTCAAGAATAATTTACTCAAGTTTTTTTTTAATTTATCGGAAGCAATTTTAAGGGAAACAATTCTATACCTAAGTTTATTATTTCCCAAAAATAAGAAAACATTTACTTAAAATAAAATAATAATAATTTTTTAAATTTATATAAACTAAGTTGCATGGAAATTTTTCTTAAAAAGAGTTCTACAGTTTCTTAAATCAAATATATTTTTATTATAACACAGGAAAAATTTATTACCTTTTGTTTTAAATTGCTTGAACTAATTTTTAGAAAACAATTCTTAAAAATTAGAAAGTGGTAGACTTAAAAACTGAAGTTAGAAAGGTCTTCTTAAAATTTGGTTAATTTTTCTACTCGCGGGAAAAAAATTAACACACATTAAGTTCAAGTACTTTCTCATTTTAAGTTAGACATATTTTTTGAACTAAATGGGAGTAAATTACGTTCTTTTTTTTGAACTAAACATAGTTTTGTTATAATTTAGTATGCAATTTTCTTAAAACTAAATTAAATACTTGTTTTTTTTTCTCCTAAAATAAAGAAATGTTACTTAGGATAGATATGAACTATTTCTGAGTATTTAAACCATTTCATTTTTACCCAAACATAGGAATTTTTATTCTTTTCAAGAAAATTCTTCTAATGTATAATAAAATTTGACTTAAATTGAGGAAATTTTTTAAACTATTTTTAACGGAAATTTTGGATTAATTTTTAGTTTGTCTTTTTTTTTTTTTTTTTTTTTTTTGAGTGTACATTACATTTTTTGATACTTTTAAGCTGCCAAAGCTCCCATCAGTTTTGAAGCATTTCCAAGATTATGATATTTTAGTATCTATGCAGCAAAATTAATTTCATTAAAAACGAAAACACAATTGTTTATTTTTTTTTATTTTTATTTTTATGTTTTTCTATGGGAACATAGTAAGCACGTCTAAAAAGTAATTTAAGTCTACTTTTTTATTGAAAAATGAGGTCAATATTTTTTAAAAACTCATTATATATACACGCAGAAAAATGAAGTGGCAAATTAATTTTAGTTGGAAACTGATCAAATTATTCCCTGTGTATATGTTTTAGGCGCAGTCCAAAAAAGCGATGATTTTAATTTGAAGTGAAATTGTTAAATTTTTAAAATTAATTGGAAAAAAATTCAAACGGATTATCATATAAGCAAAACAAACACATTAAGTGTAAATGTGGACGAAAAATATTATTTCAACTTATTAAGTGCACTTGTGAATGGAATGTTCCATGTTATTTTGAATAATGCGAATCTGATAAGAACTATAGAAACTACAGCAGTTTAAAGTCAGAAAAATTTTATGTTTTTTTATTTTTTTTAATAAGAATCGTGAATCACGATTTTTAGAATTTTAACAAAGTAAAACTGGATTTCTCCAAATGGTTCAATAATCTACATGCAAAATTTAGCAAACATCAGAAGACCCACGGTCATATTTGTTTCCGAATTACCATGGAATTCACCATTAATATGGTTAATTCAAGAGTTATATGTAAATTTGTTTGAAATTGAAAATCATTAAAATATTTTTAAAATTATTATTTTATTTTTTTTTTTCAAACCGTAACACATTTCCTAAAAATACCTTGAATTTCCTATGTTTTTAAACATAAGTTCGAAATTTTGGAAAAATATTTACTCTTATTTTTAAGGTTTATATTAAAAACAAAAAATCAAATTGTTAACATACATTTCCTTATAAATCTAGGGAAAAAAACAATAACAAATACATTTATATATCCCTCTCTAAATGGATTTTTTTCCAAATTTGTTTAACATATTTAATATACATATATAATACTAATTTAGCTGTTGTTTAAATGAAGTTTTCGATTTACTCGTACTCGTATAAATTATAAATAAAAAAAAACAAAAACTATTTATTAACATTGTTCCCAATTTCAGTGATTTATCAAAATACCATTAAGATTTAAGCAACTAACAAAGAAAAAAAATCATTTTCATAAACAGAAATCCGAAACAAAAAAAAAAACAATTTATATTTTATTTTAATTATTTTTTGAATTAGAAAACTGTGTTAGTTTTTTTTCAATTATTTTTTTTTTTTGTAAAGATTAGTTAAATTTTCTAAAATAATACAAAGAAAAAAACAAATTCCCCAAATATATTCTTTTACACCAAATCTTAAAGTGTGTTTTAGTATCAACAATATTTTATGTAAATTTTCCAGCGTCTTCCAGCGGTTCTAAGCAGGATTGGAGTCATTCTTGCAAGTCCTTTGGTAAGCTATCAAATCATGCACATCCTTTCTTTATTAAAAAAAAACTAAAAATAAACATAACAAATATAACAAACCATGATTTTTTATAAAAAAGAAATATTAAACATACAAAGTTAATAAATCAGAGATACTTGTTAATTAAATAAAACCATACAGAAATTCCTTTGAACACCCAAACAATGCAACTCACCCAAACACCATCACCACCATCACTCTAAACCACTCTTACAAAAAAAATAATACAAAAAAAAAAATAATAATTAATATGCTGCTAAATCTCTAGAATTCGAATTGTTTGAGGCAAAAGCTTAGTACCAAAAAATTATCTACTGCGTTTACACTATCTCGCAAATATTTTATTGGAAATCTACTTTAAAATCTGTGCCATTTACATTACAACTCTGGCCGTTGGGAACAATTTGAACAGATCCACACTAAAAGACTTAAGATCGGCTCAAATTCAACACAGTGTTGTATTTGATATGACTTGCAGATTTTATATCTAGACATCAAGTAGATTTTCACTGAAAGTGTAAATGCAACATTTGAAATTGAAACTTTGTTTTTATAAATGAAAAACCAAAATAAAAAAAGTTAAAATGGCATGTGAATTTCGCTTGAATTGCAAGATCTTTTTTATAAGAATTTTCAGTTTTTCATTTATTTTAGTTAGTTTCCATTTCCGTTTGATTATTTAACGTTCTTTGTAGACGCACGCTTTGATAGTATTTTATTTTAAGTTTCAGTTTTGTTTTCTTGCAAAATAAAGAATTATTTATGCCATTTATAGTTATTTAATTTTATTTTGTTTCTTTTGTTTTTCTCAAGATAAAGGAACATATTTTTAATTTATTTCTGAAACATATTGACCATCAAATCCGTTCATTCAAATATAAAAAAATCAACAAAAAAAATTAAAAAAAAAAAACACACTTTAAGGTCACTTATAATTGGGAAAAATGTTACGTGTGTATCCGTATTCGTTCGTATATATTCTGTAGTAGTGTTAATTGTATTTTGTAAATATATTAAAAAAAAACTCTAGTATTTAATTTAAAAAAAATTTATTTAGAATGCTTACTTACCATAGAGATTTATAAATAAATATATTTGTAATTACATACATAATTTCCAAATATTTAACAGAAGCTACATATATTTAAATATTTTTTTGTATTAATGGGATTTATATAAAATATGCAGTTAACAGGTTACTATCTGATAATTCGTAACTGTGTGAATTGAAAAACAATATAGTTGATGTTTTATTTAGTGTCCTGTAAAGAAAGAAACGTTTTTCTTTATGTTTGTATTTGATATATATTTTTGTTTTAATTATTATTATATTATTAAATTATTGTTTATGCTGTAATTGGCTTTTTTTATTGACATTTTATATTTTATTCATAATTTTGCGCATTATCACACTTAGTATAGCTAAATTTTAAAATAGTCTACAACACAATTTTTTTTATATAAGGTTGGTTCCTTTTCTGTCATACCTTTTTTAATTAAGAACTTTAATTACAGATTGCCTGTAAAGAAAATAAACAATTTGTTAATAAAAAAACAATACTCTAATTTGCTAATTAAGCTCAGAATAGCCAAAGCTTACCACAGTTATGAATGCAAATTTATATGGAAATATCTGTGGTAAACGTTTTACTCTAGTTATTAATTAGATAAGTTACCCGCCCTTAAGTATTAAGCTAAAATTTCCAGCACAAACTAAAACTAAAATAATCGCAATTTTAACTACATATTCTTTGGACTTTTACGTTGAATTTCTAAGTAAATAATTAAGAGTTTTTGTTTTCTTACCTTGGAAGAAAAATTTTCTCCTAAAGAACTTTTTTTATTTTTCCATGTTCTGAAAAATACAAAAATATGATCATTATCGTATATATATTTTTTTTTCAATAAAAATTACCGTATGTTCACCTTTAAAACAAAATTGGTTGTTTATAAAATAATTTAATCGTACTTTATGATAAAAAATATGCTTTTGTGATTTTTTGTGCAAATAAAAAATAGCTCCACTGTTAAAATTTGTTTTCATTCATTTATTTGGACACCTCTGCTGCCCAAGTTATAGCTCATTTCGGAAAAGTTTAAACATTATTTTCTCTACAAACTTTTACTCCTTGATTAAGCTACATATTTTTTCGCCTGTAGTATTGTTCTCATAGAAAGATTTCACTCGATCTTTAATGGTATCGAATTGTAATTAAAATTATGTAAAATATATTTATCCTCCTTTATTCGATCTTCAATATTATAATATATTATTACTTAAAATCGAGTTCAAGAGGATCAAAAAGGATCTTGAACTGGATTTTAAGTAATAATATATTATGTAAAATAATTTAATAATTTGTATGAAAATATATTTTTCGAGATCATAGAAAATTTTTTTTCAAATGAAAAATTTCTTATTTTCATTTGGTAATCATGGAACCATTACTTAGACGCGAGAAGTTTCTTTACGAACAGCATCTTCGTGCCAAGGTTTTTTCTGCTCCTCGAGGCAGCAAGACCTTTGGGTTATTCGTTAATAGTGTAAGGTGAAATGCTAGTTCCTCTATCCCAACTCTTATAAGGAATGACCAAGTATTCACTGAACCGATTGATAAAGCCAACCTTCTGGCTGAATTATTCGCAAGAAATTCATTTTTGCCGGAAAGCAATTAACCACTATCCAAGCTAGAGAGGGTATACCCAAGATAATCTTTCGAGTCCGTGCCGTTAAAAGGTCGAAACAGTGCTCTTCGACGTTATCGCGTCCGGGTATATTTCCATCTTGTTGGAAGGTTGCCAATGTTCAGCCAATCCCGCAAAAAGGGTGCGGCCAGTAACCCTGACAATTACCACCCAACTGCAATATGTTCTGCGTTCTCGAAGGTTATGGAGAGCATGGTTAATTAGCATCTTGTAAATTATCTAGAATCCAACTCACTTCTTAACGATCGACTGTATGGTGTTCCTTTCAGAGCGTTGAATATTTTCAAGGCATTCGATCGTCTCAAAGCTTAACGCTTTTGGTGTCGGTGATGACTTCTCTCGATTCATAACAAATTTTCTCATGAACGCACTATAAGAGTTGTCATAGATGGCGTCACGTCTAAAGAGTTTCAGCTGAATTCAGGGTTTCGCAAGGTTTCGTTCTTTTTTCCTTACTTTTTCTTATCTTTATAAATGATCATTTGAGTCAAACTTATAATCCTATCTATTCTTTCGCAGATTTGCTGCCATCTGTTATTCATATTCTTTTGATCATATGCCCAACACTTTGGAGATTGGGGCATGAGGCAAAATATGAATGACTCTTTCAATATATACCTTTCGAAAATCTCTGAGTGGGCTCGTGTGAATAGGATCGAGTTTAATGACCCATAGACGGGCCGTGGGTCACCAATGCCATGTTTACTCATGGGGTGTCGATATTGAGTAATCAGATGCTCTTGATGTTCTGGACATTAGAATTTAATGTGATGTCCGCAGGAATTATCACATTATTTGGTTGTTGAAAGAAGCATGCGAGTGTTTAGGTTTTCTTAACCGGTGAAAAAACTATTCCACCACCTATATTCGACAGAAAATGGAATACAACTCCCATATATGGACAGGGGTTTCAAAGTCTATTTTGCAGCTCCTGGACCGTGTTCAAAGGAGGGCGTCGGCGCTAATCAATGACAGTGGGGTTACCAGCTAAATTGACTCAATAGAGCATCGTCGCACGTAGAGAAAAAACATGGTTGCAATATGATCACTGCTACTATATTGTGCTTGCTGCAATAGAGTATGGTTGTCATAACCAAGTTATTGGTTTTTTAACCATCAACATGGTCGCTACAATAATTATTTAGTAAATGGTTTACTATTTTATGATTAGCACCTTCTTTTTTATAACATGATTGGCTGTAACCATACTGTGCTAACAAAAATTCTGACTATGAAAAAAATATGATAATTATGCAATGATTGTTGCCAATCAATAAATAATTATACATCAAGTAAAACCAAAATTTTATGTTCAGTCAATTTTTTTTTACTTCAAAATGTCTTAAATATTTTTTACTAAAACAATATTTAAGACAATTGACCCATTAAGGTCCAGTTATTTTTTTTAGCTTTAAAAGATTTTTTAAAGGGGTTTTTTGAAAATTCCTTATACAAATAATATTATTTACACTAATCTTTTCATTGTCAAAAAGATTCTATTGAAAGATTTTATATTTTTTAATTCTTTTCAGTAAAAACAATTAAATATTTTTTTAAATATGTTTATTAATTTATTTCTTGTAAAAAATTCTTAAAATATTAATAAAATATTTTTTATAAGAAAAAGCCTGTAGAACACAAAATACTAGATTTTTAGAAATTTTTCTGATGAAAAGAGTTTTAGATTTTATGGACTTTTTCTTAAACTAAAATGCTCAGATTCATCAAACTTATATTCTAAGGCCTTTCTTTGAAAGAAAAATTAATAGATTCTGAAGACTTTTCATCATGAAAAATACTTAGATTTTAAGAACTTTTTCTAGTAGAAATATTCTTAAATTTAAATTGCTTTTTCATAGTTTCTAAAAACTTTTCCTTTAAGAAATTTTCTCAGATTAGGAATCATATAATAATAATCCAGGAATCATAATATACTTATGAGGGACAATAATATGATAACATCATATTATGATAAATTCAATATAACATGTTGATTTAGGACCATAATATGGTAATTTTTGAATCGTAATATAACTGGTAAAAATATAGTTATTTTATTATCATAATATGATAACCATATTATGGTACGACTATAGTTGGCACAACCATAAACCCAAAAATATATGATGTTCTTCGAATATGATTGCCCCAACTATGTTTTTTCTTTGCGTGCGGAACGTTGTTTGTGCTACACTGTTTTATCGATGACAGGTGTTCTGCCGGGAAAATTGAACTCATATCCAGGGCCCGGGTTCGCACAACGCATAACAGAGAAAATTTATTCTTTAGTCGTACTATCCGTATGTGGAAATAGACTCCCCACAGAAGTCCACAGATAACACTACATCTTTCCTCCAACCTAACTTCCAGTCGCCAAAGCAATCCCCTGGATGTTGGTTCAAAAAAAATTTCTTATGATAGCTTTAATTTTAAGCTGATAATGGGAGAAATAAATAAAAAATAAGAAAGTTTTCAAGTACTTTTACAAAAGTATTTTTAAATATAGCATAGTAATTTGTTTCGATTTCACATCAAAATTGTTGACAATTTGTTTTCACACAAATTTTATACGGTAAAAAAAAGTGATAATATGTGTTTATTATAATTGAGCCTTTCTTATGATATAAAGAAATTGTTCAGTTTTGTAATTTGAATTTGTAAAATGTAAAAATCCAAAGAACAGCCCAGGAAAAAATTTAGTTATAGCAGCTCATTGTTTTTAGCCTTACCAATAATGACCTACTCCTGCCCACTGCATTATACTTTCAAAGTGAAAGTAACAAAATTAAAATGTGTTTTAACTACTTATTTGGCAGTTGAAATCTATCAATTCAAACTAAAAGTAAATAAAAAATTAATAGAAAAGTATTTAAAACATAAAAAAACAGTTTTTTTATTCAAGCCACCAGTTTTATTATATGAATTTTAAACAGTTATTTTTTACTTACCTATAACTAGTTATTTTAACCTTCCCATTAACTAGTTATTTAACTCCCTATTCGTAAGCTTGGAGCCAACTAGGTACCACCAATGGTATCCCTGTTTTAAAATAATAAGCCTATTATTCAAATTTCTAAAACCCATTATTTGGAAAGGTCTTTTTTTCTTGGGAGGTTGCAGAACAATTTAAATCGCACCAGCATAGGTTCTAATTTATGTTCTTTATCCGGTGCATTTTGTATCTAGTTTGACCCATTAGCAAAAGGTTTAAAATCGGCTATATAACCAGTTATAGAAGTTCTTAGACAGTGAAACCTTACAATTTGACTCCGGGGAATTAGTTTTAGAATTCGTTGCATGGAACCAGTGGTAAAACCTGTTCTAAAATAGATTCTAAGGTAAACAGGGATGATTTGATTTTTTACCTAAAAAGTAATGTTTTTTTTAAAATAGGTTGGTTCTTTGCAAATTTTATATCTATATCTATAACTCTAGTCGTAAAGAAAACGACTATCCCTACTTGCCTGACTTTACTTTATATTTTGTAAACAAATACAATTTGAACATTTGTGCCGCCTTTGTACGAAAGCTGTTTTCATATATGGACTTCGCGGCAACGTGAAATAGAGCAATTATATTGCTTGCCCGGCTCTACCTTTAACAACATACACATAATTCATTTGTTGTTTTTATTATTTTATCAAATTAACAATATAAAAATTTCAAATATTTTTATGAAAAATATTTTTGTTTACATTTAAAAGAGAAAAGCCAATAATTTCCAAGGCTTGGCAGCATTTTTATACATTCTTAATTTTAAAGTAGCTATATTTATAACTACTTAGCAATTATATATCTACTTTAGTTTGTATGGAATATTTATATAAAATTCGAAAAAACAAACCAAATATAAATTTTGAAAAAGTTTTGAAAAAGGACAACACGGAAATAGTATAAGTATTATTTACTACCAATTTTTCTTATAAAAAATATACCAAGTCTCTTGAAATATTTAACCTTCTAATGATCGCCATCATTTGTCATATTAAAATTAAAACAAAATATTTATCGAAAGTGACTGAAAATTGTTAAGGCACATCAAGCCAGTAGAGAAAACTGCTATTGATAGAGCAAAAGCGTCTATAAATAATTTTGTTATGAACGATTTAAGCTATTCCGAGCAACTTTTTTCTATATCATTAGCAATTCTTTTCTGCTGGGAATTTGTGGCTTTAGGAATAATATATAATTTTAATGCATGATTTTTTTTATTATATAAGCCAATCTAGCAAAATGTCAAATAAGTAGAGGTTTGTATATTAAATTAAAAGATTAGCACAATTCAAATAGTTAAGTCAAAATTTTTGAAAATATCTTTATTCGCTAGAAGGAAGGTGACAAAATGCAATTACACTCCCTCTAACAATCTTAAAAAAAACACAATTTTGATATACTAGTATTTAAAATTATCATCATAAAATACAGGTTGGTTTAAAAGTTCCTGCGCTCGAAATGAAAGAATACTGTTTTTGTTACGAAATATATTTTTTTATTCAATATAATCTTCTAGAAGCTCAATACACTTGTTTCAATAATCTTCCAATAATTTTATACCATCCTTATAATGGTTTTCCGGAAACTCTGCAAAATAACCGTCTAAGGCTGATATGGCCTCTTCCTTCGACGAAAAATGCTTTCCACGAAGGAATTGTTTGAGCTTTCTGAAGAGATGTTCAAGCAATTCGTACTTTAATTCTTTGAATTTAGCCATCGTCAAAACACTTTTGTGAGCAGGTGCATTGTCTTGATGAAAAATGATTTTTTTCTTCTTTAAACCAGGTCTTTTATCACAAATTTTTTTATCCAGCTGATCCAAAAGGCTTCTATAATATTCAGAGTTTATTGTTTTACCTTTCTGAAGATAATCAATTAACAAAATTCCTTTTGCATCCCAAAAAACTGATGCCATAACCTTCTTTGATAATGTTGTGACTTCACCTGCTTTGGAGCTGAACAACCAGCTTCAGTCCACTGTAAACGTTTTTGTTTCAATTTAGGATCATGGTGGTAGATCCAAGTCTCATCCATAGTTATAAAACGACGCAAGAAGCCGGTTTTATTCGGCTTAAAACGCTCCAAATTACGCTGAGAAATTTGTTTTCGATCCAGTTTTTGTTGAATTGTTAATGTGTGCGGAACTAACTTTCCAAACAATTTTTTCATACGTAATTCTTCATGTAAAATATGGAGTACTCGTTCGTCTGAGATGCCTATAGCATTAGCAATTTCACGCTTAGTCAAACTTGGATCTTCACTAACCATATTATGTACCTGCTCAATGATTTCTGCTGTGGTTGCAGTTTTTGGTCGTCCTTCGCGTGGAACGTCTTTAAGGCTGGTACGACCACGTTTAAATTCACCAGCCCAAAATTCAACGGTGCGTTTTGAAGGTGAGGACTCCTAATACACTTCTGACAATTGTTCATAAATTTTCGTTGCTTTTAAACCCTTCAAAACAAAGAATCTAATGACTGCACGATATTCAATTTTTTCCATATTAAAAAAATCAATGACACGTCAACTTCAAATGGCTTGTAAACAAAGAAAGAATTGACAGAGTGACTTGCAACTTTGCATGTGTTCTCAGGACAGTTATACCAACTTGAGAAAAAAAAAGTTTGGAGCTAGCAGTGCCATCTCTTGGTGAGCGCAGGAACTTTTTAACCAACCTGTAATGTTATTTACTAGCGACATTTATATGAGTAGTTATACTAAACCCGAATACATGAATTTGGAATCATTCGATAAGTTTTCAATATATAGCAACTTTGCGATAAATCAATTTTTAAAGCTTTGGCTCAAAATCAAGATATTAAATAGTAAAATTCTTATCTGTGTTAAAACTGTTAATAATTTTTCAGAGGTACTTACAGCTCGCTACCAGTGTTTAAATTTGGAAAAATTTGTTTATTTTAGTCAAAATAGGATTTAAAGAATTTGTTCGCTATTTTTTTCCATAATCAGCTCTTTAATACACGCCGATTGACTGATCTTGCGAAATTCTCAAGTGCAAAAAGTTGGCAGAAATCCTTTTATCCACCCTTCGGTATAAACATCAATACCAGCCGTATTGATGTTCGCCGTACACCTTCGAAAAAAATCGTATTTTTTTTTGCCGACTGAAAATAGTGGCATTTCATATTAAAGTATGATATATCTCTAAGGGCCATTGACCTCAAGTATCCCGTTATAGTATTTATCTACCAGATCCTAATTCCTACCACTCTAATGTACTGCACTAATGTCAGAAAATTTACTTTTGCTAAGGAAGTATTTCGATAATTTCAGTAGAACAATTTTAAATTTTTTTATTTTTTGCAGAACTTGAAGTCAGTGGAGCAAAACATTGATCTGTTCGAGACAAAACCATCGGTATATCATACTTTAAGATTCGACTGTAACTGCCGAAGATATTACGAAAAATTTAAAAGGGAGACCACTATGATTGGCAAAAAATTCTAAATTACCTTGCAAAACTACTTTTTATTCGAAAGTGTATTAGGCAGAAAATCTGCACACAGAAAAAAAATTTGTCAGCTTCGAACCGAAATTTGGTTTCTGGGAATGGTAATATTGATTTCCACAAGCAAATTCGGTTAACACAATTAAATTTTTGAGTGCACTGGTAGGCTGATTGTTAATGTGCTAGCTTATCACTGTGAGGGTCGTGGGTTTGGTTCCCACCAGAGGCTCTGGTCTGTTTCCGCTACAGCGAGCCGATGGCCTTCATTGCCAGTGTTCGGTAAGGGATTATTAGGATATAATTTGTAATTATATGATTAATAAAAATAAATAATAATAATAAATTGAATTTTCGTCCCATAATATTCAGCAATCACATTTAAATATGGTTGTGCTTACCGAATTTATTGGTTGTCGCAATCATAATACACATTATTTTTTCTGC
Organism: Eustalomyia histrio; assembly: GCA_949748255.1. NCBI lineage: Eukaryota > Metazoa > Arthropoda > Insecta > Diptera > Anthomyiidae > Eustalomyia > Eustalomyia histrio. Next base: position 124,150,531 of record OX456524.1, read on the forward strand.
GTGAGACTGGGATTTAACCGTTTTGCAAAGTTTTTGTGGTGTCGTATACATACGATTGCACTGAGCATCAGTAGCTGCTGTCCTTTATTTTTCTTTTATTTATTTCTTTCCTCGTAAAAAGTCGTTTAGGTTAGGAAGGCAAGTACACTCGGAGGCCATATGGCTCATTGCGATTCCCCTTAGTCTCTGCGTACGCACACATAAAAAACAATAACCTAAAACGATTTGCATTCCTTTAAAAGGTTCGACAGACTAGACTCTCAAATAACGTGCTTCCAAGATATTTGAAACCCCGTTCCTTCAGTCGAGCGCACACTGTCTTTTATCTTATTCGACCCCACAGCTCCCAATACCCCTGCATAAGAAACACAACCAAACAATGCCTTATGATATTCCCTATAAGAATACTGATTGTCAAGGATATCTTACTATTCGATATGTTCCCAATCATATTAGACAGCTCCACCAGAGGAATTAGATAATCAGCCAACTAGCTTTCCATGACCTCAATATGTCCCATTAATGTTAGTCTTACAATATCATGTTATTCTTTTCAAGTGTCGATGGATTTGACAAACAAAATTAAAACAGTTCTTCCTACACTTTGATCTTGCTGACAGGTCTCTTCATTTTGGAGTACTAACGACTATCTCATTGAGCAGCTCTGCTAGTTATAATTAACTTTTTGTTGGTTTGAACTCATGTAAAAAGTGAATATAATCGTATACTTTTTGAAATGTTAGATATTTAAAAAATACTCATAATAAATCTCAACTTAATCGGACGTAAATTGTGTCCTGGGCAAACTACGATTCGAAAAAAACTTTAGCAGATGCCAAAAACCTTTTAAAACTCTAATTCAACTTTTTTTAGAATTTACTATATTCATAGATAACTTATTTTAAATTCTTAAGTATTCCAATTAAAATTATGCTGTTTGCGAACAACTACTCGGAAAAACCGGAAAGTTGTTTTTATTTAATGAATTTTGTTTTTTGGAAATATTTCTTGTTTCAAAGTCGCATGTAAGATACACTTGTTATACTTAGCTGTTATATTTATCTTTTTACATGAGTTCAAACTAACAAAAATTCAATTTTTCTTACTGGAGCTACCCAGATTTGATCATAGGCTCTACTAATTGTTTAGCATTTTAAGGTTTTAAAAGCGGTAAGACTGTCGACGAGGATACCAACTAATTATGGATTTATATCCCGTTTCAGTATTATCTGCGCGGCTTAAAAATCTGCCGGAAAAACTCTACATTACTTGTTCGCAGCCCAATCTACTAATAGTCCGTAACAACTGCTGAAATTGTGCACGACTTTTTCTTACTGGTCCATTGGCTGGGATGCATTACGCGCAATTTACTATTCAATCGCCTACAGATCGTTGGCAGCCGACCCAGTAAAACCGTTGTTTTAAATTCTCAGTAGTTTTGTCACATCAAAAAGATCACCACTAGGACCGTCAAGGAACTCCTTCAATACCTCGTATATTCTAGATGCCGGCATCACAATCAATTCAGTATTAGTTTTGCCGTCTGCACTTTTCCATATACTGTATAGGCAAGCATTTAACACCTGTAGACTATTCCACTGGGCCCAATATTCCTTTTTCAGTGGACTTTTAGCTGCTAGCTGTTCGCGGGTAGCCCTCCTGGTTTCTTCTTTGACTGATATAATCTTTGCCAACATGGGGTCATTCCGTTTCCCTGATCAGGCTTCACTGAAATCAATACGAGTTTGTCGAATGTCCACGATACAATCTTTTCCCTCAGCCCTTGGAAAATGCTTGCCATGCTTCCTACCCTTGCTTCGCTCAATGGTAACTGGCTTTCCCAGTTGAGCCTTGCGTTCATATCCAATATAAAGCCGTATTTCAATATTTTGCCAAACCATAACTTTTGTCCCATATGCAGATTAATGCTGTAACTAATCATGAAATATGTATCAATGATTACTTCGTCTACAATATCGGTAAAAAAAATACATGATTGACGCTTATGTTGGCAATCGTTATTTTCACACTCACCTTACCAGTCTATCCAGTAGCAGTCCGCAGTCTCACCCCGTATAATGGTTCAAATGCATACTTAGCTTAATCGGGCCTGATGACGGACTGTAATACTCCTGTGTCTATAGTACACATATTTTTTCGTCCGTTTACGTATCCGTAAGCAGTAAAATTGCTTTTCCCCTGCTGTAATACTGATATGGAAATTGTGGTACCCTCATTTGCGGGAGCTGGACCGTGCCCCACAGTGCTGGCTTGGCCCTATTCAGTTTCAACAGTGAATCATGTGCTAATCGATAAACGGGCCGGAGGCTTTTCCTTGTTGCTCGACAGTTCCGCTAAAAATTTCCCATTCTCAGCAGTTATAGCATTCGGTCATGACTTGCTTTTTCCCTAATGTCCACATGCCTGTTTGAACTCGGTTAACATTTCTTTAAACCCATCTGTTAACTTTGTGCTTATGTTTTTCTCTTTTTCCTTTTACTCCGAGTTTTCGCACATAAAATATTTGCGGCTTAGCAATTACTTTTGCAGTCTCTTGCGCCAGCGCGAATGAGACGGTTTATGCAAAAGACGATTTTCACAAACCGCTCAATTTCTGTTGCAAAATCTTGTAACGATTCATCTGCTTTCTGCACTCTACCTCTTAGTTCCATTCGGTATATTTCCTTTTTTTGTTCGCCACCATACTTTCGTATGGTGATTGGCACCCATTCTAGAATTTCTGCTGCATTTCCTTTTAAGGCCAGAATTAATTTTATAGATTTTTCTTCGCTGTTCCATTCATTTTTGGCGGCAACTGTTTCGAACTGGAACTTGAATGTATTAAATGGTATGTTGCCAGAAGTTTCCGAAATAATTCGTACTGGACCCTCTTGGCATTGAAGGTTATTCATTTTACTTTCTAGATCTTGTAGTTTTTTCTCAATATCTTTGGCTTGTATTTCCACTTCAGTCTCTTAGTCGGGCACTCTTTTCGCTACCTCAAAAATTTTCTAACTTAGAAACTTCGAACAGGTTCTTGTTGTCTGCCTTAGAAGTTTCTTGAAGTTAAGCTGACAATTTCTCGTTGTGTGCTCTAAAATTTTTCTATCTCTTCCAATATGTGATTAATTGAATAAATTGTGCATTCTGTTAAAGTGTAACAATAGAGTTTCAATAAAGTCTATTGTTTACTTGTTATAAGATTTTGTGTAAATAAAGAGCAGCTATAGAAAATTTCAACGGTTATTATTTGTAATAAGAAAAGAACGCCATTTACCTAAAAGAAATAAATCAACGATTTTAACAGTTAAAATCGTAACAATATTCGGACTATTATAACACTAACGTTTTCAAGTCTACCTGCTATCTCCTTACCTTCAATACTATACGATCAGTTACAAAAATTTCGAAAACTTATCGATCAATTTTTAGATTTGTGTTTAGCAAGCTTAAAAATATTGGTGATACACACCAATAAAAATAACTTATTTAGACGTGTATTAGTTAATAAGTAATTTGTATGATAGGTCTTCCTTAAATATAAATTATAAAAATTTAATATTTTGTTGGCAATCAAAATGCATTTCTAACCTGTTAAAAATAAAACAAATTTGGAAAATAATCTCATATTTGAACTCAAAATTGATGGTCAATATATGATAACAATATCTCAAAAATATACAAATGACGGAATGTTCATGCATAGATTTGAATATAAATACATATTTTAGATTATATTAAAAACAAAAACTGCCATGAAATGTTTCGAAATTAGACTTTTTCAATGCCAATTTTATATATTTGTTCAAATTAACACCAGCTTCAGGACCGTACATCAGTAAATGTAAATCTCTATCAACTCACGCAAATACAGATTAATGCTTACATGATGATACATTTACTAACGGTAGACCCCTCCATCCATTCCTTTAGACAAAATTCATATCCAACAACTCAATACAATACCAAAAAAATATCATCATGTCAATATTATACTATATTTTCTGTACCAAGTAACTGTACAAAAATGTAGGAAATAATCGAACGAGAATTTCATGCCGCTTTATCGTCTGAAAAGGCTGCAGCAGGTATTTCTAGTGCTGGAACTAGTATGGGTGTAACGCCAACACCAGCAACTCCATCCTCTTCAGAACCCTTGACAAGAGTACATTTCTATCAGGAACCATCGGGTGGAATCATAGCAACAGCAGTCCAAAATTTAAGATCCCGATCAATTAAACGACGAACAAATATAACCAGGTCAGATGAAAGTATCAGTCGCGAAATACCCAGTCACGTGTATGAACATGTTTATACTGAACCTGGAGGCATCACAACATTTTCAGCTATACCTACCATTACTACCACCACAGTTACCATCGAAAATGATGTGACTGATGATGTCAACGTTGAAAAGCCGCAAATACTACGTCGTACACAATCAATGTCAACAAATACACCGCCGTTAATTTGCAAGAGTAGCGGTGAGCCGAAAGCGGAAATTGAAACGGAAATAAATGGTAATGCCAATTTGGAGACGGAAACCAAGAATGCCGATGTTGAACAAATGCCAATTAGGCCACCACGTAAAAAGTCTTCACGTTCAACTTCGCCATCCGGAAAATATGATGAATTACAAAGAGATGTAACCGAAATGATGGAAATTACCGGAACCGGAAATATTGTAAGTGCTACAAAAGTTTTAGCCAATTATGTTTGCTAACAAACTTACTAACATAAATTTGTATAAAATCTTCAAGTGTTGTGGTCATAGTTATTATGATGATAAAAATCATAAACTATTGTTGAAACTTGATGTGAATTTATATTTCTTTTAATTGTTGTTTTTTTTTTTCATTATACGACAAATCTAACAAACTAACACTCGCAGTGCTATTGGCTTTGCATTTTTGGCATTTAATTTCCGGTTGGAAAACTAAAAACTAAAAAAAAAAATTATTGTGAAAACTTAACCTACAATAATAATAAATAAAATACATGATGGTTTTTAAATATTTGTACAACAACATTTGCAAAATTTCAATTGTTCTTTTTTGTAATTTGTGCTACTTGTGATAAGATCAAAAGGTCTGTAATAAAAAGTTTAAATTATTGTAAACTCCAAGATAAATATGTCAAATCAACTAAATATAAATGTAAGTATTGCACGTTATCTTATCAAAAAGAATATATATTCGTCCAAAAGGTGATCAAAAAGGTCGTCCAAAAGGTGATCGCTTTCATATGGAATTGCTCTATTAATAAGATGTATCACTCTGTGGGGGTCAGTTAAAGTTCACGCACCTGGCCCGAGGCCGGTGAAAACAGGACCGGTCTAAAAGGATATGTTCCATGGCTGGTAAAAGGGGGACTGGTTCGAAAGTACCTGAAAAACCTAACCCATAACTGGCGAAAATAGGACAGATCCAGCACATATCAGTAAAGTTGTACAAATATGTTTAAGAAAATTTGTTTAATAAATAAAAATGTTAAAATTTAAAAACACTTTAGTTGAAAATTTCAGGAGAATAATTTATAAAAAATATTGGGAATAAAACACAAATTTTAAATTTCAACGGGGGCCGCATTAATAAAAACAATTGCTCTGAGAGTCATACTTCCTACCGTTGGTATATTATTTATAAGTATTTTTTATTTTTCTTTTTCGTTTAAGTTCTTTAAATTTTTGCACTTTTTTTGTTTAACAATTTTTTATTACTACAATTTACATTTTGAATTTAGATTGATTTATTTTAATTTAATTCATATTATTTAATTTTTTATATAATTGTTTAAATTTTGATTGATTTTCTGTTATGATTTGTGCACTTTTTTGTTTTTTCTTTTAAATTAAAGCAAAATTTTACTTCAATTTACATTTTATTTCAAAATTTTTGGTTACCCTATGGATAGACCTGAAAGGACCGCTCCCGTAACCGGTCACCCGAGGGTATATCACTAGATTTTCATTATACGACAAATCTAACAAACTAACACTCGCAGTGCTATTGGCTTTGCATTTTTGGCATTTAATTTCCGGTTGGAAAACTAAAAACTAAAAAAAAAAAATTATTGTGAAAACTTAACCTACAATAATAATAAATAAAATACATGATGGTTTTTAAATATTTGTACAACAACATTTGCAAAATTTTAATTGTTCTTTTTTGTAATTTGTGCTACTTGTGATAAGATCAAAAGGTCTGTAATAAAAAGTTTAAATTATTGTAAACTCCAAGATAAATATGTCAAATCAACTAAATATAAATGTAAGTATTGCACGTTATCTTATCAAAAAGAATATATATTCGTCCAAAAGGTGATCAAAAAGGTCGTCCAAAAGGTGATCGCTTTCATATGGAATTGCTCTATTAATAAGATGTATCACTCTGTGGGGGTCAGTTAAAGTTCACGCACCTGGCCCGAGGCCGGTGAAAACAGGACCGGTCTAAAAGGATATGTTCCATGGCTGGTAAAAGGGGGACTGGTTCGAAAGTACCTGAAAAACCTAACCCATAACTGGCGAAAATAGGACAGATCCAGCACATATCAGTAAAGTTGTACAAATATGTTTAAGAAAATTTGTTTAATAAATAAAAATGTTAAAATTTAAAAACACTTTAGTTGAAAATTTCAGGAGAATAATTTATAAAAAATATTGGGAATAAAACACAAATTTTAAATTTCAACGGGGGCCGCATTAATAAAAACAATTGCTCTGAGAGTCATACTTCCTACCGTTGGTATATTATTTATAAGTATTTTTTATTTTTCTTTTTCGTTTAAGTTCTTTAAATTTTTGCACTTTTTTTGTTTAACAATTTTTTATTACTACAATTTACATTTTGAATTTAGATTGATTTATTTTAATTTAATTCATATTATTTAATTTTTTATATAATTGTTTAAATTTTGATTGATTTTCTGTTATGATTTGTGCACTTTTTTGTTTTTTCTTTTAAATTAAAGCAAAATTTTACTTCAATTTACATTTTATTTCAAAATTTTTGGTTACCCTATGGATAGACCTGAAAGGACCGCTCCCGTAACCGGTCACCCGAGGGTATATCACTAGATTGGCACAAGGTATTTTTATTTTTTGTAGTGTTAGTGTCTTTATACCCTCCACCATATATGGCGAGTCATTCCGTTTGTAACATGTCGAAATATGGGTCCAAGACCACATAAAGTATATATATTCGTGATCTTTATGCGATTACAAGTCGATGTCCGTCTGTCTGCTGGCGATCACGGCTCGACGAATCAAGCGGGGCTGCTCACTTTTACCTAGATTAATGGACATCCTCCCGAGCCAGATAATGTTATGGGTGAAAATTGTCCACAAAAATTGGTGTATTTTAGTACGATTTCATAGTAGCGACTCAAAAAATTTTTTTAACACAAAATTTCTTTTTTGACCTCTACTTCTAAAGTTTTTTATATTATTAAAAAACAGTAGAGAAAATTTTTTATGAGGTTCTGCACAGCCGAGTTTAAGCTTTTTTTACTCGTTAAAATTTTTTATTCTTTTTTTTTTCTTTTGTATTTATTTGAAGAGAAAATCAAATCAATATATCACTGCTATTAGCCAGCCAATATGCATGGACAATAATAGCTTAGACGATAGATAGTGCCCCTAGTGGTACCCAGTGAACTTTTTCGAGTTATTTTATTTTAATTTGCTTTAATTTTGTAAATATATGGAAGTTGTAAGCTCGTTATAAATTAACAAAGGTACAAATACAGTGTTTTGTGCCAAAAAAAAACTTGCCTTAGTGTCGGTCCAAAATAAGAAGGCAGCATACAACGATTGTTGCTGTGATAGAAAACGCGCCCAAAATAACGACGTACGACGGTGACTGCACAAACTGTAATTTTTATTTCAGTGTTTCTTTAGTGTCTCCTTCCCTGACTAACGACCTAATTATTTATTTATTTTTTTGTTTTACATTTTAATTTTATAAAACGATAAAAGAAATAATTATTGTAATAAAAATTTACAAACGAAAATACTAGATAGTACGTTGTTTATTATAGAGTATACAAAGAAAACATAAGAGCCATATAATATCGTATGTTAATTTACAAAAAAAAAAACTTTAAAATGCGTGAACTCTGTTAAGAAAATAAGAAAAAAAGAATAAGAGAATAAGAAAAATTGTTTTGAAATAAAATAGATTATATTTAAGAACTGCAATGCACGACAAATTTTAATTGTCAATTTGTATGGAAAAATACGGCACGTTGTTATTCTGGGCCGACACTTAGTTAAACTTGGGTATTGGGAAATATGCTGTATTATGCGTTTTGGGAAATTAGTTTAAATTTTCAAAAGATCATTGTACTACTGCATCGCTAATATTTTATTTACTTAGAAAGCTAATAAGTTATTTAAAATTTCAACAAATCTATTCTAGGTTATTTTTTTATAGACGTAGCTTAAATTTTGAAATAATAAACATTTTCTTAAAATACACTAATAAAAAAATATTGAATTAACTGATAACGATTTACGTTTTTTATGATATATTATATTGTTATATAAAGGGTGGATAAATTTTAAGGGCCGATGTTGAATGTAAACCACACCTAAACGTCAAGTTTTTTTCTGCATTCCATTTGACATTTCTCAATTTCAGACTAACTCAATTTGAACTATGGAAAGATAAAAAGTCGAGCAACGCGTTAAAGTTATTCAGGCTTATTATGAAAATGGGCGTTCAAATCAAAATGTATTTCGTGCTCTTCGTGATTTTTTTGATAATCGACCAAATGTGCACAATCGGGAGAACTGTGGGAAAATTCAGAAAGCCGGGTCTGTAAAAACACCTGCGCGCAGTTCGTTCTGCAGAAAACATTGCTGTTGTTCGCGATAGTGTCATGAGGTCGGCCAAGCATTTACCGTGAATGGTGTTCGCTACCGCGAGATGATAACGAACTTATTGTGGCCAGGAATTGAGCATATGACCCTGGACGATATGTGGTTTCAACAGGACGGTGCCACTTGCCACACAGCTAACGAAACAATGGCTCTTTTGCAGGTCATTCTCAGTGTTAGCCCAGAATAACAACGTGACGTATAACATTGAGAGAAAATATGCTCAAAATAACGACGTGCGGCAGTGAGTGCAAAAAGTGTCATAATTAGTTTAATGTAAAGAATACAGAATATATCCTATCCTACTCAGCGTCTTTTTCGCCTTTTTAAACATAATATTTTTTTGGTTTTTACATATAAATGTTATAAAAACAGTTTATGGTTTACAACAATTTTAAAAGGAGACAACACACACACACACACAAAAAAAAGATTTAGAAAAAACTTTGTGTACATAAATTAGATTATATTTCACATCTGCAATGTTCGACGTGTTTTAATAGCCAATTTGTTTTTCTGTTTCTTTACTAATTATTATTTTAGTTACCCAATTTAAAAGATCGAAAAATAAACTATTCTAAAAAACTTCTTTTTGAAACAAGTTTTTTATCTTTAGTACATATCGTTAAAAAGAAAATAATATTTGGACTCGATAAGAACAGAAAAAAAAAACTTTTTTTTTGCAACTATTAAGAATAAAAGGATACTTTTTTGCATTACTCTATGATTTTTTTTTTATTTTCGTCATATTATTTGTTTATTAAAAAATGCTCATCATGATTTTTTTTGTTACCACTCTTGGCCCATATAGGCTAATTACTTACACTATAAGTAAAAGAAAAACGGAATAAAAGTCATTAAAATCTGTTACAATAATATTACGTATTGGTGTACTTTGACTCGAATGAAACATATCCCAGTGTATAATTAATATTGAGGTATTATAGTTTTTGAACTACAAGTAACTATAACTGCTTACTTTCTAGATTAATTTAAAAAAAATAATAGTGAAAAATAGTTAATAAGTGAAAAAAAAAAACAATAAATTAAGTCATTGGAATTTCAAATTCTTTTCGTTAAAGTATAATCAAAAAATTGTTCAAGTCAATACAAATTTAAAGCCTAAATATCTTGTTAAAATAACCCGACTCTTCAAAACGGGGTTCGCCACTGAATTCTAGGACCCAAAATTAGTTTTACATATATCAGGGTTTTCGTGTGTCATTTTGACGTATTAATCAATTATACCATTCCTGATGAATTCATTAACAGGATTCATTCTTTTGTTTTTTATAAATATAACATGAATGCATTCCAAATATTACATGAATGCATTCCAAATATTACATGAATGCATTCCTTCTGGAATGATCATTTACTGGAGTCATAAAATGATTTAAAATTCAGTGCTACTACATACATACAATAAGGCTGATATAAGATAATTCATTAATTTATTTATTAATTTTATTGCATAAAAGATTAAAAGAAATTTTTGCGATTTTTAATTATGGTTTGCATCTATTTTAACCCATACTCTCCTGAATTAAGAAAAATATATTGAAATTTTAAATTAATTGTGGCAAACCCTGGAATGATAATTTACCCAGAAAAATTTCCCAGCTAAACTTTGGTAATGGGTGTGATATTCTCATGCGTTACCTTGTAATGATAGCTCGTTACCTTTTTCATTATTTGCAAGCATAAAGTAATAAATCACTCATTATTGATTACGTAATATATGATTTATAAATGTAAAGTAATAATTGAAATATTTTTGAAAATCTTTTTTTAGAAACATTACTTTGTGTTTTTTTGTAAGCAAAAGGGTAAGGTGTAAAGTAATCCATCGGCCCCTATGGCTATACATTACCTTACATATGAGGAGCATAGGGCCTCATCGGTTTCTGTAATCGTTTTTATTTAGGATGTGTAGTAGCTGATTGGACTTCTCCACCCGATCCTGGTGCTGGGGCTGCCAGTATATTTCCAGGCCGACGTTCGATGGCGTTAACAGGGGTCACCAAGTCCATTCTGGACAATGGGAAAAGATTGGCTATGTGTACAAATATACGTTTTATTTGTATTCGCTTCACTTTCCCATTAGACCCCCACTAATATTAATAATATTTAGTCATTTTTTTCTGATTTTAGCAAAACGATTTTAAATTCCACTTTACGAAAAGTTTACTAAAGTTTAGTAGCGCCTACTAATTTTTTCTACTAATTTCATTGTACTACACGTCAGCAGACATGTGTTGCTAAGATTAGCGTTACAGACTTTTTTGGGTGAGTGTATCTCTGCAGCAAACAAAATTATGAAAATGTTTCCATACAAATTGGTATATTTTAGTGCCAAGTAAAATATTTTCACTTGTTTATTCACTAGTCGCTTAGAATTAAATAATATTTTATATCAACCTCAAAAAAAGTTTTTAGCCACTAAAATTTTTTTTCATCACAAAAAAATTTTTTTTTCTCAGAATTGTTTTGTGTTTTCGCATTCAAAAAAGTTGTTCACCTCCAAAAACTGTAGAGAACATTTTTTTAGCATATTGGAGGGTATTCAAAGGTTCGGCACAACCGAATTTAGGCCTTTCTTGTTTTCGATTCAATTAGAAATAAAATAAAAAAAAATATAATTCAAGTTGATTGTAATTCGGCTAGAAATGAATTCATCATAAGCATGAGTTCTATTAAATATTAAGATTTGGGAATAAAGCTTATGATGGACATTTTTTAAATCTTGACCGAATTAAAAGCTCAAATTGAATTAATTCTTGGAAGCTCCGTTATCAACAAACATCCTTAACAGCGGAAACGGAACCAACACTAACAAAAGTATATTAATTGTAGTTCGACATAACAGCAACGGATTTAAAGAATAAACATTGACAAACTTAAATTAGAAATAAAACTTAAATAATCAACTTTTGAATTCTAATTTTTATCACAATATGTTTACATTCAAATTTTATTTTTATTTAGTAAAATTGATGTGTGTATGTATATTTTATAACTAACGGCATACATTCAATGTATGTGTTACCCTTTTTGTGTACCTAAAGTTTATTATGTTGCTTTTAACGCTTGTTCCTAAGTTCGTTAATGTAACATGTAATTAATGTTACATTAATATTACATAACCATTTTTAAATTACAAGTGTTGTATTTACATGCACATTAAAGCACACAGAAAAAAATTACACAGCGAATTCTGCTGTAACCCAGTGTTGTCTTCAAATATAGCAAAATAAATCATGAAATTTAAAAATTTAAAACAAAACAACAACAAGAAAAACAATTTTGTTGTTACAATGTACCACCACAGAATGTGGTAGATACAACCGATGGTTAGAAATAAGTAAATATTTTTTTCTCTGTGTGTTCTTATATCTTGTCTAAAGTATATGTTAATTTTTTGTTACATTTTTTATGGTTTTGCTTTTAGACTTAATAATTTTTTAGCACATTTTTATGTTGTATGAAGTCAGCTCTGCTTCGCTTTGCTCTGTATTAAATTTTGTCTATAATGTTCCTGTCATTATTTCTACATTAGCTTTAAATATATTTTATTTATTTTTTTTAGTTTTTCCATCATTTATTTGTGCTATTTCTGCAAACAATCATTGCTGTGATGAAAATATTTCATATTCAAAAATGTATTAACATTCAGTTTTTTTAATATTTAAGTACTCGTATGTTTGAGAAGTTCTACAAAAATAGTTATAACTTTTTACTGAATCGTGTTATTCAATGGTATTGCAATACAAACTCAAAAAGTAAATTTTGACAAAATTTATATATAAAGTTTGCCACTTTTCATATGAAAACAAATTTTATATAATTGATTTAAATATTATTTGTTTACAAATTAAAATTTAATTGTTTTTTATTAAAATTAATTTATATTAATATACAAGGAAATCTATTAATACAATTGACAGTTTAAAAAATTTAAAAAAATAATTTCACGATTCAAATTTGATTTGATTTTTAACGAAATCTGATTCAATTTTTAACGAATCGATTGACGAAATTCGTTTTATCGATTGCATAAATTCTTACCTTTAAATAATACGTTTGCAAAAAAACTAAACAATAGAGTGGGTAAATTTTAGTGTTTCCAATTCGGTTAATCGATTAACCGATTCCTCGATTAATCGCCTCTACTTCAGTTAATGTCGAAACAAATAATTCAAAACTCAAATAATTATTCAACCCGAAAAATCGATTAAAATAGGTCGATTAACGGGTTAAATTTTTAATATGAATTTTTCTGTTATTTTTTTTTTAACTTCCAAATTTTTAAACAAAAAACCTATTAAAATATATATTTTTCTCCTTAGCAATTATATATTCCTAACAAGCACAATGACGTTACTTATGTTATAAAATAATAATATAAAATTGCTTTAAATTCGAATACTGCATTTTCTAAACAGTTTCATTTAAATATCTATAAAAAAATTTATAAAAACAAGAGTTTTGTTTCTAACTTTATTTATCAACAAATTTTGATCATTTTTAAGTTGTCTAGTCAAAAATATTTAAGAATTCGCTTTTTTGAAATATACGTGATTTTTATATATTTTCCTCTTTAATTCTAAAGATTAAACCAGTTCTATCAAACTTTATTTGTGAATTTCACAAAAACTATTCATACCATATTTTTAAGAATTTTTTATTCAATTTTCTTTTTAAGGCAGCTCTTGTTTATTTAGGCACTTTTTATTTTGGACAGTGTTATCGAGGCATAATTCTTTAAAAAATCTTAGGATTCTTTGAATTGTCCTAAACAACCACTTTAGAAACCAACGCTATAGACTTAACTTGATATTTCAGCAAAAAGTGGCTCTTATTGATGAAAGAAATACATTTATTTTGCATTAAACGATTAATCGCCAATTTTTTCGACTAATCGACCCGAATAACCAATCAATGAATTTTTCTTATTTCTCGAATAATGATCTAACCGATACCAGAATAATTGGTAACACTAGTCAATTTGTATGAATTAAAAAAATTCAACAAGCGCTTGTCAAAATCGTAATCTACGACGAATTCTAAAAAGATTTGCCCAAGAAACCATGGGTCTAAAATCAAAATCAAGCTTCTCATTTTTAACGAGAATCTTTTCTTTTCAAAAGTTATGGTACCCCTGAAAAAAAAACAAAACTGTATTAAAATTTTGTGGTTTTTGAACTGGATTGCTTTACCTAATACTTAGTAGGATATGCCTTTAGTCGTAGAACTTCAATCAACCATGTTGGCGTTGAGAGTTTTTTGTTTAATTTTCCTATATTTGACCCCATTCAGTTAAAAGTATATACTTTAGCTGGACTTTACTAGAAATAGTTTCTCCTCAATGATCACTGCACTGCCAACACCATACTATATTTCACCCTTTCCATACTTCAGAATTTATATAATATTATTTTTATGTAGCTCGTCCCACTTTTTGCGCCACACCAATTCATGTCCGTCCGCTTCAAAAATGTTAAATTTTGATTTGTCTGAGAAAATTACTTTTTCCCAAGAGTTGTGAACCTATAAGTTTTTTTCTATTTGTATTTACAATTTTAGCAGTTTTGGTGTATGATTTACCCATTTCGTGAATATTAATAATTATTTTTCGTTCTTTTATCGCTAGCTCTTTTCTCGACATTTTTAAAAATTACTTGGCTTCACTTCTTGTCATAAACAAATGCTCTTCGAAATTTGGAAAAGGGAACCAATAAAAGTTTAAGGGATGCCAACAGTTTTGCAATAAAATTTTATAGGGTAAATCAAATAAAAGACCGTTTTGACCAGGGGTACCATGACTTATGCTGTGCTTAACTATATAATTTGAGTTTTTTTTTATTTTGACAGATGTACCATGACTTTTGATGTACACTGTATATCAATTTTTTTTTTTTAAATTTTGTTAAATTTTACACAATTTTTTTTTTTCAAAAACAATGTTTATTGTTGAAAATACAAACGGCAGATGTCACTAACCGTGTATCCAAAGATTTAAAGATAGGACCATTTCTTCTCCTTCCGATTATTTAAAATGGCACATATTGCGAAAACTACGAGAGATAATTCTATGCGAATGTCGCCGCTATTGGGAGATTTCGTGGTACTTAATTGACGTTAAAATTTACATATGTATTAATTTTTTCGGAATTGTCAACATTAAACAAAATGAAAGTGTTGCCAAGAAAAATTTCTTTAGCAAATATGGGACAAAATTTTAGGAGTGCACAGTCGTTTCAAACCGAACAAAATGGTAAATATGTCATTTCATATCTACCAGCCCAGATGGCGACAAACTATGGGGTTAAAAATTAGAATTCTTAGTTACCCTTTTTTTTAAAGTGCCAAGAACAAGACTTGAACACTGGTACAGTGGTCAAAAGTTAGATTTCCAGTTAGGTGACATTTGCTGGAACATACAAGAAGAAATTCTTAAAAATGATGAATAAATATAGAAATTATAAAAGAAAATTATACTAAAACACAAAACTGTTGTTTTCTATCGATAAAATGTATCTAAATAATAAAATATCAATAAAAAAGATTTCGCAAAAAACTTTTTTTCTGAAAATAAAAACAACAATGTTATGTTATTTTTTGTATATTTAATAGGTTTTATAAAAAAAATTCAATAGAGTTAAGAAAAAAAATTATTTCGAAAAAAAAGATATAAAAATAGCGAAAAATTATATTTAAGGGAGTTGGATTGATTAAAATTGAAAAATTATTCCAAAACTATAATAAATACGATTTTTTGCTAATTCAGTATTGAGATTTTAAATCGAAGAACGACTAGCACCATTAAATTCAGCGTAATCAAATTTGCTTTACCCGTAGGGTTAGAAAAAAGGTGTCAAATTCGAGCACAGTGTTATAATTGATTTACGGTAAAAAGGAGTTTTATGTTATGCAGATAATAAAAAAAAAATTAAATATAAAGGAGAAAGTAAAAAATCCTATCTGTTACGCACAACAACAAAAATCGACTATTTTAATCAAATAATATTATATGTGCTTGTTTTAATTTATGTTCTCCTAAATTTGCCCTCCTTTTGTTTAGTTCCAAGTTATAACAAAAATATCGATGGCTTAATGTAGAAAAGTCCTAACTAAATTTTTTTCACGAATAAATAAACTTAATAAAATATTAAAAACTTTGAATATAAAATTACATGAAATGTGATTTTTCATTTTATTGTTGCCTGTCATGCTTTTTAATATTGTATTAAAAAAAATTTAAAAAAAACCAAGTTAGGGCCTGTAAAACATTAATCCATCGATATCCTTTACCTATGATTTCTGTATTAATTCTCAAACATATTAAATAAACAATTATAATACGATCTTAAGCTTTCTATTTCTTATATACATTTACCATGAGCTTTAGTGGTAATATTTTCTAAAAGCGTCTACATACTACATATACATACGTAACATACATTTAACTCATGTACATCTCATAAGCCTTGTAAAACAGTACTTAGCAAAATTCTCATGCCAAACTCAAATAATAATAAAAATAAACAATTTAAAAAAAAATATACAAAAATAATACACTGAGAAGAAAAAAATATTGAAATATATTTGTGACTAATAAAGTGTTCATATTACTTACACAACAAATTTACTACAGCTAAATTTTGATATAATTTAATAACACGAATGTATAATTGTTTGATATTTTTGAAAAAATACTTAATGTTAAACTAATTATTGAAAAAGTTAATTTCAAATTAAGAAAATTGTTGGGTTTTTTCATATACCTAACTTTCTATTAAGGTTTTGTTTTATTCCTTAGACTAAGGAAAAGAAAGGATTTGAGTCCAATGTGGATGTAAGAGTGGATCGAAGTTATGAGTTATAATGTGTACCACTACAGAAAATATTCCGAATAAGGGGAAAATAAAATTTTAAAATTTAGTTAATGTGTTTCATTTATTATAAGTTAAGCAAACGCAGTTTTAGAATTTTGAAAATAACGCCTATATTTCTAACAGTTAATTTGTATCATTTTTAGTAAATTTAAACAAATAGCAACTCTGTTTTTAATGAAAATACTGTTTTCAATCGTTTAAAAAATACTAAAAAAAAATTACATCAACTCGATTTTGTAAATTATATGGCTTTATTAAAAAACGTTACCGATGATGATCCTGTTATGCATGTAATCTGCTGGGTACTCTAAAACTATGCGAAATGATTTCACATCGAAAATGGCAACTCTGCTGTGCTTAGAATAGGGTGAGTCACATAACATCAAATTTGCCTAGTAGTATTTAAAAAAGTGTACCGGTGTATACAGTTAATATTTACTTTCTCGCCCTGTCCTAAATATGGAAGAGTTGTATTTTTCGGTTATAGAACACCCCTGATGTTAGATTATATTAATTAAAGTTAATTTTACGCAAACTCTGCTAGTTTCAAAAAAATGGGATTTTTTTTAATTCCTAGAGATCACAAAATTTTGCCAAAATCAGAGTTGCCTCATTTTGAAAACTTTTAAACTGATTTCAAAAATATTTACATATATATTTATATTCAGCAAAATTATCTAAAAATGATACACGAGTATCGCATGATATATATTAACTGTTAGAATTTTAGGCGATTTTTTTGGAACTCAATAATCGCTAATACCTGCCGGAATCCATTAGCCGACTTTCCAAATTTTATATTTCACTGCGATATTTTTCTACAAGTTTTCTTTACCAAATCGAAAATTGACATAAATTTGAGGCAGAAATAGGGTCTTTATAAGTGATCTTAAATTTTGATTCGTTTTCTAGTACAGTAGAATCTCATAAATTAGAATTCCCACAAATTTGAACCATCCAAAAATTAGAACCGGCCATTTTAATGTATTGGACACTCTAAAATTAGAACATGTGGTTCTGATTTCTAGAAGTTTTTTGCTTTTATTTTTACTACAAAATAAGTTTTTTGATGATTTTCAACTAAATAGGGAAAAACTCGAATTATATGTATTAAACGATCTAAAATTAGAACCTTTGGTTTATTAACTACAAAATTTTGCCTTTTCGGTTTTTTCTCATTGAATTAAAAATAAAACGGGGAATCACCGAGCCATTCGTGGTGTATGGATGTAAAATTTGATAATCTTGTACAAATTGAAAGTTGTTCATTCGGTTAAAATTTAAAAAAAAAAATCAAAATAAACTTAAAAATTTCTTATCTTTGGATACTAAGATTAATAAAATCTTAAAAGAGTATAAATTATTTTGTGTTAAAATAATGCTTATTTCATAATTTTCTGTAAAAAAAAGGCCAGAAATTAGAAATTTTCAGAAATTAGAACAACCCGAGGAACAAAGTGGTTCTTATTTGTGAGATTCTATTGTATAACATAAAGGCTAATTCAATTTCAAAGATATAATACCTCAATTATGGCCAATAATTTGCACTTTCCAAACTTAGAATCCATTTTTGCTTTGCTGCAGTAGTTAATAATGCAGCCTGATTTAGAGCTCCAAAGATGACGATAAAAATTTGTTTTATAAATCGAAAGTAATTTTCCACAATAGTGTTATGTATATTAAAAATTCAGAACGAAATCCAGGCAATGTTTAAATTTTGTTCTATAATTTTAGAACGATATTTTTGTGGAAAGTAATATCAATTTATTTTGTAGAAAAGTACTTTCGATTTACATAATATCAAATATTTCTTTTTTATAAAAGTTCTAAATCCCATAAGAAAATATTTATAAGCAAATCATCAAAAATAAAAATACACTTTTCAAACGATTTTTTACAAAAATAAAACACCGTTTTTATTTTCAAATTTTTCCAGAGAATCTAAATCTGTAATTGGATTCAATAGCAAATTTTCCAAAGAATTTTAATATGTATTAAACTTGAATATGATTCCGATCACCTCTTGCATTCATTGAGGCCATATATCGGAAACAAAATGGCCAATTTTGCCTTTCAAGTCGTTTATCGTTTCTGCCTTGTCGAAGAATACTAGTGATATCACATACACCCACAAAAACTTATCCAGCGGTGTTAAATCGCACGATCTTGTAGGCGAATCTCCAGCTTCCATACACGAAATTATGAGCTCCCAAACGTTTTCTTCAATAAATCAATTGTGACATGCGCTGTGCGATATATTGCACCGTCTCCCACATCAAAACGACTAAAAAATAAAAAGTCAATGTCCTGTAGTGGTCACCATTAATTATAACGTTTTAAAGAAATAAATACCAATGATTCCACCAGCCAATAAATCACACTAAACAGTCCCTTTGTCTGTATGTAATGGCAACTCAACAACGGTTTCAGGATTAACTTTATTCGAAATGTGACGGTTTTGCTTATGTTTCAATCATAATTCAATCAAAAGTTAGCATCTTCGCTAAGCAATATTTTCTTGTGAAAATAGGGATAAAAAAACGTGTTTTTTGAAACAAATCTGCATAATTTGCAAGCGTTGTTCAGACTTCAAACTAACACTGGAAAATTGTTTGCAAACTTAAAATTATATACCTTAAAATTACCCATTATAAAGGCCGTAAGTAAGATTTACCATTTCACCATGACTAGACTTACAAACAAACAACGCTTGCAATCATTAAATTTTATTATTAAAATTCGAGCTGTGTGAGAAATGTGTTTCTATGGAAAAATTGTCTTCAGCATTGTCTTCAGAATTGCCAAATTTGGTATGAACAGACAGAGGCAGTTCAAGAGCTGCCATTGTACCCTGAAAGATACAGTTTGTGGTTTGTGGTCCGCCAGCATCATTGGACAGTACTTCTTCAAGAACGATGAAAATCGCAACGTTACTGTGAAAGGATCAAAGTACCTTGCGATGATTACCGAATTTTTTTTTTTGCCCAAAATGATAGAATTGGACTTGTTTCACATGTTTTGAAGCAATCCATTGGCCGCCAAAATCATGCGATTTGACCCCACTAGACTATTTTTTGTGAGGATACATGAAGTATCTCGTCTACAGGGACAAGCCGGCCACAATTCCAGACCTAGAAGACAACATTAGAGCTGGCATTGGTGAGATACCGGTCGAAATGCTGGAAAAAGTATGCCAAAACTGGAGCTCAGGGATGGACCACTTAGGCGGACAATATTTACATGAAATAATTTTTAAAAAGTAAATGACAGGCATTCATTTATCGTCCCAAATAAATAAATATTTTATTTACTTTTGAAAATTTTCAATTTTTAAGCCGCAAACGGTTAAAAAGTATTTTAGTATTTTTGCTAGATTTTTTTGTACAAGGAAACAGCAAATGTTAGACAGAAATAGAAACATCATTTGAAATGGCAACTTACTAATGATAACAACTATGTGAGGGTAAAAAACGCAATAATGTATTTAAAAAACGTTGAAATGCGTTATTTTTTTTATAAATAGTACCAAAAGCACCAAGTTGGCATCACTGCAAGTAACTTCAAGCAGTTTATATCAAATTAATGTAAAAATTTTTGGATTGAAAATAAATTTAAAATATTAAAATTTTTTACAATTACGCTTATGCTCTTTACACTTATTGAAATTTCTCATTAGCATATACACGCGCTCTTCTACAAAAGAAAAAGACATGAAAAATGTAGTGCGGCCTTAAAGTAGAAAGAAAATGTCCACATATTCTGAGGCATCATTATTTTTTTAAGAATCCAATATTTTTAAACACTATTATGAAGGTTTCAATCATAGTTTAAAGTAAAGTTGGGTGTAGTTTAACTGATTTATTGTTAGAATCGCTATAAGTAATAATTAAATATATTTCGTTTTTTCTCAGTGTATTTATACATACATACAACATACTTGCTTACAATGTAATTAAATACATTTTGTAATTATAATATAATTCTCTATAATATGTTTTGTGTTTCTTTTTTTCTCTAATATTTATGCTTCTTTGATATGGCATTAAATACTACAGCCCGTAAGTAAATATGAATTAAATAAATAAATTTAATATGTTGTACAACTTTTATTATGTATTTTAATGTACGTTAAAAATTTATGTTTTTTAATGTATATTTTTTAATTTTTTTTTGTTTTTCGTTCGTTTTTTTTTATATCTTTCTACTTTTTAAATGCTTTTTGCTGTAATTTTGTTGTGTACTCGTATATCTGCTATGTATATATTTATGTACTCGTATTTATAAATATTAAATAAAACAAATGCAACAATATAACGTTTTTTTTTTTTAATAATGCAATATTTATAATGCCAATTTTGTTTTTTCATCTATCTATGTATATGTATATTTTTACTTTCTTTACATTTGTACTCAATATATTACTATTTAACGTGTATATAAAATATATGCTTTTATTGTAAAATTTTGTTAAATTTACAAAAAAAAAAAACAAATAATATAAAACTAATCATACTCGTACAATTTTCGTACGTGATATTGTATAAAATGTCTATAAACATGATATTATAATTAAAGTTTTTTAAATTTACATCCGTCTATCAGGGTGAAAAGAAGCGTGATGGCGGTGGACCCAATGAGATTGTAGCATGTACCACATGTGGCGGTAGTAGTGGCAGCCCCTGCACACATTCTGCCAACAATGGTTGCGCCACAGAAGTAAGTACATATATTATATTTATTTAGCACTAAATGTTTAAATAATATCTTATGTGAATTTTAAATAATGGTTAATAGCTAAATCTTATGATTATTTTTCAAAGCGACGTTTTTTATTTTATTGCCGATCTTTAAAATTTATGTGAAATGTATTTAAGTCTGGTTCGAGACCACGATTTTGCTTGCATTAGCAATTTTTCTGCAATCACCCTTCTGACAAAAATTGTGCTGACTCAGCAATATTTTTTGCTGACTTTTTTCTGAGTGCAAGTAAATTTTATCTTAACTCAATAAATCAGCTTGGGTTTAGCGTTATCAGATTTTTCCGTTAAAGTTGTGGTTTCATAAGAGTTATTTACAAAGCATACTTTAAAACCCGCGAAGAATGTTGTTAAGGGCCATAGCTATTCTATTCGTCCAGTGTTTTATAACTTTTTCTGTGTATTCTTCATGATTACAAAAATATAATAAAAAAAATTTTCATTTGAAAAATTCTTCATGATCTCGAACTAGACTAAAATTATGGTGGAATTAATAAGGAGTGATACTCGCAAAGTATTTTGCCGCTATTTCCACCTTTTTGAAAAATATCAGAACAATAAATAAAATTTACTAATTTTCAAAAGAAAATTTGATAACTATTTTCTGTATTTATGAGTTGACTTAACAATTATATGTATACTCAGAAAAAAAAAAGTTAATAGAAAAATTTGTAAGAGCTTTTCAATCCCATTTTAATATTTTTGTACTAAATTTTAGTAAAAAAAATTAAATTCAACAAATCTGTTTGCTATTTACATTTTACAAATTACAGAATTTTTACTAAATGTTTACAAATTTTTGTTGTTAATTTCAGAAATCATTTTACAAAATTTTGAAAACCGATTTGCCAAAATTAGCAAAGAAATTTTAATTATTGATTTTAAGAACTAAAAAACTTTTTAGTGCTATTTTAAGTGCATGTCCTATTTTTAGACATGATTTTTAAGCAATTTAAGTTTGTAGGTGTAAGTTTTAATTATAAATAACATTTCCTTCAATATCCACTTATTTAAAATTAGTACATTTTTTTTAATAATTTTAGCATTATTTTGATAAATAGCAAAAAGATTTACTAAATAATAATTATTTTATTCAAAATCAGTACAAAAATAGTAAGGTGGGACTGAAAGAAGTTTACAAATGTTTCTACTAACTTTTTTTTCCTGAGTGTAGTGTTGAATTCATATTGTAGTAGAGGCTACGGTCAGAACCGGTCTACCCGTTCGACCGAAACACGGGTTAGACTGTTCTTTAAAACCGATCGACTGGTGCTTACGGTCTACGGTGTAAAACCGCTTTGAACGGGTAGACAGACCGGTCGACTGTAAAACCGGGTAATGGCGGGCTCTACATTATAGTGTTTTGGAACAATACACGAATAGTTTATTCAATATATATTCAATTCAAATTATAATTTAAGAATAAATCATCTTTATTCATGATGTTTTTAAAACGCGGAATGATTCAATACATGTAGGCGATTGAAGTGTTACCTATTCAAACGACAATATTTTTTTAAGTGAAATTATTTTTTATTAATTCAAATTACAAAATCTGTTGAAATAATCAGAATTTAAGAACCCATTCGATGTGGACACCTTTCGTCTTGACTATAGCCTTCAAACTGTTAAAAAATCAGTTGCATATGGCCCAGATGGTATAGGCCATCAGGTTTGCATCTGGCGAATTCCAAAGTCATTGTGTAGACGAAATGAATTTGGAACATGGTTTTATAACCATTCTTGATTCACACGAGCTATATTAGACGGTGTCCAATCTTTTTGGAACGTCCATGATCTACAAACGAAATGTTTGCGTGCCCGCAGCTCCAATGCAACTTCCAAAACATTTTCCGATAATAAGTGGCATTGACTTTGACACCAGGCTCGATGAAAACGATTGGATAGCGTCCATCGACCGTCACAGCTGCCCATACCATTACTTGAGATGGAAAATTACTACGGGTGGCCGTTCGTAGGCTCAAATTTTCGTCAATGCGTTCAGTTAAGTAAACAAGATTATATTGTAGAGTTTATGAACTGCTCAATATGAAAATTTTTTTCATCAGAGAACACAAACTTTTCAAATTCGCCACGTTCGTGCAAGCGTAACAACTCCTTTGCTCTTTTGAGTCTAACTTTTTTTGCTTTGGTGTAAGATCGTGTGCCTTTTCGCACTTGTAAGGCTTTTCCTTGAGCTTGTTTTAGAATATGCGTTAGATGCTTCGCTGGAATATTTTCAGTTCTTTCGCAATTTGCATACCACTATGACGTGGATTTTTTGAAGTCGAGCCTTCACTTTCAAAACCATTTCATATGATGTTGATACCTGTAGCATTATAACGAATTATGAAGCAATGTACAATAGCTGGTTGTGATTTTCCGGCCAATTACAATATTACGTTTGAATTCCATTTCAAATAACTTTTGTTTTGTGTTTTTGAAAGCTTGTAAAGGATATCAACAGCTGTCATTGGTATAAATTTTACATACGAGGACGGATTAATAAGTCCGTGACTTTTTTGAAATGCAACAATGCTCCCATCAAGTACCACCTTTTAATAGACTACTGTCAAATTTTGAGCAAGTTCCGTCATTTACTTTGCGTTTAAGAACAAACAAACAAAAAAGTGAATTTCGAGTGTAATTAAACATTACTTTTTGCGAAAAAAAACCGTCAATCAAACCAAGGAAAAGCTTGATAAATACTATGGGGACTCTGCACCATCGATTTCAATGACAAAAAAGTGGTTTACTGACTTTCGTTGTGGCCTTACAAGCACGGAAGATGTCGAACGTTCTGGACGCCCAGTTGTGGTCTCTCCACCCAAAACAATTGAAACAATTCATGATATGGTGTTGGCCGATCGAAGATTGAATAGACTGTGGAAGACATAGGCATCTCACATGGCTCAGTGGTTTAAATTTTGTAAGATAACTTGGGTATCAGAAAGCTTTCCGCAAGGATGCTGCCGCGTTTGCTCACAATCGACCACCAACGTAGTTGGCTTAGTTTCCATGGCAAAAATCAATGTAGTAGACTACGAATTGCCCCCTCATTCGCCTCATTCTCCGGATTTATCCCTCAGTGACTATTTACTGTTTACAAACCTAAAGAAATGGCTCAGTGAAAAGATATTAAGCTCCAACGATCAATAACTTGATCAAACAATTGTCTATTTTATGGACCTCGAAAAATCCTGCTGTTAAACGCAAAGTAAATTAACAGGTGGTACGTGATGGGAGCAGTGTTGCATTTCCGCTCTCGTAGCTGGCATATCGGTCTGCCAGTATTGCCAACGTGAAGTTGTTAACACTTTAATCGCCTAGCCCTGTACACAACATTTTAATCGTTTATACCGACGTCAGTTTTGTTATTGTTCTGGTTTACGTCATAAAAATCAGTTCATACTTCGTCCATGACTAAAATGCATTTCATATATTTATTTTTTTACTTTATAAATTATAATACCGAAACTCAAAATTTCTAATAGCACTAACAAATTTTTCTCGTTTTATTTCAGACTTGCTTCGTACAAGTACGTAAAAAAGAGCCTCCACATCCGATACGTATCGCAAAAACAATAGATGTAATTGCTAGAATTACATTTCCAACAGCATATGCCATATTTTTAATATTTTTCTTTATACACTATAAAGGATTTTCATAAAATTAATAGAAAAAAAAAACATAAAACAAAGAACACTTATGCTGTCTATTTATTTGTATATCACTGCAAATAAAACAAAATTGTTATCAAAATGTTAACTCTAAATTAATAACGAAAAATATAAAAACCGAATTGAGATTGTTAATATGCTTAATACCAAAATAAATTGTTTAACAGATTTTGTCCAATTAGATCATGTTTTTAAATGTTTTGTTACACCATTAATAAATTTATATAATTGCATAACTACAATAATACTCGTATAGTTAATCCTTTTTTATTTTAAATTATTAACGAAATATTTTTTACAAAACTTAACTCAAGTTAGGGTGACCAGCTCAGGAATATTTTTCATAAATTTTCGGGCATTTTTATTTATGTTAAGTGGAAGATTTCTGCAATTAGTGTATAAGAAAAAAATGTCACAAAAGGCCAAAAGAAAGGGAGTGTACACTGCGATATCTTGCGATTACCTCTAGACCCTTCACATGAATCTAAGACCATACCGATTCCGACAAATGTGCCTCCTGCTGAGGGTTTAGATCCCCTAAGAATTTCTTTAGTTTTAGGAACTGGCAAAGAATATACTGCACTGTTTTCTTCTACTCGTGAACTTATAATAAATTCGTGCAAAAAAAGTACAAAAGTAATGTCATATTAAGCAAAACTTTCGTAAAACGAACAAGAAATAGTTTATTTTTTGAAAGTTAAATGAAAAATGATTCTTCTCCAAAGTTTTTTGTGGTTAAAAAATTTTTTGTTTTTCAGTTTTTTATTGCTTTGGCTGGGGAGACAACTCTCCATATGGGTAACAACAGTAAGAGTCCTTATAAATTTTCTAATAGTCCGCTTGCATGGGTTCAGCAATGACTATAGATTGCTAGATACCTCACAAGTAGTACACCTTGATCCTGTATCTATACCCGAAATCACACCGAACAGCCCTACCAGAGAAATGGGACATCTATTTGCTTCAAGGCCCTCCCCACGCCTCTCTCTAAGACTCGGAGCCCTTACTCACGTTTTCATTAACTGACTCATTCCGCATGACACCAATATATCGCAACACAGTCTGGACAAGGAATTATATGCAGTGGACAGGTAAGTCTGTCCACGAAGATGCTAATGGATGTTGGATCCATATTTCCTTCCATTATCTTAGAGGCCCTGTCGATTATATAAACCTATGCCTGGAAGATGCATGCATTACAGAACGTAGAGTTCTCCTAAATAAACTCACGACCCTGACCCAATCTCAATACTAGGACCGTTCGCAAAAACCGTAGCCACATCCCTCCGAACAACAGAATCTGTGGCCTAGTTCTTCTTGGTCGGTATCCTAACAGCAAAAACCTGCATAAAATTTACGATCAGTGGAATGCAGACCGCGTCGCGATCGAACCGTGTACATGGGTACTTGTGTGTCCGCAAGACCACCTCCTCCAAAAGTCTTTCTGCAGATGTAAATATCGCAAAAGATTCTAATTAATGTTCTACAACCGTTGCTTTTTGTATGAAGTTTGACCAATAAGTTATTTTTCTTCAATCTGAAAAAAGTTGCTTTAACTAGTTATAGAACTGGTTCTTGGACAATGAATCCTTTAATTTTGTTTGATAGATATCAGTTCTAAAACCTGTTCCATAGAACCGGTAGTAAAATAATATATTTTACCAAAGATTCATAGATAACCGGTTCTAAAAAGTTTTGCTGGGATAGTACGCAACGTTGTCTTTTATATTTAAAAATTTAATATTAAAGCAAAAATTATATCTACAATCAAAAAGCGATTAAAAAAAATTATAACAAAAATTGCCGTTAAAAAATATTTTGGTGTACTGCGGTTATATAAATTTAACTTAATGTTCTTGTAACAGACATATAAATCAATGTTTTTATTTAAAATCAAATTAAATTTTATTTATTTTAAAAAGTAAACATTACTGCACCATTATAGAAAACTTATCATAAAATAATAAATGAAAATTCGTAAAAAATACTACATTCTAAGCATTATTTTTAAAGTAACAAAGGGAAACACAAACATCGTGATAAGCTAAAAAAAATAAACAATTTAAACAATTTATGTAAAACCCAAATTATTAATGTTTATAATTTTATTCATCAAATTATTTCTATTTCTATATATAAAAGAAAATGACAAAAAAAAAGAAATGTTAACTTGTTTATTTTAATACATACGAGAGTATATAAGTTATTTATTTAGGAACAAGCAAATAAAATAAAATATTTAAATTAATTAATATTTTTGACTGCCTTTTTTAAAAACAAAAATAATAATACTAATACAGAAAAATCAATTATCAAAAATATAATTATATGCATAAGCGATAAATGTAAAGATATATAAGTAAAATAAAAAATAAATTCATACATACCAGTGACACTTATTGTAGGGTGACTCGGTGTACTTCAAACACTTAAAAATCATAATATACCAGGGTAAAAACCTAAAAAGCAACATACTTTGCTCAGTCGTCCATCAAAAAAGTCACTAGTATATTAGGGGACAATACAAATTAATCACATCCTCTCATAATCACAAGTTAAGCTACGAGTATATTAGTTGCTACGTTCCGTAATGTGTCTGTAACTTGCCGTTTCCGATGGCTCGTTTGTACACTCAGAAAAAAAAGTTTGTTGAAAAATTTCTAAACGGTTTTCAATCCCTCTTTACTATATTATTTAGCAAATCTTTTTGCTACTTTTATTTTACAAACTACAGAATTTTTACAGAATATTTACAAATTTTTGTTGCTAATTTCAGAAATCATTTTACAAATTTTTGAAAACCGATTTGCTAAAATTAGCAGGAAAATTTACTAATTTTAAAAAGTGGATATTAAAGGAAATGTTATTTCTAATTGAAACTTACACCTACAAACTTAAATTGCCTTAAATGTTACATAGATTAAAAAGGGATAGGAAGTGAATATACCGGCTTCATGTCTACATCCACTTAAAATAGCACTAAAAAGTTTTAAACCTTTGATTTTTTTTAATTTTTTATAAAATATTAAAAAAAAAAAAAATCAAAATAAAAAAAATTTTGATGCTCGATAACAAAAAAAATAAATTTAAAATTTTGTACTAAATATTAGTATTTTTTTTGCTGATTTTAGCAAACAGATTTTAAATTCCACTTTACAAAAAGTTTACTAAAATTTAGTGGCGGCTACTAATTTTTCTACTAATTTCATTGTACTACACGTCAGCAGACATATGTTGCTAAGATTAGCAAAAAATACCGCTGGGCTCAAATTAGCAAAATTTCCCGTAATAACAGCAAAATTTTCAGTTGCCATTACAGACTTTTTTTGGTGAGTGTAGAGATAGTCCGAAAGTATCTAGCCATTGTAGATAAGGTTATTTCTAAAAACTAAAATTATTAGGTTACCGTCATACATCACTAATATATTTTTGTTATTTGTTACTTGTTATAAATTAGCTTTTAAAATTACAAAAATTGTGCTTTCTGTTTATTGTTTTTTTTTATAAATTAAAGTAGTGCCGTTCGTAAACTAACTAGTTCAATTAAACGAAAGTCCTAGTTTACTACTTACTAATCGCTCTTTTAGTTCAATTTTTCATTTTATTAACTTTGTTCGAATTTTATATATATAGTTATTTTTTAACTACTTCTTAAGAACACGACTATCCCTACTTACCTGACTTTTCTTAATTTTCTTGTAAACAAATACAATTTGAAATTTTGGGAGTGCCTTTGTACAATAACTGTTTTCGTATATGGACTTTGCGGGAACGCGAAATAGAGCAGTTATATTGTTTTCCCTGCTCTACCTTTACTTACACACATAATTCATTTGTTAGCTTTTGTTGTTTTAAATATTTTATCAAATTAAAAATACAAAAATTTAAAATTATTTTCTGACAAATATATTACATTTAAAAGAGAAAAGCCAAGATTTTTCAAGACTTGGCAGCATTTTTATAAATATTCATATCTACTTTTCAGACTAGGAATGAATAATAACTGAAATATTACAAAATTACCTCGAAAACGCGAAATAAAAAACAATTGTGTTTACATTTCTTCCCCCAAAACATTTTACTTTATAATATTTTTTATTCAAATTCCTTTTTTTTCTGATATTTTTTATCTCTGTTAACTAAAGACGATTAAAAAAAGTCGAACAATATAATAAAATAGTCTATCTAACCATTGAAATGAAATTGTCAAAGGCATTTGAACTAAAAAAGCGAACTAGTTTTATGCAACCAAATGAACGCTCACCAAAATAAACTAGTAGTCTGCTGCAAGTAAAATCAGCTGTTTTTAGTCGTCACTTTAAACAAAGTACATAAAATTATGTTTTAAAAGGTTCGTCCGGAACTTAACATTACATTACAAATACACTAATGACACACACGCTTTAACATAAACCAAAAACAAATCAGCTGATTCGTCACGGAACGTTATGTACAAACTACATAATTTGCCTTTAATTTGCAATATAAGATAATTCAACTTCAGTTTCATACAGATGAGTGTCACATTAATAAATTTTTTTCACTACAAAACTAGTTTTAAATCCTTCAGAACTAGTTATTGTTACAAAACTAGGCCTGGACCTTGTTTAGAACTAATATTCAAGATTCCAAAAACCTGTTTTATTAATTGGTGGTAAAAGATCCTGTTTTAAAATAAATTAAGTTGGGAACCTATTCTACAAAAAATGCTGAGGATTAGAAGATGTAAAAAAAATTTTATGAAAAATATTTTAAAATAAGCATACAACTACTAAAATTATATATGTACAATTTTGTACATATGTATATGTTAATGTTAATAATATATATCAAAAAAAAAAAAAAACAAAATAAAACTAGATAAAAATTTAGTTGTTAATTAAGACCAAAAAACAAGAGTGTTAAAAAATTCTTTAACTTTTTGGAAAAAAAACCTCAAATGCAAAATGTACCAAAAACCCTACGCTTTATTAGTTAAAATAAATTTTGAATAAATATGAAATTAAACAAATATAAATTTTGTGATTAAATCATACAATAAAATTAGTTTGATTTTTATAAAAATTGTAACATTTTTGTGAAAAATTGCTGAATTTAAAGATTGTGTGTGAAAATCGTTCATTATGTATTATTATTTTATTCTATATTTATGTTATTATGCTTAAGGTTACACATAAAAAAGATTTGTTGTAACAATCGAATTACGTTGCAGTTAATAAAATTTACCGTTAAGAATAAAAATTCATTTGGCTTAACGAAAATTCAATAGTTAAATACTAAAAATTTCGTGTAATGTTATGTGTATGTTTCCAGAATAGAATTAACACTTTATAGATCTGGCATTTCTGAATACAAATCTATTTTTAAAATTTTTTTCATAAATGTAGGAAAACCTTCGTATATTTTATGAAATATTTCGTTATTTCGCACCACGAAAGTATTTTGTAAAATATACGAAATCTACTATTTTTTAGTAATTCTAAATTGTATTAAATTCAATTATTAAAGACACTTTTTAACAAAAATAAACTTTTATGAATAAATACTTCATAAAAGTACTTCATTAAAGGAATTTCTTTTACAAAATAACCCATTTTAATAAAGGTATTTAGTTTCTCTACATTTTTTAAAAAATGGTTTTGGAACACAATTTCAGAGATCATTTTATATTTTAAAAATTATTTCAAAATACATATTTTAAAGATTTGTTAGTCTCTATAAGTCTAAAAATATTGTTATTTTGATAAAAAAAAATATATATATAAATAATTGTATAAAAACAACATAAGAAATATTTTCATTAGTTTCGTAGAATTAGTCAATTCTTTGCTAAACTGATAGTTTCTTATAATCATTAAATGTCGTATGGACTTTTTTTAGTGTAGGCTCATTTTGAGAAATTCGCTATTGAAAATTAAATTTACATTTTCTTTTTTTGCTGTGAAGTAAAATTAAATTTATAATTATAATAAAATATAAATAATTTCAATTGAAATTTTGAAATTAACTCAATTACAATTACTGTAATTGCATATTAAAAAACTCAAAGGAGTGCGCGGTAAGGTCGGGGAATATTAAAAATACACCCAAAAATAATAAACTCGAATTTTAAAAAATTAACTTATTTGGAGAAAAAATTTAAATAAAATCGGCGCCAAAGACACTTTTTACCAATTTTAAATAAAATTTTCCTTGTAATTAAGAAACAAATTTTACTTAAATTTTGTCAAATTTGCAAGTTATAGATATAATTAGTTCATACATCATCCTAAAGTTTACTGTTAGTTAGGAAATGTTTTCTTGGTTTTAAGAAAAATTTTATTTTACTTAAGTTCATTAGATAATATTGTTTTACTAAAAACTAGGAATTAACTTCCTAAAAATAAGAAAATATTTTCTTGCATCAAGTTAAATATAACTCCTTTCAAGTTAAAGTTATCCTTAAATTTGATAAAAATTTTGTAATAAATATAAAACTGTTTCTATGATAAACGAAATATATTTAACCATAAAAATGTTCCCACTTTCGAAAGACTTCCGCTTTTTGCTATACATTTTTGTCTTTGATTAAATTGAATTATACTAAACCCATGTATTTAAAATATAAATTAAATTTCATTAGCAAAAAGTTAAACAAATTAAAAAAATGTACTGCAGGATATCCTGAAACGTAATAAGTTGTGACTGTCAGATCCTTTTCGTAGTTAATTAACGGTTCTGCTTGATAGAACTTCAAAAAAGGACGCTCTAAGTGACACACGGCAACTATGGCTAAGTAACACTGGGGTCCTTTGTCTTCTTAAATGACCAAATTAAAGGAAATTGTTGCAAAAGTACAAAATATCACAGTTACATTTCTTGTTATTATTGGAAAATCGAAAAATGTCATAATTTATTTTATGACTTTTTTTAGCTTAAACTCTAATTGGCATATACAAATTTAAATTTTTTTTATTATTAAGTAAAAAAAAATGTTTTAATGGCTTCGATAAATTTAAAGTTTATAGGCACAACGTTAATTATAAAGGGTGTCCCAAGAAGAACGCAATTTTTAAATTTTAAATAAAACACAGATATTTAAAAAAAAATCGTGAAACTTTATTATATCGTAAAGTAGACAGAATGAGGTTATGTATGGAACAATATATCGTGCAGATGGCCGCCGCGGCTTTGCTGGCATGCACGCGATCTTTTAATGAAATTTTCAATGACCGTTTTGCATGAATGCTGCGGTATTTCATTAATGCAGCGTCCAATTTCCTCTTTTAAGGCTTGAGTCGTCGTCGGCTTATTCGCGTAAACCATCGACTTCAAAAAACCCCAAAGAAAAAAATCTAATGGTGTTAAATCGCACGATCTAGGCGGCCAATTCTGATCTCCAAAACGCGAAATAACACGACCGGGAAATGACTGATGCAGCAATTGAATTGTTTCTCTGGCTGTATGACATGTGGCGCCGTCTTGTTGGAACCACATGCCCTCCACATTCATTTCTTCAATTCTAGGCAAGAAAAAAACTGGTTATCATTTCACGATACCGAACACCATTGACCTGCCTCATTTTCATAAAAAAAGGTCCAATGATTCCTCCAGCCAAATGGGACAATTCTGCCTATTGACGAAGCCATGAAGATGAAAATGGGCCTCGTCACTGAAGATGATTTTATCGGCAAAATCAGCATTTTCATGTTGTCTCTCCAATACCCAATTAACGAACTCCCTTCGCTGTCCATGGTCAGCTGGCTTCAGTTCCTGAGTCAATTGAACTTTGTATGCATGAACATGCAAATCTTTCGTCAAAATTCGCTGCAAAGTGGATTTGGAGACACCAATTTGCTGAGCTCGGTGTCGAATTGAGGTGGATGGAGTTTGAGCGACATCATCACGTACAGCTGCGACATTTTCGGTCGATCGACCTGGTCGATGGCGCGTTGTTGTCTTTACATCACTAACAGACCCAGTTTCGGTAAATTTATCCATTAATCTCTTTACAGTTGACTCTTTTGGAGCATCATTGTGACCCCAAATTGATCGCAATTTGCGAACTGTAGCCGCAAAACTTTCACCATTTTGGTAAAACAATTTCACAATGAGAATGCGTTGTTCATTCGTGTAGCGCTCCATTTTTACTAACCTCGTACCTTCTACTAGCAAACAATAACAATTGTTCAAATGTCAAACAATGACACTTCGAATGTTGCCAGATTTAAAAAATTGCGTTCTTCTTGGGACACCCTTTAGGAAAGCCATTATGTCGAAATGTATAAAATGTGCTTGTGATATTTAGTGTAGTCAGCAAACAAATTCGAAATGTTTTACCTTTTGCTAACAAAATTTCAAAATATATTTTAAGATATTTTAAGTTCAATATTTAAATTCAATATTAATAATATTGTTTCTTCAAAATGAGGAAAACTAACTAAGTCTAGTATTTCTCAAAAATTAAAAAAACTTTCACTTGAAAAAAAAAATATTTTTTTAAAATTTTTTAAATTTATCTGAACTAATTTGCATGAAAATTTTCCTTAGAAATAGTTCATCAGTTTCTAAAATCAAATAATTTTTTTTTATTGCATAGGAAAAATTTATTACTTTTTGTTTTTAATTGCCTGAACAAAACATTTAGAAAACATTTCTTAAAAATTAGAAAGTGGTAGACTTAAAAATTTAGTTACATAATTTTACTACTCGCTAACAAAAAATTAACTCACATTAAGTTCAAGTACACGCAAAGAAAAAACATTGTTAGGGCAACCATATTGGAAGATCATCATATATTTTTGGGTTTATAGTTGTGCCAACCATAGTCGTACCATATTGTGGTTATTATATTATGATAACAAAATAACTATATTTTTACCATAATATGTTGCCTACAGTTATATTATGATTTAAAAATTTCAATATTATGGTCCTAACTAAACATGTTATATTGAATTTATAATTATATGATTGCACGTAATCACAGTATGCTTAAAATGTTATCAATTATGGTCCCTCATAACAATAAGATTATGATTCCTATATTATCCATAATCTAAGAAAATTTCTTAAAGAATAGATCTTAGAAACTATGTATGAAAAGCTCTTTAAATTTTAGAATATTTCCTTTAGAAATGTTTTTTCTAAAAAAATTGATATTAAGGACTTTTTGACGAAAAATTGTTAAGGAAAAAATCATAGATTCTGCGAACTTTTCTTTCAAGAAAACATTGATTCTGCGCACTTTTTTTTAAGAAAAATACTTAAAACTTTTTTTAAATTCTAATGACTTGTTAATAAAAAAGTTTTTAGAAATTCTTCTTTAAGAAAAAGTCTTTAGAATCTAAAAATATTTCTACTAGTAAAAGTCCTTAGTATCTAAGTATTTTCTTCAGAATCTATGAACTTTTCTTTCAAAGAAAGGCCTTTGAATCTAAGTTTGTTTGGAATATATTAACTTTAATCCAAGAAACAGTTTGGAGAATCTGAGAATTTTAGTTTAAGGAAAAGCCCATAGAATCTAAAAATGTTTTTATCAGATAAATTTATAAATATCTATTATTTTGTGTAAGAAACGTTTTCGTACAAAAAATCATGGGTTCTACAGACTTTTTGAGAACTTTTTACAAGAACATATACAAAAAAAAATCTAATTGTTTTTTTTGAAAAGAATTAAAAAAAATAAAATCTTTTTGACAATGAATTGATTAGTGTAAATAATAATAAAAAAATCTTATAAGCTAAAAAAAAATTAACTGAATCTTAATGGGTCAATTGATGAAATATTTTAATAACATGTGAAAGGTATCCCAACAAAACTTTGGTAATGGGTGCGATATTCTCATGCGTTACCTTGTAATGATAGCTCGTTACCTTTTTTATTATTTGCAAGCATAAAGTAATAAATCACTCATTATTGATTACGTAATATATGATTTATAAATGTAAAGTAATAATTGAAATATTTTTGAAAATCTATTTTTAGATACATTACTTTGTGTTTTTTTGTAATGTATCTTTGTTTTGATAACACTAGCGAAAAAACGAAGCGCAACAATTCATTTCAGTTTAAAGCAATCAAATACCATATGCGTCGATAGCTCAGTGGGTAGAGTTCCTGGCTGGCAACCAGATTTCCCTGGTTCGATTCTCATCTTGACCACATTATTTTTAATTACAAATAATTTAAATAAAATATTTGTAATAATTTTTTTAATAAAAATTCCTCTTTATAAAAAATCTATTTTTAGACACATTACTTTTTCCATTATCGTAACCATATAAATAACCCCTTACATTATCACCTCTAAAGTAATGGGTATATACATTACTTTTAGGCTCATCGCCAGTAAAATTCATCAATGAAGTAAGGTGTAAAGTAATCCATCGGCCCCTATGGTTATACCAAGGACCCTTGAAACCAGGATGAACCAAGGACCCTTGAAACCAGGATGAACAAACTACATTTTTTTTAGCCACGCATGTTGCCATGGTGCCATGGTGCCATGATGCCATGATGCCAAATGACGAAACTACAAAAAATTCTTAGGCGACACCATGAAATTCTTAGGCGATTTACAGAAACATTTAGTCAATTGCAATTGTACAACCCCAAGTACAGTGATTGTGGTTTCAAGGGTCCTTGGGATGAACAAACTACATTTTTTTTAGCCACGCATGATGCCATGGTGCCATGGAGCCATGATGCCATGATGCCAAATGACGAAACTACAAAAAATTCTTAGGCGACATCATGAAATTCGTAGGCGATTTACAGAAACATTTAGCCACTTGCAGTGGTACAACCCCAAGAACAGTGATTGTGTTGTGAATGTATACATGTTTTGTGTTTTTTGTCTCTTTCATACTCACGTTTACCATTGTTTTGTTTGTTTTCTTAAGCAAAAAAAATCAAATATCCATTTGTTTGTTATAATAATAATTAATATTGTGTTTTTGTTGAATGTTTGGAAAAAAAAAATTCAAGCATGTATACATTCACAACACAATCACTGTACTTGGGGTTGTACCATTGCAATTGTCTAAATGTTTCTGTAAATCGCCTAAGAATTTCATGGTGTCGCCTAAGAATTTTTTGTAGTTTCGTCATTTGGCATCATGGCATCATGGCACCATGGCACCATGGCATCATGCGTGGCTAAAAAAAATGTAGTTTGTTCATCCTGGTTTCAAGGGTCCTTGGTTATACATTACTTTAACCATTATTTGGTAATGTGTAGCTTTGAGGTGATAATGTAAGGGGTTACTTATGTATATGGTTACGAGAATGGAAAAAGTAATGTGTCTAAAAATAGATTTTTAAAAAAGACGAATTTTTATTTAAAAAAATTATTACAAATATTTTATTTAAATTATTTGTAATTAAAAATAATGTAGTCAAGATGGGAATCGAACCAGGGAAATCTGGTTGTAGAGTATTCAAAAAATCGGCCTTTTGGAAAAACCGGTTTCGGTTTTCTTCGAAAAATCGAATTTTAAAAAAACCGGTTTCGGTTTCGGTTTTTGCAGAAAAACCCGGGCAACCGGTTTTTTCGGTTTTTTTTACTTGAATAAAAAGCTTATACAATTTGTTGTTTTAATTACAAAAAAAAAAAAATAGAAATTTAATATATAAAGTAACAAAAATAAAAAAATACATTCTTTGAAAAAACAAAATATTTTAAAATATTTTTTTATTTGTATTCCATTTCAACATTTTATTTATTGGTTTTAATATTTTTTAATATATCTTAAAAATTAATATTATAAAACTATATTCATATCCAATGAAAGTTTGTAAATTGGATAAAATTAGGTACGTTAGTAATTTAAACGTTTATAACGTTTTTTAAATATTACATTTTAAATATGTAAAAAGAAAATCTATTTTTCAGTTCTAAAATAATATTTTAGAAATAATATGCAATTTAAATGTTTCTTTTTAAGACGAATTTTTTGTTTGCTTTTGATAAAGCTAGACGTGGAAAATACTCTTTCACTAATAGTTGATGTTGGACAAATAGCCAAAAGACAATTATATAAACTTATCAACTTTTCAGTTCTTTTGTCGCATTTATCAAGATATATAAAATCATCATATAATGATGAATGATTTTGTACAGTCTCTTTTTTAGGATTTTTAATACTGTTTATTGTGTTATTTAGATCAGAAATTAAAGTATTTGAATTTGGAATATCCAAAGTTAATCTTAATCGGAATCTATCAGACTTACAACTAAATCTTCATAACCAAACGATTATAAGAGTGTTCGGAAAAAATAAAAGAGACCAAGTAACCCAGTTGGAGATGTAATTAAAAAAACCGGTTAACCGAACGAAAAAGACCGGTTTTCGGTTTTCTTCGAATTTACAAAATATTCGAAACAGATCGGTTTTTTAAAAAAAAGAAACCAGTCGACCGGTTTCCGGTTTCGGTTTTTGAATACTCTATCTGGTTGCCAGCTTTAAACTTAAATGAATTGTTGCGCTTCGTTTTTTCGGTAGTATTATCAAAACAAACATACATTACTCTTTTGCTTACAAAAAAACACAAAGTAATGTATCTAAAAATAGATTTTAAAAAATATTTTAATTATTACTTTATATTTATAAATCATATATTACGTAATCAATAATGAGTAACATATTACTTTATGCTTGCAAATAATGAAAAAGGTAACGAGCTATCATTAAAAGGTAAAGCATGAGAATATCGCACCCATTACCAAAGTTTTGCTGGGAAACTTAGTTTTGTTATACTTTGGTATGCAAATTTCTTAAAACTAAAACGTTTTTCTTAAAAATTTATAAATTTTTTTTAATATACTTTTTATACCCTCCACCATATATGGTGAGGGTATATATCAGTTTGTCATTCCGTTTGTAACATGTCGAAATATAGGTCTAAGACCCCATAAAGTATATATATTCGTGATCCTTATGCAATTTTAAGTCGATTTAGCGATGTCCGTCTGTCTGTCCGTCTGTCTGTCTGTTGAAATGGCGATCACGACGCGAAAACGCTAGCGGGGATGCCTATTTTACTCAGATTATTGTACATCCTCCCGAGCAGTTTGGTATTGAAAATGAGCAAAATTGGTCCAGCGGTTAAAAAGTTATGGGTGAAAATATGAAGATACCTCTAAATTTTCCATACAAATTGGTGTATTTTAGTACAATTTTATAGTAGCGACTGGTATATAATATATTTTCTCATATTTAATTCACCAATCGCTTAGAAATTAATAATATTTTGTACACCTCAAATATTTTTCACCTCGAAAAATTTTTTTCACCACTAAAATTTTTTTCACCACAAAAAATTTTTTTCACCTAAAAAAATTTTTCACCTCAAAATTTTTTTCCCGTAAAAAAATTCGTTTCTGCATCCAAAAAAGTTTTTCACCTCAAAAAATGTTTTCACCTCCATAATTTTACTTCAAAAGTTTTTTACATTGTTTGCATCAAAAACCAAAGAGAACATTGGTGGAGGGTATTCAAAGATTCGGCACAGCCGAATTTAAGCCTTTTTTACTTGTTTTTCCTAAAATCAAGAAATGTTACTTAGGATAGATATGAAGTGTAAACGCATTTTTACACGTAATTATAACTGAGAATTTCTTTCAATTGAAATTACATGTCATATTGTTATTGCATGTGTAATTAATTACAAAATGTAATGATTACGCCCAGGTGTGATACAACAATACTTGTTAAAAGCTTGACTTTGTTTCGAGAAACATTTAACTACAAGGGTACTGTTAAAATAAATGCCTCATATGTAAGTACTGTATTGATATAAACTATTATTAATAATTTTATATAATTACCAGGGAAACCGCAAATATGCTCTAAAAAAAGTGTTTTATGCGCATAAAATATGACCTAAAAATATAGAAATATTCCCTTAAAATTTAAAAAATTTGCTATAAAAATAAAAAATAAATAAAATTTTTTTAAGCAAAAAAATATTTTTTATTAGAAAATCAAAACATTTAAATTTAATATACACACTCACAATATATTTCCTGTTACTGACTGTAGTAAATTTAAAGAGTAATACGTGTAGTTTGTTTTTAAATGAAGAATCAATTGAAATTCATAGAAATATATCATTTAACTATTTGAATCAGTCATTCAAAAACCAAACTAAAAAAATACAGACATTCAGTAGAAGTTGATATTTTCAGTAAATGTAAAATTTTATGTTTTCTGTTTCAAAAAATAGAAATTCAAATAATTCCTTTTTGTTTTTTTGTGAAAGGAGTATGTTTAAATATTAATTTATTTCAATTAAAATTACAAGAAATTATTCAAACATACATACACGTATAGAAAATCAAAATATATACATCTGTGTGTGTTGTGTTTTGTGATTTCATACAAATAAAAAAAAACTTTCAATTAGAAAAACAAACCACAAAAATCGTTTTTTCTACCGTTTTGTAAGTTAAAATTTGATGGTTATTTTAAACCACTTTCTTCGATTGTTTTACTGCTATTGTCGATTATTAAATAATGATTAAAAATAAAAAACAAAGTGGGATGAATATAATGAAAAATCAGTAGTTCTCTTTTTGGTTACATTTTTGAATAATTCAATATGTATTTTAGATTGATTGTGAGTGCACAAAAAGTTTGCATATTAAAAAAATAAGATAAACATAACAAGTAAAATGAAAAACAAAGGAATGTAAAACAATAGGAACTAAATTTTTAAAAGGTATTACGAAAAACTGTAAATTTTTCCATATTTAAGTAAATTCTTTACATTTAGTAAAAAAAATACAAATAATATTTTTTATTTGGTTAGATGTCTCTTCCGGACTCTTTCGTGTCTGATTTTCGCGCCTTTATTTTTTTATAAATCTTTTTGTTAAACGGTTTCTTCTTTTTGATTAAAACAATAAGTAGAATAAAGGAACAGGATAATGTTTGCAAAATGACATTAGACCAGCTTTTAAATTTTTTGCTGTTTTTTTTAATAAAAAATTACGATTTTTAATAAAGATTGTTGTTGCAATAAAATACAAAATTTTTACTTAAATTTTCAAATAAAAAACGTTGTCTGTTACATCTAAGCATATTGAAAAAGTTCTTTCAACATTAACTGATGTAATGGGGGCGAATTTAAAAGCTAGTACTTCTTTGATACCATATGTCAAAACTGTTTTTTGAAGATCCAGTCAGCTGTTTGCATATTCTTTTAACAAATATTAGTTTATAGTATACTAAAATAAAAAAGTATGCATAAAATAAGTCAAAATATGCCCTAAAAGACTCAAACATGCTCTAAAAATGTAGAAATATACCCTAAAAATATGCTTTAACAACCAAAATATGCTAAAATATGGTCTAACAAATCGATGCCAGAATTCTTTAATTGTTCTGAATCGGATAAATAGTTTATTCATGTGTCCATACGACGCACAGGAAAAAACGTGATATTGCATATTTGTGGTTTCCCTGATAATTACTTTTCATAAAGGCATATTCAAGAGTTTTATATACATTTAAATGCCTATTAACATTTAAAAGCAGATAAAATACAACATTCATATTAATTTGGATAATTTAAATTACATGGATTTTTAAATAATTGTCTCATCGAGTATTTATGCCATTAACGTATGTTCATTAATTATTTTATGGACTTGTGTTTATTTTCAGTTAAATAAATAATAATTTATTTTAAATGATATGTTATATACACATATCATTAAAGGATGAATTCTATTTGGAATAAATTACCTTCTAATCGAATTAAAATTTCTTTTGAATCGATTTAATTCGAGTTCAATAAATTTATCTTACTAAATCGAATGTTTTCATAAGATTTTTTTTATTCCTTCAGAAATTTTATATTACCAGGTAATAGAAAATGATATAAGAAAACAAAAATTGTAAATTATATAGACACAAATTAGCCATTACCAAAAAAGTACTTAGTAGTTGCTTGTGATATTGAAATCACTAGTTAGCAATAGATCGTTCAATATGTAGTTCGTTTTCGGACCACATTTACTGTTACTAATAATGTGCATCCCGTGAGCCGCTCTAAAGGATGCCATAAAATGGAATAGGTGCACGATGAGTTTGACGAATAGAACAATTATTTTGATTAAAAATTTCAATAATTTGCACGCTTTGCTCTGGTATAAGTCGATTCATAATAAAATTTTAAAGCAAACTAAACAAAAAGCAACTATCAGCTGTTAAATGGGTTGTCAAAAAAAGCAGTGATGCCAACTCAAAGTTGTGACACTCATAATATTTGTAACGTATTACTTTAAATTTTAAAACAAAGCAAGGTGTAAAGAAACCCAATACCGAGGTTTTGCTGGGATTGAAAAAATGTCAGCAAAAAAGCTGGAATTAATGCAAGAAAATGACATTAGGAGTGAGATTGTACAATCGCTGAGTTTTCAACGTTAATAATTCACCACGTTGAAAGTTAACGAGCATAGGAAAAGAAATGTGTTATGTTTTCGTCAAAAATTCATTTTTGTGTACTTTGAGTTTTTTTTAAAAGTTAACGGATACCTTTAGTGTTATGATTATGAAATATTTAAAATGTTCACTTTCCATTACTTATGAATAAATTTAGTAACTAATTTAATCGATTAAAAAAAATAATTAAGTGGCTTAAAAACAAATCAAACGGGACCAATTATAATTTATTTTTGGAACAACGATAATGTTTTGCAATATAATGGGTTTTGTTTAGATTTGATAATGAACTTAAGGATCGAATTCTTCTTAAGCTCTGTATGCGCATTCATATTTTATTTGCTTTTTTCAAAGAGATACATACATTTTTATTATCATTTTATAAAAATTTCAATCTTCGAAAAACATGACCAACTACTTAAGATCTGTAATAAAACGTGTTTGGCAGTCAAAAGACTTGTTGGCAGTCATATGATTTCGAATCGGATTTCTCATTTCTAGAATTTTTTTGAAATATCGTTCTCTCTCTTAAGATTTGCACCTACAACGCGATCTCTTTTGATTATGGTTCTTTAAAATCATATGATTCAATCTTTTAAAGTAAACGGCATACTGTCAACTTAATTTTTGTTGTCGCTTGGATCAATACCATTCCACGCCGCAGCACTTTAACCCACAAAACGATATGTTTTCCCTAATTTTTTTGTCTCGAATTTATAAAAATTTTTTACTATAGTGATTTTAGTAGTGAACATGTTTTTAAAGCTTACATGAGTACAATCTCCGTACACTACCGTAGATAAGATATTAAAAAAAATGTTCACCATTAAGATAAGTTAACGGGCCTTAGCCAATTTAAATGATCGAAAAATAAACTTTTTTTATTTGAAAATAGTTTTTGATTTAAAAAAATTTTTTTGTTTTTGATAACCAAATACAAAACTTTTTCCGGTACTTTATTCTTACCTTCTGATTCACAAAGTTGTTTGTGTTTTTGTACTCAATTACAAAACATACGACAAAAATTATACACTGCGCCGTCTTTGTGAATTAAGGAGTTAGTCTGCAATGAAAAATCAGAAAATTTGATTGTGTCTCAAATACATTAAAACGTAATAACTGGAGTACTCCTTGGAGTTTTGATTTTAAGTTTTAACTAGAATGAAGTAAATACATCAGCTAAGATAGGGGAAATTCCGCCAACTAAAACTTCTGGAACTCGGAAGTTGAAATTTGTATGTAGGTTCCTACTCTAACTGGTAAGACCAGAAGGGACAAAATAACGGGATCTCTCCCTTTACGGCCTGCGCAAACTTATTTGGTAAGAATCCTGAAATTTGATAAATATTACTGGCCAGACCATATTTTTGGAAATTTACAAAGGCTAGGAATAAAATATATGTTCTCCTGTTTAATAAATGCTTCCTTCACGCAGAGAAAAAACATGGTTGGGGCAATCATATTCGAAGAGCATCATATATTTTTGGGATTATGATTGGACCAACAATAGTCGTACCATAATATAGCTATCATACTATCATGATAAAATAATCATAATTTTACCACAATATTGTCCCTACATTTATATTATAATTCGAAACTATGAAAAAGAATATTTAAGAATATTTCTTTAAGAATCTAAGTTTTCTAAGAATATATGAATTTGTAGCTAAGAAATATTTTGCGGAATTCGAGAATTTCACTTTAAGAAAAAGTCCATAGGATCTAAAAATGTTTCTATCAGAAAAATTTCTAAAAATCTAGTATTTTGTATAAGAAACGTTTTCATATAAAACAACTCTTGGGTTCTACAGACTTTTACTTATAAAAAATTATTTTATTAATATTCTAAGTACTTTTTCCACAAGAAAGTCATTATTTTACAAGAAAAGAATTATTAAATATATTTTTTTATTAAAAAATACAAAATCTTCATATAGAATATAAAGCATTTTCTAAACGAAACCCCCCAGGTAAAAAACATCATATATTATAATTTTTACATGGGATACTGAACTGATGCAATTTTTTTGTTTGATCACAATATATTTAGTATTATGACTTTAATTGTCAGTCATATTTTTTTTTGATTTATAACAATTCATTGATTGTTGTCAGCATTTTATAGTACCACAATTATCATCTTTTATTCATAGTAAAATTTTTATTACCATAGTATGGTACAGCCAATCATGTTATAAAATAGAAAGTGGCGATCATGAAATAATTAAATATTTACTATAATAATGATGGTAGCGACCATATTGATGGTTAGAACCTATTTATAAACCAATAACTTGATTGTGACAACCATAGCCGAATGCAGCAAGAATAATACAGTAGCAGTGATCATGTTGCAACGATGTTTTTTCTCTGCATGTTGCAATTGATATACAAATTTTATTTAAAATTTGGTAAAAATTTCTGAATTATAAAACAATTTTACTACTGAGAATTAAATTTTTATTAGAAAATAGTAAAATTTCCTCCTAATTAGTTCATGCATCATCTAAAATGTTTGTTAGTTAGGAAATGTTTTCTTGGTTTTAAGAAAAATTTTATTTTATTTAAGGTTATTAGATAATTTTTTTTACTAAAAACTAGCACTTAACTCCCTAAAAATTAGAAAATATTTTCTTACAACGAGTTAAAAAGCACTTCTTTTAAGTGAAAATTTTCCTTAAATTTGATGAAAATTTTTTTAACCATAGAGGTGTAGGTAATATATTTTACCATATATTTTAAGGTACTTTACACTCATTGTATAAGTATTTTCCAACTTTCG
The DNA here is from genome assembly GCA_949748255.1 of Eustalomyia histrio. Taxonomy (NCBI): domain Eukaryota; kingdom Metazoa; phylum Arthropoda; class Insecta; order Diptera; family Anthomyiidae; genus Eustalomyia; species Eustalomyia histrio. The sequence continues at coordinate 124,194,961 of OX456524.1, forward strand.
AAGGACTTCTGCTTTGTGAGGACGCTGCTCCTAGCAAGCTTTTTGCTATAAATGTTTGTCTTTAAATTAAATTGAATTATAAACTCATGTATTTAAAATATAAATTAAATCAATTAGCAAAAAGGTAAAAAAAATAAAAAAATGTACTGCAGGATATCCTGAAACTTAATAAATTGTTACAAAGTCAGATCATTTTCGTAGTTAATTAATGGTTCTGTTTGATAGAACTACAAAAAGGGACGCTCTAAGTGACGCACAGCATCTATGGCTAAGAAACACTGGGGGTCCTTTGTCTTCTTAAATTAACTAATTAAAGGAAATTGTTAATCGATTAAACGGTTAATCGATTAGTTGCAAATTTTTCCGATTAATCGACCCAAATAACCGATTGATCAATTTTCCTAATTTTTCGAATAATGATCTAACCTGTTAACCGGCAGGTTTGAATAATTGGAAACACTAATAAATATAAAGTTTAATATGCGCAATGTCAATTATAGGAAAGCTATTATGTAGTTAGCAAACAAAATGATTACAAAATAGCGCAAATTTTAAAATATATTTTAAGCTATTTTAAGTTCATTATTTAAAACTATTAAGATTAGAAATGGGCATGTGAGCCATTTTTGACTCACGATCACGAACTAAAAATTACAATCATGCACGATAATTGGTTACTTTAGTTTGTTATCTTTAATAATAGTTTTTTTTTTTTTTTTCCAACAAAAAAAATCTATACCTATGTTTATTATTTTAATAAAATTAGAAAACTTTTACTTGAAATAAAAATATTTTATTAAAATTTTTAAAATTTATCTGAACTTAGTTGCATGAAAGTTTTCCTTAGAAATAGTTCATCAGTTTCTTAAACCAAATAAATTTTTATTATTACATAGAAAAGAATTTATTACTTTTTGTTTTTAATTGCCTGAAAACAATTCTTAAAAATTAGAAAGTGGTACACTTTATAATATTAATGTTTACTTAAAGTTATTTGTATTAACGTTTTATATAAAGTGTATTGAAAAAAGGATATTGTTGACACTCCACCAATGATATCTTATAATTTAAAATCTCTTTAAACTAAAATCTCAGAAGACTTAGCCTTAATTTCACAATATTCTGTTTACTACTAACTTGGACTTTAGCTGTCGCATTTGTTGTTGTTTCCCACAAGAAATTTTTTATGTAACTGTTTGTTAAATTTTAAGGAGACATTGTATTATTTTGCCCTGCAATTAGTATTTATTTAATTAACTTCAGAATGAAAATACTTCTTATGTATGTACATAAGTTTTAAGTAGTCTATATAAATATGTATACATATTTATGTAAATTTGTGCCTTTGTCAATAGAAACATAAATTGTAGCAAATTATAAGAACTTTTTAATTGAAAACCATTAACTTCATTTATTACTAATTTGCTTAAATAACATTTTTATGTTACTAAGATTTGTTATCTTATCTCAAACTAACCACAATGAAATTAACACTGCAACTTCTAATTGTTAAAATAAATTCATATTTGAGATTATTATGGAGAATAAAAAAAAAAGTTATTAGACACCAGTCGAAGGGAATGCATTTTCAGATTAGTTACGACCTTAAGGAACATTCTTCGTGTCTTATAGGATTTACTTACAGTAAATATCCATTATTTAACTGACACATTTAAAGGAAAAAAGCTAACGAAAGCTAACTCCGCGTTTATTTATTCAGTTAAGATGAAATTTACTTAAAAAATCTAGCTAAACTGTACTATTTAATTTAAAACAACCCAGTGTGGAAAATCATATTACTTTTATATGAATATGTAGTGCAAAATAATGAGTTATTCTTACCTACAACCATACAAAAAATCAAAAAATATGTGTTTACCTAATCCTTACCAGTATGGATAAAATTAATATGTCTTAAAATAAATTTTCAAAAAAAATAAAAAAAATTTTTTTTTAATTAAATGTGGTCATGTCTGGAATCGAGCCTGGGGACTCCTGGTTCCCAGTCGACAGCTCCACCATAAAGACTTAAATGACTTCTTGCACACAAGTATGCTTACGCGCCAGCATAGTTACCAGAATTGAAAAAATATTAAGTTAAAAAATAAATTTTCAACCTAGAACATTACTTTATATTTGAAATAGTGATAAAAATAAGTCATTATAGGTAATGCAATATATTTTTTGATTTACAAAAAAAAGGCAAAAAGTATATATACACTTGCCTTAATGCTTGTCCTACCCACCTCAACTCAACGCAACTACATATTAGAAACTCATTATAATATTTTTTAAAGTAATGCAAAAGTAAGTTTTTACTACTACTGGAAGTTCAAAAAATAATGATAAGTCCTTTCTATAGTGGGTAATAACAAAGAAAAATTTGAAAAGGTTGTTCATATATAAAAACTCCTCGAAGAAAAAAATTTAAAAAATAGATAAATAACACAATTTTACAAAAACCGGGGGAAAACTTGTTATGAAATTGCTACACATTTAAGTTTATCATTTTCATAACAGTTATCATAAAAATATGTTAAATTTGAGCACTTGTTTAACCAAGGACCCCATAAACCAGGATGAACAAACTACCAAATTTGTAGCCACCCATGATGCCATGATGCCAAATGGTGCGATTACAAAAAAATTCTTAGTCGGGACCAGGAAATTCTTAGCCGATTTACAGAAACATTTAGCCGCTAGCAAGGGTTGTAGCGCAAGTACAGTGATTGTGATGTGAATGTAGACATGTTACAACCCTTGCTAGAGGCTAAGTTTTTCTGTAAATCGGCTAAGAATTTCGTGGTCTTGACATCATGGGGGCCTAAAAATTTGGTAGTTTGTTCATCCTGGTTTATGGGGTCCTTGGTTAAACATGTTACTTTTTTTTCGAGTAAAATTTGTACTTTTTAACTAAATATTTGTTGTGTACTCGAAAGAATTTTTTGGGTAAACTACAAAGTAAAACTAACTTACATCAAAACAGCTGTAAGCTGTAAGTTTTAATTTCCATTTTGCAAATGCAAGCAGAAACGAATCAAATTGAATTGTTTACATATGTTTTTATTCTTACACTTTTTTCCCTTAATTCCAAAAATTTTTGTTGGTCTCGTAGAACAACCGACATTATAATATATTAAACAATTCAGCACTGTACCATGTGTGTGGTTTCATACTAAAGTTAATTGTTGATCTGTATAAATATAATGTAAGATGTTTTAATATAATTTTAGATTAAAATAAGTATGCAAATCTACAAAATTTATATATATATATATATATATGTTGTTAAATTCTGTTTAAAATGTGTAAACTTAAAACTAAAACTGTTATATTTAAATGTTTAATAATTTTATTTAAATCCTTACATATAACTTTGAGTAGAATTACATGAGGTCTGTGATCAACTCTGGTTATTTTTTAGATAAGTTATCCATCCGCCTTTAATGAAATTAAAATAAAATATTCATAATCTAAAAAGCACATCAACATTTTAATTGTAATATTACACAACTCATATAATCAAATAATTAAACATTAAATCATTAATTCATACAATCTTAAATGAAAACGATTATTATTGAATTGAATAATTCAAATATACAATGATATTAATTCTCATAAATAAAAAAAAATAATTATAAAATAAATGCATATTTAGAGCACACAGGGCTTAAGTTAGTTAAATAATATAACAAAAACAAAGTTTATTTACATATTAAAACCGAACTAAATACGGCGTATTTAATGGAAAAGCGGATTAGTAAAGAAAAGTATTTTTTTTACATAATACCAACCAATAACACACACAAATATGTATTATATAATATATTGTTTAATGTATATTTGTAAATATTATTATATATACACTTGGCGAAATTCAATTACATACACGTTATTTTCACTGTAATGATTTTAAAGAGATAAAAATCCATTGCATTACTTTAAGTAAATTCGCAAATAATTTATAATTTATTTTGTTAGATTTAAGGATTCCAAAATTTGTTTTAATTTTACCTGGAAAAATATTAATTGAAAAACCCTACCACAGAGGTTTTGAAAATTCCAATAAAAAAACTGTAAGTAATAAATTTGTTGGGCAGATTTGAGTTCATCGGCTGAAAACCCCATATTAGGAGCGAAATTTTATCTGAATTTGCCGAGAGGTTTTATAAAAATTTTATATAATTTTTATTTACAATTAATAATTGAATTCGAAATGATAGACAGTTGTCGTTAAAAATTCCTTTTTAGTGTATCTATATAAATAAAAGGAGATATTTAATGTACCACCACTACATACATATATCTGTAACAGAGACACCTGCATGGGTGTTCTGCGTGTCCTAGAGTTTTGTAGTATCAAGGGAGGTGACCTGAGGGGCCACATGAAGATAGCGGGGTTGTTGATTGATGAGCGACAGGCCAGCGTCGCGGACAAGATATTACCAAGGCAGATTTTGCAAAGAATTACGATGTGACAATTTTCGAGAGCGGCATATGGACATACAAATTTTTTTGAACCCGAACTTGGGACCCAGGTGTTCTTTACCAACGGCTCCAAACATATAATTGAGGATACGGTTGCGGCATCGGAGTGTCTTAGAAGGGGCACAAGGGAGGCACTTATTAATGTCCTTTCGGACATTTATGCGGACTGCATTGTCTCTCAATAGACTCGGTGTATGCAACAAATAAAACTTAAGTTGGTTACCTCATTACGAGGGACATGCGAGTAAAAACGGGCTGACAGGTTAGAAAACTGCAGGGACGGGCGTCTCTTCTTTGCCCTAAACCTTTCTGTGGTGTACCTGCGGGGTATATCATAGAAAAATTTAGGATGTGAAGGAGTTCCAAGACCATTGAGTGTTAAAATGCCACCATTGATCAGCGCTCCTCTAGGAGACTTATTTCTCTCCACTGAACGAACTTAAGGACCTTAACAGAATTTTTCACTGAACATTGTAATCTCCTGTAACATTTAAGGACTAGAGGCCTGTCTTATTCAGACACATTTAGGTGCTGCAGTTTGGAGGTTGAGACATGGAAGCATATACACTTTATGCAGCGGTGCATAGGGTCATTCTACTGAATTTGTTGCTATGAAATTTTCAGAATAAATTTTCCCGAAAGCAAAAAAAAATATACCAGTAGAAAATGCCCGAATTCTTTGGAAAAAGTACTTGTTTTGGAATTAGTGAATACAAAACTATTTAGTTCTCAAAACATTAATTTTGAACCAGTTGTGAACTAGTCTAATTAAGCGACTCCTTCAAAATAATTAATTGAGGTAAGAGTTTTAAAATTCTGAGTTTGCAAATAAAATCTGAGTTTGCAAATAAACACTTAAATTGTCATTGTGAATAAAAATCCTAAATTCAAATAATTTTGAGTGCCATAAATAAATGAACCTAATCTTAATAAGAGGAAATTTTTAGCCTACACTGAGAAAATTATCTTCATAATATATATGAATTTTTACATAAAAGCACTGAAACTCGTAGATTGAAACTTTTCATAAGGTAATAAAGTTTACATAAAATGTTATAAAAATCATTGTACTAATTAAAAGCTTCATACACTCAATAAAGAAGTTTTATTAAAAAAATAGTTTTATAAACAGCTGAAGCTTTTAATAAATTTTAAGAAATTTTTCATTAATTTTGCAAAAAAAAAAAAGTATTATTAGGTTACTAAAAATTTCATTATTTTTTTGTCCAAGAAAATACTCTTTGTTTAATATTAGATTAATCACAGAAAAACTTGTTTTTTTTTCTAACCTATAAAATTATGGTGCAAGTAAGCTAGAGTCAAATCGTCACATGAGATCTAAGTAGTTCCGCAAGTATCTTATGACTACCAGTTTCACTCATTTTTTTTAGTCCGAAAATTGTAAATTTTAAATTGCAAATTGTTTTATTAACATTTTAAATAACTTTATAAACATTTTAAAGAGAGAAGCCAAGAATTTTCAAGACTTGGTAGCACATTCATTTCTATTTTATTATTAAGAAACTAAAACTCAAAATCATACACGTGTGTTATTAATTAAGTAACTAAGCATTGTATTGCTAATAGTTATATTTCCATTATCAATTTTTAATTAATAATAGTGATTATAAGGATATTGTTTCTTTTATCAATCATAATGGTTTTAAATACCATTGTAAATATAATTAGTAAAAAGAATAATTACTATTGACAGATAAGTCTTTCGCAAAACGTTAAATTGGGAAAAATAGCTGAGTGTTGCTCCTGTTTAAAAACCAGTCAGTTTGTCGTTTCATTTATCATGATTTTTTTCAGGAAATACTTTTCCAAGCAACTGTAATTAGTTTAGTTATGCAGTTGTGCCATTTCAACACCAACCAGGGTAGGACGGTTGATAACATTATTTATTGAACTACCAGGAATGATACCAACTTATTTTCTCCAAGCATTACCAATAATGACTTTTTTATAATAATTTCAAATATCTATTTTAAGACTCAATAATTTTCAACTCTGGCAGGGATATTTATATAACCAGATATTTTTTATATTTTGTAAGCTGGTGCGTAAGCATACTTGGATGCAGCAAGTCATTTATGTTTGTATCTATCAAATGTAACATATCGAGGTAGCTCAGATATATCGAGTGGAAACCTTGAGTCCCAGGTTCGATTCCTGGCACGAGCACATTTTACAAGGTGGCGCAAAAGTAATCCTTCTATCAGAAAATGCTATAAATTTTGCGATTGGCCCCTAATGTTAGTTCTGTTTTGACATTTGTGTAGTAAACACATGCGAAATACACGTTAATAAACAATGTTACGCTACACTGCTCCAGAACGCGGAATATTGGTGACTATTTATTTGAGCAATAATGAAGATGATTTTTCATCAAAAATAATCAAGATTGATGAGGCCCATTTCCATCTTAGCGGGTACGTAAATAAGCAAAATTTACGCTTCTGGGGCACTGAAAATCCGCGTGTAACCCACGAAGAGCCATTACACCCGCTCAAAGTCACTGTATGGTGTGCTGTTTTCGCTGGAGGAGTCATCGGACCTTTTTTCTTCGAAGACGTCGCGGGCCAAACGGTTACTGTGAATGGTGAGCGCTACAGAGCAATGATCAACGAGTTCTTTTTGCCGCAACTTGATGAATTGGGATTGAGAAACATGTGGTTCCAACAGGACGTTGCAACGCCACACACTGCACGTGCCACAACCGATATGCTGAAGGATGCATTTCCCGGGCGCCTAATCTCCCGTTTTGGCGATTTGCACTGGCCAGCAAGATCGCCTGATTTGACCGCTCCAGACTTCTTTTTGTGGGGCTTTTTGAAGTCGCGGGTTTATGTCAACAAGCCTCAGACTCTTGCAGCTCTTAAAGACAATATCCGTCAAGAATGTGAGGACCTATCGCCGGAAGTTTTGGCCAAAGTGATGGAAAATGCCATAAAAAGGGCTCAAATGACAATCAACTGTGGCGGCGGTCATTTACATGACATCATATTCTCGACTTGATGTAAAAAAAATTAAAAGACCAAATAAAAATAATCCACAAGAAGAATCAAAGTTTTTCATCTTTTTTTTAAATTACAGCCAAAAAACATCGGAAGGTTATTTTTGCGCCACCCTGTATTATAAAAAAAAATTAACAATCAAAAATATTTTTCGATAGAATTTTGTTTTTTGACAAATACTGGTAACCACACATTTTTTGATTTTTTGTATTCTGGTGCGTAAGCATAACTTTAATCTAAATATAAGAAATGAAAATAGTAATATAAATGAAAAGGGCATATAACTGCATATCTTGTAATGATTTTCTACACAAAAAAATTATAACAGAAAATACATTTTTAAATACTTTTTCCAAATATATTTCAAATGGTAAAAGGAAAAATAATTTGAAATCAGTGTAATATCTTTTTGGATAATATAATCTAATGCTTGCAAGTAAAATGTAGAAAATTTTAGGCTTTCACGTGATATCAGTGTGTTCTGGAAATTCGTGATTTCGAAAACTATGTATATGCCAACTATAATATAAATATAGATATTCAATTTGCCCAAATGAACAATAAACAAATTTGATTTTAATAAATTTTTAAAACTGAAAAACTGACTTGACGTCAGACTAATTATATTTATACAGTTTTTTTTAACTTTGGAGAGAGCATTTTTGTTATGAAATTATGAGCCAGGGTAATCAGACCTTTTAAAACATAATACCTTTAATCAATTTTCAAATCTGATTTAAATTTTGACGAATTAATTCGCGTATATCTTTTTCTGATTGAATTATTTACTATCATAATTCAATCCTTATCTTATTAGAAGAATCAAGTTGATTTAAATAATTATATTTATAAATCAAACTAAATAATTAAATTTTAAATCAAGTGTTGATTTGATTTGTGAAACAAATTGAAATATATATTTTTTAAATCACGATTATTTTAATTTTAAACCTGAAGGGTTTCATGGATGTCTTCCCGGGATGTCTTCCCGGGATGTCTTCCGGATCTGGCCTATTTTTATTATCGCAGTATATTAATACTCACAGAGTCTGTTTTGCCCTATCTCGCTTAGTTTTCGAGATACCTGCCATTTTAAAAATTCGGCAGGTTCCCGAAGAGTTTCAAGAAATTTTTATAAAACAGCCACAGGGTAACTATTTTTTTTTATCAATTTATATGAAAATATAAATTAACAAACTCCAATAAAATAAATTTCGTTTCCCGTTCCATTTCGTTCGTATATAAATGGGTCATCCTGTGGCTGTTTTATAAAAATAGATACCTGTGGCTGTTTTATAAAAAATATATATTATTGCAGTATATTAATATTTTACCAGAGCAAAAATGTTGTCCATTTTGCCCTATCTCGCTTAGTGTTCGAGATAGAGTTCATTTTAAAAAAATTGCATTTTATAAAATGGCGAATATCTAGAAAACTAAGCGCGATTTGCAAGTAAATTTTAATGTGTTTTTATTTCATTTTAATTCGCAAAACAAAATCAAATTAAAAAAAGAATTATGTTGGAAATGATTTGATTCACTTGAAACAAAAAATATTCAAATAAAATTGTTTAATCAACTATAATTTTAAATCTAATTTAATAAATTGATTTATAAATTATTGAATCAACTCGCTGGTTTAGAAAAAAAAAATGTTTTTTCTCGAATTAATTCAATAAAGATTTATCTTTTCAATGTCTAAATGTAATGATCATATCCCCCGATCCAGCTTTTTTCAATACACATAATTTTTAAATTCCTCAAATGCAGACAAACTTATAAGGTCATACAACGAGTATTTAAATAAATTTCGCAAAGTGTATAAATAGTGTATGTATTTGTGTTTTGATTTTTTATCTTTTTACAAATGAAAACTTCATTCTATTGTATTATTTCTTAGACAAATTAAAATATTACGTAATGCATAATTTTAATAAAGAATTAAAAAATTAGTTTAAATAATGTTGTTTTGTTAAACATTTATAGACATACTAGACATTTAATACACAGACACAGTGATGCCTACCATTTAGATCCAATCCAACCGACCATTTAAAAAGCGCTAGTAAAAGATATTGTAAAATATAACTTTAATAGATCTAAGACGAAAAGAGCTTAATTGGCAATGCTGCACAGACCAAAGACAGTTTTGGTCAAGATAAACCAAAGTAGCTAAGGTGGGGAGTGTTGCCAACTAAAAGTGTCATCACACTCGTTAGTTTACATATAATGGGAAAATGCAATTAGTAGTAATACATTTCCCCCCTTCTCTTGTTGGTTTGCTCTTTTTGCACAGACAAAACTCACGCTTATACATATTAGGAATCGTTTACGTTAAAGGTGAAATCCAGCGACTGGACTGCAATTATTGTGTACTTACACATAATGGCTTTTTTTACCATCACAATTTGTTTTTTTTTTTTTTTTTAATAGTTAAAATATACTTTTTTTTAATATTTCATTGTGCACTTTTAAGAATTGTTAATTGTTAAAATGTTTTTTTTTTTAAGTAGTTAAAATATACATTTTTTTAAATATTTCATAGTGCACTTTTAAGAATTGTTAATTGTTAAAATTGTTGATGTAGTAGCTAAGGTGTGGGGTCTAGAGTTGTAAAAGTATAGAGTGTTTGGGTGTTGAGTACCTACTTAATACATTCAGATGTATTTTCCTGTATATAAACGTAACTTTGAAATTAAAAATACATCCCTGTTTTTTGATATGAATGTAAAAATTATTTGTTAGGCCATCGGCTCCTTGTAGCGTAAACAGACTAGAGCCTCTGGTGGGAATCGAACCCACCACCCTCGCACTGATAAGCCAGTACGCTGCCAATTAGCCTACCGCGGCGTTAATTAATAAAATTAATTTTCAACAATTTGAAATGATGTCAACTGCAAAAAAATTACCCCCACACAAATTGTGATAGTGAAAAAACCCCTTAACATATTTCATATTTTATATATATTTTTTTAAATTTTTACTGTTAAATATTTAAATAAATAATAAAAAAAAACTAAAATTATAAAAAAAAAAATATTTTGTTCGTTAATTGTTTTATGTTAAACAAATATGAGTCTATTATTATTAATATTAATTATTGTTATAAAAACACACAAAAACGAAAAGAAAAATATGTTTAATTTAAATTAAAAATAAAGAATGTAAATTAATTTTTAATTAAAAATATACATTTACTTACATTTATTTTGTAAAATTATTTACTAGTAAATTTAAAACTTCAAATTATTGTAAATACACCAGAAAAAGCTTGGCATTAATAAAAATCTCTAATAAAATTCAAAAAATATAAGTGTTTTATTTGCAATTATGATTGTTATTTGATATAACAACTTCTGAAAAAAAATTGACAGATTACAGAATTAAGCTTGGGGCTTATAATCTTGGGTTGAAGACACATTTTTAATAATAAAATTTAAAGATTCTAAGTAATACAAGATTCTAAGTAACCATATGGAACACAATTTATTAATCTTTAATAAATATTTAATAGTTTTTATTAATACACACATAAACTGAGGAGCATAACTGTATCACGAACCAACAACTATCACTTTAACAACCTTTAATTTCTATAAATTTTATTCAAATGCAATCAAATTTTTTGTATTATGTTTGTACAAGTGTCTTTTCTCTTTCAAACAGGTTTTATTAAGATCTGACGGTCAATTCTCATTCTGTGATAATGTGAAGTGAAAAAAAACTTTTCATTTTCGTTTTCATAAGCACCTTTCACTCGCACTTTTCACAAATACATAATTTGCGATTCTCGTTTGTATTGCGAAAAAAATGTTTCATTCGCACTTTACCCATGAAAATTTTGTAACTGTGTTATCCAAAATTTAAAGCAAATGTCAAAACAGAGAAAAACGTAAACAAAGGTGAATTAAGTTCGTAAAATGTATTTTAAATAATTATATAAAAATATCTGGATTAATTGTATTATTGGATATTACTCAAAGAATTCCGGATGAACAAAGGTAAGACAATGATGTTACAAGCATTTCATTGCTGTAAATAATTTAATAATTTATAGGAATTTTTTGAGAGTGCTGAGACGCATACTTCGTGCTGACCACAATCCATTCGAGATGACAACCGACAAGCACTTCATGGATTTATATCGGCTTACTTTAAGTGAACTATATTTGGTGCGCGTATGAAGTCTAATATTACTTAAAAAAAAATTGATAAAGAATATAAATAAATATGCCATACTTTTGCCATTTTTCACTGTCCTTTTGGGTCCCACCAAAACTGTTAAGGCTCGCCGCTAATTCGTTACACTTTTTGCCTCTAAATTTGGCACCATCTGCAGTTACAAATCTGTAAATATGGGATTAATAAAAGTGTGATTATGGTTATTAAGCTACTTAATTAGCGTTTGCAATGTTTACATGCTTTTCTTAACAATTATTTAAATACTCCTTTTAGCTTTCGCTGGCACGCTTTCCTCTTACAATCTTCTCCATATTTATTTCATTTATAAAAAGTCTGTGTAAACAATTTTTTCATATGAAAACGTTTTGATATTTCTTTACATTTTTTCACAGAACGCGAATCAAAAGTACTATGAAAACGTGAAAAAACTTGTCATTTCACCGTTTCACAGAACGAGAATTGACCCTCTGATCACAACAACAAATACACGAAGGCATAATGCAAAATAAATCAAAATGATACAGTTTTGCACTCACTACTTTATTGTTTTAATTACCGTTATTTTTTTGTTATTGAACATAGTGCAATGTTATTATTGATTTATTATTATAATTTAAGTGATAATAAGTGGTTCAGTAGACATGAACAACCAAAAAAAAGATGAAATTTTAACTTCTTTGCGCAATTGCGGGAGCATCAGGCAAGTGGCGAAGAAATTGGATTGGGACACAAATTTTTTCCAAAAATTAAAAAAACAGTGGTGTAAGTGTTCCCGCAAATAAAGGCGGTCGTCCGAAAAAAATTAGTGATCGAGATGTACGCCATCTAGCAAATTTGGCTACCAGCAGCGATGCTGTTACTCCTGCTGTAGCTTTAAATATATTACAAATTGACGCTAGTTGAGCTTTAAAAAAATAGGTATTAAGGCAGCAGAAAAGAAAAATAAACCTCTACTAACCAAACGACATGTGCTGTTACGGAAAATTTTGTTGCGGCGCACGAGCACTTGACTGTCGCTGATTGGTGGGATACGGTATGTTATTAAGCATATGAGTCTATTACTACTTATACTAACAAATATTAAATAATTTCAAGGTTATTTGCTCTGATGAGACTAAAATTAATCGTTTTCAATCCAATGGGAGTACATGGTATTAGACTAAGGACCCTGATACAATCCAACGAAATTAGGTACGCCAAACGGTCAAACACGATGGTGGCTTTATCATGGTTTGGGGTTGTATATCCAAAGATGGGGTGGGACCCTTGGTGCCCATCGATGGAATTATGCGCAAGGAACAATATTTGTCCATGCTGCAACAAAATCTTCATGATGTAGTGCAAAAATGGGTCTTGCTGCTGAAAAAGTTATTTTTCAGCAAGACAATGACCCTGATTACACGGCACATCTAGCGAAAGACTGGCTAAAAAGCAAAAATTTGGTGTGATGACGTGGCCTCTATAATCTCCGGATATGAATCCGACCAAGAATTTGTGGAGTCACGTCGAATCGCAGCTTGCAAAATATACCAGTGCTCCAAAAGGTGTGAACGAGTTGTGGGAGCAGACGAAGGAAGTGTGGGAGGCGATTCCTCCAGAAGTCTACCTCATCGCATCCAGAAGCTTAGGAAGGCAAAGGGTTATTGTTTTAAAAATATAAAAAAATAGTGAGTGCAAAACTGTATCATTTTCATACATTTTGCATTATGGCTTCGTGTATTTGTTTCTGGGATCAGATCTTAATAAAACCTGTTTGAAAGAGAGAAGACACTTGTACAAACATAATACAAAAAATTTGATTGCATTTGAATAAAATTTATAGAAATTAAAGGTTGTTAAAGTGATAGTTGTTGGTTCGTGATACAGTTATGCTCCTCAGTGTACGTGCATGTTCGGGAATTAGTGACTAATTCATAACGCAAAATTTTTTCAAATTCAACTAATTGCAAAAACGGTATACTTGAATTTGCACGATTTTAGTGTTTATGTCCGAAAAATAATTTAGTTGTCAAAAATAAAAAAACTTGTTTTTACTCAATTCCATTTAGTTTAATACGAACGATAAATTAGATTTTATTTAACGAAATATTTCCATTTTTTAATACCTAAAATTTTTCCATTTTTTAATACCTAAAATTTACTAAAATTCACCTAACGCGAAAATGCATATTTAGAATTTTCTTTAATATAAGACGTCACACTTACCATTTTGGGTGTTTTTCCCTGGGACCCGGTCCACAGTGCTTTGTTCCCATATAACGAGCGGACAAAAACAGAAGGAGTTATTGTAGGTTACTGAATTTTGGTACGCGATTTAAGTTTGAGTAAATTAGAAGATGAACGAAATTTTAGGAAAATTAGTTCAGGGACACGCCTACCTCTCACATATCGTGAAGTTTAAAAATGTAATAACATCTTCAAATTTAGTCAGAACATAACGAAAATAATTGGTATTAAAACAAAGTACCTAACGTGTCTGCCAATTTTCTTTCCAATCGGAGTAAGGACTCGCTTACCTGTCATATATCCTTTTTAAAAGTTGACCGATTGCATTCAAACTTTTTAAATTAATTTAAATAAGTATAACAAACATGTGCACTTAAATTCATTTAATTCGGTTTTTACTAAAAAGTCATTAGTAAAGGGTGGTTAAATTTTAAGGGCCGATGTTGAATGTGAACCACACCTAAACGTCAAGTTTTTTCATTTGACATTTCTCAATTTCATGGAAAGATACACAATCGAGCAACGCGTTAAAGTTATTCAGGCTTATTATGAAAATGGGAGTCCAAATCAAAATGCACTTTGGGATATTTTTGGTCAGCATAATCGACCAAATGTGTCCACAATCGGGATAATTGTGCACATATTTCTGCAAATCGGGTCTGTAGGAAGTGAGAAAACACCTGTGCATGCTCGCCAAGTTTGTTCTGCGGAAAACATTGCTGTTGTTCGCGATAGTGTGGCAGAATAGCCCTCAACCTCGACCCGCTGTCGGTGTTCGCAATCGCTAGATAATAACGGAATTCTTGAAGCCAGAAATTGAGGATATTGATGTGCACGATATGTGGTTTCAACAGGACGGTGCCACATGCCACACAGCTAACGAAACAATGGCTCTTTTGCGCGACAAATTTAATGGCCGTGTTATCTCACGTGGTGGCGATGTCAATTGGCCGCCAAGATCATGTGATTTGACACCGTTGGACTTCTTTCTTTGGGGTTATGTGAAAGAAAAGGTGTACGTCGATAAGCCAGCAACAATTCAAGAGCTAAAGGATGAGATAATTCGTAACATTAACGGCATAGAACCTCAATTATGCCTCAGCGTCATCGAAAATTTGAACCATCGGATGGAAATTTGAACCATCGGCCGATATTTTGTTCCATACATAATTGAACCATACCATATTATCATAATAAAAAGAAATGACAATAATTTCCTAAATAATATATTTTTATATTTTGTGTATATTATATTGTGTTCGTGTCGTCCAATTTTTTAATAAATTGTCGTATGGTCCAGTTTTTAAAATAAGTGTCGTAATGTCCACTTTTACAAATAATTTATGCGGATACCTGACAATGTGAATATATAGAAAATAAAACTAATAAAATTGACACTCCTGAGGAAGTTGGAATAAAACCAACAAAACGATTAGTGAAACGATGTAATATATTTGAAACTTTTTTTTATTTTTATTAACATCTTATAATGCCTGACCAAAACTAGCCCCATACAAAAATCTCAAAGGAATTAAACGAAAATTGGTCCTTAAAGAAAATCTAAAACATATTTTTTTATTTACATTTTTAATGTTAATATATGGTAAAATGGTAAAAATATGCTAGAAATTAACAAAAATAATTCCAAATTATATGCCAAATGTTTTATCTTCTCACAACATGTGTTTAATAAGAAAACAAATACCAAATACTAATTAAATTCGCCTGCTAAACATCTGGCGAATTAAATTAGAGAGAACACCCAAATATTTGAAATAGTATATATTTTTGTGACGGGATTCCAGAACATAGATGGTAAAATTAAAACGAGTAAATTACAAATACAATAAATTAATAACTATTTTAATTGATTTTGCACTTATCACGCAAGTGATGGAACTATTAATAATTCGAAATTGTTTTTTTTTTTTGCGCGTACAAGTATACAATGACTTTAGTCACCTTTCTGTTTATACATTAGCGAAATGAAACGAACATAAAATACAACCCCAAAATTAATTATTTTTTTCATTACGAAATGATGCCCTAATATTCAAAATAAAATGAAAAATGAAAATGAAAAATCCCCCCATGACATAAAATAAAACTCGAAACAATAACTAAATAACACCTTATTGTAGGAGTTTATTTCATAAGGAACTAAATCCCCATTTTCAAAGTTAAATAAGATCCCATTTTTAAGTGCAGTATTATAGTATATTATTCTTATTGGCAAATAAAATATATTTTGTAAAAATATATCTGCATAGTGTTTTCAACGGTAGGTGGAAGCATATTGCAACTGAGCGGTTGCAGCTACATAAGTCACAGATTTCAGAAATTTATCTCCATTTTAAAGATTTAAAAAAAAAAAATCTGTGGACTGCAATTATTTAATGTTAATTGATTAATTATTACAAATAAATAAAAATAGGCTATTATTTATAAATTAGTAGTGTCATGAATGCTACATGACAATTCATAAAATAAATACAAATAAAAGTTGTCCCCGTTTCTAAAGTTTCTTAAAAAAATAATCATCAACCAAAATTTGGGAATGAAAGGGATAAATTTATTCTATATTTAAAATTGCTTTAACCTAACGGTTACCAGTAGAAGTGCTATCTTAACATTTACCTACTTTGTCGGTAAATAATTGATAATATAATCAAATTTTACATCTGGTAACTCTATTATGTTAGCAATCACAAAAACTTCTAATATAATATTATTATTTATGTTAACAAATGTAAAAATAATTAACCCATTTTTGAGAAACAAAGAACACGAGGTACTCTTGTGGAAACTTGAAACAGTTTGCTATTAGCAATAATATCGGCGGCGGCGGTTTATTTAATATTTAAGAAATGAATTTGAGAAATAATTTCTTAAAAATTCTGGTTTTTTATGTCAAGCGAATAAGCCGCCAGCCGATGATAGCATCGACGGCGGCTACGGCTAACAAAAAAGGAAATAGGTCAGTAGCAAATACCTGTAACTTTTTGCAAGAAGTTTTCGCATCGAAAAGTGTAAACAAAAAATTCCACAGTTTCAGGATTTGTGAATAAAAAGTGTTTCTGTATTTCGATGAGATAAGAGGGCAACACTGTTTACGTTTTTATTCGAATATTCCAAGGCTTCTGTCAATTCGTAATTAAACTAGTTCATTTGAATGATTTACTTAATTGAACTATTTCAACTAGTTGACCCTTTTTCGTTCCTTTCATTCAATCGTTCATTTCGTTTCATAAAAGCAAGTATATTTTGGAAAAAATGTCAGCGGAAAACCCCATTCCGGGAGTTACAGCTGCTATCAAAATAATAGCACCACCAAAATATATAAACTTTATTTGGCAATTCTGTTTTTTGCATTTTGGTTTTCGTCTGTAACTTTGCAGTTCCGTTACAAATAGTATGTGTTCACACTGAGTAAATAATTTCCAGCTAAACTAAAGAGTGTATTTTCAGAAATATGGAGAACAGCATAACGAGTCGTAAAAAGTCCTGTCAAAATAATAGCACCAATTTTCTAAGTTCTGTCAAGTACGGAGGTCCCAGTATCATGGTGTGGGGATGTTTTTCGTACTATGGAGTTGGACCTATTCACCGTATAAATACCATCATGGATGCATCCGAATATGTCAGAATACTCGAAGAAATCATGCTCCTATATGCATCCGAGGAAATGCCACTGATTTGGGTCATGCAACAAGATAATGACGCAAAACACACCAGTAAAAAAGCTAAAAATGGTTTTAGGACAACCAAATTAGTCATGGAGTGGCCTGCTCAGTAGCCAGATTTAAACCCTATTGAAAATTTATGGGCTGATGTAAAAAAGAAAGTATCCAAAATCAAAGCGACCAATAATAATGATCTGTGGAGTACAATTGAACAGGCCTGGTATTTCATTCCTATAGAAAGGTGTCAACATCGTCTCCCCATGGAGTTAACCAAATATCTGTACTGTCAGCTGATGTAAACAAAAAGAAAGGTTGTGTGGCCAGATAGTTGGCGGTGCTGGCATGCCCGCGTTTCAGCTCGGCTAGAGCTCGCCGGTTTAAGGGGGGTGGTTCTTACCAACCTCTGACAAGATATGACAGTTACAAAAAAAAATCATGCCAGGCTTGTAAAAAAAAATGTTTATATAAAAAATCATAGGTACCCGAAACAAACAAGCAAAAGAAACATTCCCACGAATGCCCCTTTCGTACACTCAAAACAAACCAAATTCAGTGTCTTGGCGGATGTAAAGCCAAGCCAGGGTCCCTCCCACTAGAAATCCATTTGGAATTCACCATGATATCCACCACACACCGTTTAGATATCCCTAACATACTTACCCCGCCTTCCTCTTGCCTTCCTTACTACCGCCCTCTTTTTTATAGCTTAGCTCTCCATTTTGTAAATGATCACAGTACAAGATTTCATTCGAACGTTATAAAAATTTTGGGTTTATTGAAAAAATAAAAAAAAAATTCAATATCATAATATACAATTCATGCCAACAAGACTTTAAAAAAAAAGGAAAAATATTAACTATTAAATAACTAAAAAGGGGAATCTTCTATCAATTTAAATGGACTAGTGCCCATTCGATAATATAACAATAAAAACCAAAAATATTTAAAATTATTGTAATTATCAATCTCCGGTAAATAGCAGATAGGTACTATAAAGAAATTAAATGCTATCCACAGTTCGGCTGGTTCCCAAGCATCCCCCGGTAGGAAAAATACATAGATGCCTACTCGCTCCTAGTTACCCAAAAGGTTTGTCCGTCTGTCTAAGAGTCCCAAGGTCGGTATGCCTGTTTTATGCCTCCATTTTCTGGAGCTTCCATCTTATTTCCTTTTATATCTCCAATGTCAAAAAGGTTTTATCTGAAATACGCGCAATTGCACATATTGCAGTTATTCGTTTCTTTTTTTTTTCATTTGTTCCCTTATGTTATTTCACACCTGAGCCTCTACTACCTACCCATGACATCTCCATGGGGAGACGATGCTCCGCCGTTATTTCCAATAAGGGAACGCAACTTAATACTAATGTGTGACAATATGTAAGGATATTTCAACAGAAAACTACAAATATAAAATCAATTTTTTTATATATACTTTCAGCTAAATATGAGCAGTGCTAATATTTTGACAGACAATTTTTCTACTTTTTAAGAAAAAGCCAATTTTTTTATAATAACATGAACTTAAGTGATCTCCTTTTCTTTTGTAAAATTTTTAGCATTTATCAGCCATTTAATTAAAAAAATGTTTTAATAGTTTTTTTGAATAATTTTGTTTTTATAACTTTTATAAAATGAAAAATGTAGGTGGTGCTATTATTTTGACAGCAGCTGTACTTCGGTACAGAGTTCGAAAATGGACTTGGATATATCTTCGTCATTTAAGGTCTGATTGGTGCAATATGTAAACCAATAACAAGATAATTAAAATATATTTTATGACTTTTGTCTTTTTTAACAGATTATGGTCCGGTTGAAGAAATTTTTATCTTCTGTTTAATTTGTTAAAAAAAAAATGTGTTTTTAGGGAAAAATACCGTATATATGAATTTCGCCATATGAATTCTAAAACAAATTTAGTTAAGACTTTAAGCTTTAGTTTAAGGTGAAATTTGCATTTTTAGCTCCCACACTACCTTGCCAAGACACTACCTTGAGTTTTTATCATTGATGTATATATAAAAGTGTATTTCATGAAGATATGAATTAATTTTTTCAGTTTATATTAAAGTCCAATATGCCAAACCCTGTCAAAGGCTTGCTGAATATTTATAGAGACTTCAACATACATATATTTAGATTTGTTATAAATGGAAAGATAAACTGATAAATACTCTACCATATATGCAGAGCTATAATTTTAATAAAAATCTAAGACTTTAAAAAAAATGCGTGCTTTTAATATTGTAACTGTAGCCAAAAAAAGCTATTTGAACTTGATTTTCAAAAAAAAAAATTATAAAAATTAAAAAGCTATAACAAATATAACTTAAAAGTTTTGTATTTTCAAGATCAAATCTTCTACATAGACCTATTAGTTCAATCTTGTCATATAAAAACATCTATTTGAAAAAAAATTGTAAAAAAAAGTAAACTCCCAGCAAAACCAGACATTACAAAATAATGGGTAAAGTAATGCATAGTCATAGGGGCCGATGGATTACTTTACACCTTACTTCATTGATGAATTTTATAGGCGATGAGCTTCATTAACGATATATAACTCGCACCCAATATATCGTTAATGTCTAACTCCTAAACATAAAAATTGCAATTTTATTGCAACCCAGCAAATCTTTGGTAAAATACGTAAAATACGGTTTCGCGAACATTTGTATCAAAAAGTCGACGATTTCTATGGACTGTCGCGAAACTGTCTCCAGCAATTTACTAGGCTTTACGGCATACCTGGGCGATCTCAATTACATTTTGCAATTATTCACTTGTGTAATTTGTTCATATCAATAATTCTATCAGACTTACACCTACGTTTGTGGGCTTAAACTTTTCCTTGGAAAATTTTTCAATTTTTAATACCTGACATAAGAAATAATTAATATTTTTGAGTTCTTAAATACGAGTATCATGCAATTACATCAATTACATGTAATGTAATTGAGTAATTGCCATGTAATGTAATTGAGTAATTGCCATGTAATCGACATGTAATTTAGTAAACATAAATTCTTTTTATTTCACATGTCTGGTATTAAAAAGTTTTTAAATTTTGCAAGGAAAAGTTCAACCCCCAAACGTGAGCGTAGGTCTGATAGAATTGTTAATATGAACAAATTACACAAGTGAAGAATTGCAAAATCTAAATGAGATCGCAGCTATACACAGAAAGGGATATATATACGAGGGCGGATCAATAAGTTCTTGACTTTTTAGATGAAACACAGTTTTTTTGCAAAAGAAAAATTTATTTTTCAACATAATCTCCTTTTAGCTAGATACACTTAGTCCAACGTTTCTCCAATTTTTGTATCCCTTCCAAAAAATAGGATTTTTGGTGGTCCATAAAATATGCATTTGTTTGATCAATAATTTTATCTTTGGAGCTAAATCTCTTTCCACTCAGCCATTTCTTTAGGTTTGGGAATAGGAAATAGTCACTGGGGTCTAAATCCGGAGAATATGGCGGATGAGGTACCAATTCGTAGCCCAATTCATGGAATTTCGCCATTGAGACTACACACGTCACACAATTACGTATATGGTCAATTGAGAGCAAACGCGGCACCCATCTTGCAGACAGCTTTCTTAAATCCAACTGATCATTTAAAATCGAAACCATACTGCCATATGAAATGACTATGACATCAACAATCTCACGCACTTTTACTCTTCGATCGGCCAACACCACGTCGTGACATTTTCGGGTGTATTGATCTCAATTGGCCGTCCAGAATGTTCAGCGTCATTTGTACTTGTGCGATCACAACGAAAGTCTGTTAACCACTTTTGTACCATTGAAATCGATGGTGCAGAGTCCCCATATTTATTAAGCTTTTCCTTGGTTTGATTGACGGTTTTTTTTCGCAAAAAATAATGTTCAATGAGCACTCGAAATTCACTTCTTTCCATTTTTAAAAAAATCTACGAGGTTGAATGTTTTAAATAGCTGTTAAACGCAAAGTAAATGACATAACTTGCTCAAAATTTGACACTGATGGGAGCATTGTTGCATTTTATATAACTACGAGGGAAGTTCGAAAAGTCACGGACTTATTGTTCCGCCCTAGTACAAAAATATATATACCAAACAATTTAAATGTAGTTTATTTTTTTCTATCTCATTTTTCAAATCACCGCAATGTAAAAATAATCATACGGTTCGATAATTCAAAATTTTATTTAGTCATATTAATTTCCAAAGAATGGCATATAAAAAATTAAGTTCAGGGTCACATTGGCGATATAGTCCACAATTTGTGTGCACATAAGACTTGCGATTATAAGCGAAAAGTACTGTAGAACTTTGACACACACATTGAATTTTTGTATCAGTAATGTGCGAAAGCTAACTGAAAATGTTAGCTGTGTAACATAAAAATTAAATAACGAATTCATTTTCAGTATTATGTTGGAAAAAATTAAATATTACTAAAAACAACGACTGCGGTAGAAATTATTCAAAACCCTGAAAGGAATGCCCAAAATAACCAAAAAGTAACGATTACTTTATCAGAAAATATATACATTTTTTTTTGAAATACTTATTTTTTCAAATACATGCCTTTTTTAAAATTAAGTTTTGTTTTAGTGCATTTGTCACAGAGCTTGGATCACACCAATGGGTTTGTAATAAAATTCTACACTAAAATTATGTACCATACCTTGGACATCATCTTATTCTACAAATCCTTATATGAAAATCGAAAATCTTAATTCGCACTTGTGTACTGTTTACTTATGTATGTATGTATGATGGAGAGTAGTATACCAGTTTGCGGTTAATGTTCAAATTATATAAGTTTTATTTAATTTTAGTGATTTCCTAATCAAGATAATTATTTAATATTATGTCTATGTACCTATGCGGTAGTAAGTATATTCATCTTTTAATAATAGGTAGCTTTCCGCTTTCTTTTCTGTTTCCTTTTCATTTAAGTACACCGCGACAAGTGTCTATTTTAATTTACATTTTCTGAAGCAAATGTATGTGAGTTCTAGATTAGAGTTGTTTGTTTTTTTTAAATCGTTCCATTCAATGATTATGCACCTGCAGTACTAAAATACTGAGCACAGGGGTTAATTCATCTGTTACAATTTTTTAAAGAATAACCTGTGTTATGTTAAGCAACAACCTATATAAACATATGTGAGTTTCCACACCAACTGTCTCGCTACGGTCCAGCAAATAATAAGCAAGAAAAATACAGTCTACTACAAATCGTTGTAAAAATTATTTTTATTCGACAATGTCAGTTTTTAAGTAGTTGTACAGGGTGTCCGCCAGGAAGGTATACTACTTTGTTTTGCCGCCATTTTGGTAAACATTAGTCTTGACAGTTCATATTTGGCAGTCGTGAAGTAGGTACGTGGCAAATTTATTATGGAAAAATATTCGATAAGCCAACGTGTTTTAATCGTTAAAACATTTTATCAAAATCAATCGTTGACTACTGTGACGATGAGAAAGTTACGTGAAATTTTTGGGACAAACAACGTGCCAACAAAACTCACTATTTATCGTGTAGTGAATGATTTCGAAGAAAGAGGGTCTGTAGGTAATAGGCTCAAGCATGGACCACAACGTACTGCAAGATCGGCTGAATACATTACTGCTGCTGAAGAAAGTGTTCCAAACAATCCATCAACCTCAATTCGACGCCGTGCTCAGGAGCTTGGTCTTCAAATAACAACTTTGGCTATAGTTTTGCACAAGGATTTGCATATGTTTCCATTTAAGATTTAGTTGACACAAGAGCTTCTTCCACAAGACCATTTACGCCATTTGAATGGATATGTGAATAGACAGAATAGTCGGTTCTGGGATATGGAAAACCCTCAAATTATTCATCAGTCACCTTTGCATCCGTTAAAAGTGACAGTCTGGTGCGCAATTTGGTCAGGAGGAATCATTAGACCTTACTTCTTTGAAAATTAAAACGGCGTAACGGTAACTGTGAATAGGGAGCGATATCGTGATATAATTGAAAACTTTTTAACGGCACAACTCCATGCTTTGGGCTTGATTAGCATGTGGTATCAACAAGACCGTGCCACATCGCATACAGCCAGGATTACAATGGAATTACTGCGAGACCTCTTTCCACCACAAGTTATTTCAAGAAATGGTGATGTTGATTAGCCTCCACGGTCGCCTGATTTGACTGCTCCAGACTTCTTTTTGTGGATATCTGAAAAGTAAGGTTTATGCAAACAAACCAGAAACGCTTGAGCAACACAAACAAAATGTTCGTATTGAAATAAATGAAATACCGCGTGAAATGTGTGAGAATGTAATGAAAAATGTGCTCAAAGGGCTCGCATTTGTGAGGCGGACATTTATCTGATATTGTATTCCATACATAATCATTGACATTAAATAAAACATTTATCAATATAAGATCGATTCTCTTTCATTTAATCAAACATTATAAACAAACAAAGTAGTATACCTTCCCGGCGGACACCCTGTACTTACATTTTTTAAAGTACAAATATAGTTGTAGGATATTTCAGTAAATGTTTACATTAGTACGATTGAGCAAGATATGTATATATATAAGGGTATTCAATCGGTTAATCGTTATTCGATTAATCGAAAAATTGTGTCAAATAATAAAAATTAAAAATGCCAAAATTTCCAACAACGAATAATTTTATATGATTATTCGATTTATCAAATTTGGTAAAAAAAATATACCAAAAAATTTAAAAAATATGTTTTGAATAAATTTCCAATAAATGAACCAGCGATCCAATCATCCCTTGTGAGCAGGCTGGTCATACTCCTTAATTGTGAAATGATTCCACTTTAGCAAATTGATTTAGCGTTCTACGATAGGTGTCTAGTTTTGGCCACTGACGTAGTAAAAATATAACAAAAAAAATACAAAAAATAATATTTAGTATTTGTATGGTAAAGTGAAAGTTAACTGCTAGGGAAAAGCTAAAAGGCCTCCGTATTTAAAAAATCGACAGTACTTCTCCTCAAATATATTATACTAAAATTGTTTACTAAAATTACACGGTGTAAAAATATTTTTAGTTATGAACTGTTAACTAAAGCAATAAAATTATTTTTTTAACGAGTTTTAGAAAAAATTTTAGTTATATATTAGACTTAAAGTTCAAAAATAATTCTGAATTTGGAAAATTTTTTTTTAAATTGCCCATAAAAATCTCTATTGATATACCAGAGCCAGCAGGATAGGATACCCTCTTTAGTAGCCACGCCCTTGTTGGGTCAATGGTCTAATGATTGTACATTTTGTATTGAGTGCTTGGAAACAAATTAACAAACCTGAAAACAACACACAATTAGAATAACATCTGGTGAATTTCTTAAATTTTTATTTTTTATAATTTACTAATGAATTTTCATGTGTTTTTGGAATAAAAAAAATAATATTTATACCCAGCAAAATAAGCGCTGAGGAAGAAGTAGTTAAACACAACATCTACTGAACACGAAGTTGTGTGTTTCTGTGAAACATTGGCGTGTCATTGTGAGGAAGTAGTTTGTTTCGGTGCTATGAAAAATCGATGAGCAGATGGACTTTTTAATTATTTTACGGAAGTTGTTATATAGGGACTACAAAATAGGGAGTGACTTTTTTAAGTTAAAAATGTGATTTCGAACACGCCAAGAATTATTATTCCAACCAGGACAAAGTGAATCTCACTGGTATGCAAAATATGTTTTCAATAAGGCATTTAATGACTGCAGGAATTAACCATTTATGGACCAACTGAATAATTGTTTTTTTTTACTAGTAGGGGTTAATATTAACATTTTGGAAGTTGTTTAAAATGACTTCTTACATATCGAAAAATTTGCGTTATTAACTTTTTAGCATATTCTGAAAAAGGGATTCGTAAATAATAACATCCATTTTATTTTGCTGGGTATGATCTAAAATCCTAGTAATACCATTCATAATCCATTAAATTATTATAAATAATTTACTAAAAATACCCGCTTAATTTGTAAATATTTACATACTGTAAGTTGATATAGATACGATATACTTTTTTTTAGTAGGACAGTTGGTATTGTCTTGGCGCGATTTATGGCATATACTCGTATATAAAAAATACGTTATTTTTTAATGTGTCATCGGAGTAAAAATATTTTCAATAATTTACTCTCAAAAAAATAATTTTTTAATATGTATTGTATTATAACCAGGAAGCCACTTTAATACAAATGCATGTTTGTAGTTAATAGCGCATAAACGATTTTGACCAAATAGTTTTTCTAATCAAAAAAATTTAAACAAAATGACATCGATTTGTTGTTGCATTTTTTGTATATTTATCCATTTTTTTTTTTTGTTGCATATTATTCATTTTATTGCATAATTTAGCATATTTTCATTAAATTAAATTATATTTTAATTAAAAATAATCTCCATGCAACTTACATAATTACTTACTTAGACAATTTTATTAGATTTAATTTTTTTAATTTTTAGTGCATATTTTTGGATTTATGGTATATTTTGCATTTTTTTTAACTTTGTCCGATTTTTCTAGTTTTTTCCTGGCTTTCGAGATATAAAGGGTGGTTTAATTTTAAGGGCCGATGTTGAATGTGAGCCACGTCAAAACTTCAAGTTTTTTTCTGCATTTCATTTGACATTTCTCTATTTCAGACTAACTCAATTTGAACCATGGAATGATACGCAATCGAGCAACGCGTTAAAGTTATTCAGGCTTATTATGAAAATGGGCGTTCAAATCAAAATGCATTTCGTGCACTTCGTGATTTTTTTTTGGTCAGCATAATCGACCAAATGTGTCCACAATCGGGAGAATTGTAGGCAAATTTCAGCAAACCGGGTCTGTGAAAACACCTGTGCATGTTCACACCTGCCCAGTTCGTTCTGCGGAAAACATTGCTGTTGTTCGCGATAGTGTGTCATGAGGTCGACCAAGCATTTACCGTGAATGATGTTCGCTATCGCGAGATGATAACGAACTTATTGTGGCAAGGAATTGAGGATATGGCCCTGTACGATATGTGGTTTCAACAGGACGGTGCCACTTGCCACACTGCTAACGAAACAATAGCTCTTTTGCGCGACAAATTTAATGGCCGTGTTATCTCACGTGGTGGCGATGTCAATTGGCCGCCAAGATCATGTGATTTGACACCGTTGGACTTCTTTCTTTGTGGTTATTTGAAAGAAAAGGTGTACGTTGATAAGCCAGAAACAATTCAAGAGCTAAAGGATGAGATAATTCGGCACATAAACGGCATAGAACCGCAATTATGCCTCAGCGTCATCGAAAATTTGGGGCATCGGATGGAGGTGTGCTGCCTAGGTCACGGCGGCTGGTACTTTGTTCCATACATAATTGAACCATACCATATTATCATAATAAAAAGTAATGACAATAATTTCCTAAATAATTTGAGTTTTATTTAAAATCAACATCTGCCCTTAAAATTTAACTACCCTTTATTTAAGTACATACGATTTCTAACCCTAATTTAGTTATAGGCCACTTTAAGGAGATTGTTAAGCAATTTATTAGGATTTATCAAATATGTCCAAATTAATTATAAATGATGTGTTGTAATCAGGCATGTAAATCAAAAATATGCGCTTAAAATATGCAGTAAAAAAAATTTGACAACAATATGCAATTAAGAGAAAATATTTTTATTATACTTTATTAATTACAACTGAGCCCAAAAATACTTATCTAGTAACTTAAATTTCATATAAAAATTTCATTCTTTTTACTTTCAGTTAGGACATAACCCATTGGTTATTCCTAGGAATGATCATCGTTCTAATTGTTTAGCAGCAGTAAATCGGAAAGCAGAGTTCTTCTAAGTCTTCTGTGTACAATGGGATTTTGTTTCTTTAAATATATTTGACATGCTCAGTTCTATGTGAAGGTCATCATTTCGTATGTACCAGGGACTATTTGTTATATATCTTAATACCTTGTTTTGAAAACTTTGTATTAGTTTAAGTGTAGTTTTCGTTGCACAGCCCCAGAGTTGGATCCCGTACGTCTAGACTGGTTTAAGTATTTGCTGATACATTAAAAGTTCATTATCTATTGTCATAGTTGACTTTGGACCAAGTAGCCAATATATTTTTCTAAATTTAATTTCACATGCTCTTTCCACTTAAGTTTTGCATCAAGAGTAAATCCAAAATACTAAGGTACAATATCGTCATTCATATATATATACACTCAGAATATTATGTAGTTAACTGTTTGTAGTTTAATAAAAAAGTTTTCCGTTACATTTAAAAATAAAGGAACATACTTTTATTTTTCAAAGAAATTTCTATATTAACTTTTTTATACATTTATTCGAAATAATTTACTATCATTTACCGATTTTTTTCAGTTTCATTTATTTTTTTCATTTGTTTGAAATTTAATAAAAATTTACCCACATAACGGAAACTTGTGGTTTGTTTGTGTCCGTAACAGTTATTACAAATTTAAATTTTGTTTTCTGCCTGTTTAAAAAAAAATATTCAAAAAATTTCAATTTGTTTTTTTATTTAAATTGGTTGTATATATACAAAATTTTTCAATACAAATTACAAGAACTTCATAAACACACATACATACACAAATACATTCACACAAAAAGTGTTTATAGCTTCATATGCATACATACATTTTGTATTGTACGAATATATTAAAAAAAAAAACAAAAAATACAAAAACAGAAATAATTTCAAATAAATGAAAAAAACATTTATTTTTTAACGATTGGTAGGTAAAATTTTGACATTTATTTTAACTGATTACATCATTTGTTTCTTACGGATGTGTTAATTAATCAACATTTAAAAATAAATAACAAATAGCATTTAATTTAAATGAAAATTAAGTAGACCGGTTTTTAAATGAAATATCATTTATTGTAAAGTATATTTTCAGTTATTTTAACTTACAAACTTTTTTAAGTGTATGAGTATAGCAGGTATTCTCTTGCATGTAAAATAGATGTACATTGATTTTGCTTTATTTAATTTGATTCCCCATTTTATTGTCTATTCCAGAACATCATTAGGAGAGACTTTCAATTTTAATAAATCCAAATAAATGCACTAAAAAAAATGTGCAATTAGCATATGCGGATTTTTAAAAATCATAATTATTTCTCTGAAGCGCTGGTTTAAAACTAAAATCTAAAATAAATGTTCAACTAGATGACAACAGGATAAATCTTATTATAGTATGTTGTGTATTAAGGATTACAAATAAAAAAAATTAAATAAAAAAAAAATATTTTTTTTAAATAAAATTTGAATTTAAAGAAAATATGCAAAAATATATATTGTTAGAATTTTACCTTTTAAAATCTTTAATTTATCTCTATATATAAAGGAATAACGTTACTGACTGACTGAATGACTGACTGACTCACTCATTCAACATCGCCCAGCCCAAACCGGAAGAGGTAGGAGGCTAAAATTTGGTATTCAGGTTCCCCCTTCGGCGTAGACATCCGCTAAGACGGGGTTTTTGGAAATTCCTTCGGGGAGGGGCAAAAAGGGAGAAAGCTCCCGTTTTCACGGCCTGCCCAATCCCCTTTAGCTAGAAATCTAAAATTTGAAATATGCCTTCCTGGGAGTATATGATAACTCCTTGATAAGGTACATTTTGCAATTTCGGTCAGCGACGTTGTAAAAATAGAGGTTTAAAGGGCGAAAAGTCTCTCATTTTACGGCCTGCCCAAACCTTTATATAACAGCTAAGACAACATTTTTGAAAAATCCAACGGCGAGGGGCATAAAAGGGTAAAATTCTCCCCCTTGACGACTAGCCAAAACCGCTGGAGCTGAGAAGTTACATGGCTCCCACTCGAGCTTAGACATCCACCCAAGGTGGAATTTCGGAATTTCCTACTGGGAGGTGCAATAAGGGGAAAAGTCTCCCCCAAAACGGTCTGCCCAAACCGATGAAACTAGAAAGTTAAAATTTGGTATAAAGGTTCCTTGTTCAGTGTAGATAAGACGTGACTTTTGGAAAATCTAACGCGCAGCGAAAAATAAACGAAAATGCTCCCCCTTGACGGCCTGCCAAAACCGCTTGAGCTGGGAAGTTAAAATTTTGTACATAGAATCCTCCCCCAATATTAATTTGCAAATGTGAAAATGTGCAGATTTGCAAAAACGCAAATGTGCAAATTTGCAAAAGTGCAAATTTGCAAATGTGCAAGTGTTCTTAATGGGCTGCCCTAAAATTTTAAATATGTGTTAGCTGGAGTATGTGCTAACTCACTGATCAGCTACATTTTAGAATTTTACCCAGGTACATGGTAAAAATGGAGGTTCAAAGAGAAAAATCTGTAATTTGATATTTGTTTTGTTTGTATGGGCTCATTATTGAGTAATATCTTCGAATAGGACATGTTAAAAATTAAGAACTCCAGGTAATTATCTGGGAGCGCTGTATACCCTTCTACATTAACAACGTAGCGGGCTTTGTCCGCTATGGTGTATATGAGGCACGTTCCCCTTGAATGACTTTTAAACATGAAATTCATAACTTTAAATTTAAACCTCCACTTCAAAAGATAAAACAAATTCATTTAAATAGTAGAATCTTTAGAAAATAGAATATTTTCTTCTCAACATATTTCGAAATTTAAAACTACCGATAACAAAGTATCGGGCTTTTAAGCTGAAATTTTCTATATTAACTCTTTATTTATCTTTCAACGTTTTATTACACTGTTCAAGTTTTTAACACGAAATTTCTGGTACTAACGTGAAAACCATATGGTTCTGTTTGGATGAGCCCCCTGACTACTACTCCACCGATGAAAGTGCCAATTTGGCTCATTGGGAAAAATTTATGGCGTTTTTTTTTAATTTCGGTCAATTCGTCAATTTTTTACCATTTTCAGCCCATTTAAGCCCATTTAAGTCTTTTTCCTGTATTCAAAATTTCTTGTGTTATCTTTATACGGCTCACAATTACTATTTCCACCATTAGAACGCACATTTCAACTGAGAAAATCAAAATTTTTAGACTATTTTCATGATTTTTGCCCATTTATTTGCTGTTTTTATGCGCTTTTTGTAGTTCTTGCGCAAACTTATCGACATAATGCTTACCGTTTTTCCTTTTTGCAATATATTATGCAATATTATTGCCATTTCAAGCAACTCAACACACTTTTTAATACAAAAACCATCCTTTTTACGCTTTTTCGGATGATTTTCGCGTTTTTTATTGATTTAAATAAATTTTTTGTGGTTGAATACATTTTTTCATTATAAAAATTAATGGAAATGCGTGTTTCTCCGTATTAATGTAATTCATTTTAAATTGGCAATTGAAATAGAGAAATAAGCAATGGAATATCATTCGTTATCCTCCAATTCCATTAACAAATTCCAGCAAAGATCTGCCAAAAGTGAATCTAATTTTTTTCCACTATACCAGTGTTCCAACTGTGCTGATACCTGGTGGAAACGTTCCCCATGCTCGTCTGATTCAGACGGCAACTGACGCTTGAAGAGATCCTAGGGGTGATGCATGAAATTCACTTTCAACGACATTCGAACACCGATATTTTCGAAAGATTGCAGCATATCATCAACAATGGCACGCCAATTGTCCACTCGATGAATGCCGAGAACTTTTTCGATCACTGCTTTCAGGCTATTCCAAGCGATGAATTCTGCCTCTTGAAGGACATTGTTGAAGTCTTCATCCTTCATCAGTCTGCGAATGTCTGGGCCATTCAACACATCTGAAATAAAACTTTCAAGAATGCTTCATCTTTGTTTGGCGGAAAAAGAATTCCAAATATTTATTTACCTTCTTTAATTTTCGCTTCACTCAAGCGTGGAAAAATGTACTCCAATCGTCCAAATGCCAATCTATTTCCACGCACCAGTAACGCTTTAATGAAATTCTTCATTAACCCAAGTTTAATGTGCAATGGTGGCAGCAATACCTTATCCATCGGCACCAAGTCCTCGTGGATAACGTTCTGCTGCCCGATTAGACGATTTGTTCTCGGTAACCAATCTCGTTTTTGATACTGTGGTGTATATCGCGAATCCCACGTACACAAGTAGCACATATTTTTAGTGTAACCAGTTTAAAGGCCACAGATAAGTGCAACCACTTTCGAATCAGCGCATATTTTCCAACAATGTTCATGGTATTTCACAGAATCCAAGATTAGTTTTATGGAATCATACGTTTCCTTTGTTTTCACGGCAAGCGCAATTGGCACAGAGTTTTTTGTATTATCGAAATACAGCAGCACAGCCTTGAGACTGCTCTTCGATCCATCGATGAACAACCGCCATTGATCCGCATTGTACGTGTAATTCATGGCCGACATTAAACCATTGATATCATTACAGTACGTAAATGAATTATTTTCGTTGCGAGTAAAAAACGGTACAAATTCATGCTGTCGACCACGCGAACCGAACACTTTAACTTCTGGTGACAGGATGTGCACAGCTTTAAGATGTTGAGCAAGAATTATGGTTTTATTTTGTGACAACTTTAGTTGTCTTGACATTATGTTCAAGCGCTGTTGTGTAACTTCAATGTGTTTGCATGGTGGCGTAATATTTGATGGCTGATACAAAGAAAAATTCGATTCTGGTTCCGAAAAAAAGATGGTGGGATGTATTCTTCGGTTGGACTCGGTTTTCTCGGGATTGGCACTGGCGGAGAATGGGGAAGAGTGGTTTGAGCTGACGGAACACTGGTAA
Organism: Eustalomyia histrio; assembly: GCA_949748255.1. Taxonomy (NCBI): domain Eukaryota; kingdom Metazoa; phylum Arthropoda; class Insecta; order Diptera; family Anthomyiidae; genus Eustalomyia; species Eustalomyia histrio. The sequence continues at coordinate 124,227,309 of OX456524.1, forward strand.
ATATATTCCATCGCCTTTCTTCTGTTCATATCCACAACATTATTTTACATACGTAGCACATGTTTTTTTCGTGGTCGACTGGCTCTGACCAAATCTTCGGTATTCCATATGGCATGCTTTCCCTTCGACCTGTTAACCAATCATACAAACGTGCTACACACGATGAACAAGCCAGTTTAGGCACCCAGTCAACATTACGGATCACTGGAATATTGAAGTACTGCTCGTACAATGTTACAATTTCATCAGTAATTTTTTTCTTAGACGACATAATGGTCCACTTTCCGCATATATAACAGTAATGATTGAATTTTTTCAGGCATTCATCCATTTTTTACCGTAAAAATTAATCACTTCAAACTGGAAACTTTATTTATACGTTTATTACTTTTTCGTCACTTTAAAAAAATCGTACTTTACGCGTTCGGAGACACTTGTTGAATGACAAAAATCGATCAATGAACACCTATAAAAAATAAAAAAAGGATGGTTATATACCTGATTCGTGTGCGTTATTTCGCTGAAAATCTTAAATTTTCTAGATCCGGTTCATTTTCTTCGGTTAACCAGTTTTTACTCTTTTTATATATTTTTAGCTTAAAATCCCATTTAAATTGAAGAAAAATAAGTGGCGTATTGGTAAAAATGTTGGTTCATACAAATTCAAGCCTAAAATCTGGGGAATGTCAACCATAAATGTTAAAATATTGATTTTACATTTCTTACCCAAAATACTTTAAGCCTATAGGACAGAGGTGAGCATCTATTTAACACCAAGGGCTACATTGAGGTTTTTCATAAATCATAAAGGGCCGCATCGTATTTAGAAAAGTTATTATCATCAAAGCTACAATGAAAGCGTTCCGTTACTTCAACTGAGTATTAATTTTCACAACAAAATTCGGTAAATACAACTGACTTTTAATTGGAACACACCTCAAGTTATAAGGAATCACATTTGAACAAAATTTATTTGTTGCAGCAACATTCAAAATATGCTTCACAATTTGGTCGGCACTAAATATTTATATGTGTAGGAGCAGCAAAAAATGTTATTTGCCTGTCATAACTGGAAATTTTATCATTTTAAATGAAACAATTTTTTCAAGATTTTTAATAACATTTTAGTTGGTCTGTATTCGGTATTTTGAAGCATTATGGACAAATTCTTCTAACAAAAATGTTTGTTGAAAATTTAAGAAAAAATCCGAGGTAATGCAAAGAATTTGTCTATAATGTCTTCAACAATGAAAGAACCAACCAAATATCGTTTTTTGGCCGAACTGTTTGGTTGGACACATTCGGCATTATAAAATATGATTAACACCCGATTACTGAATGTCCCGTTTAAATTTAACCTTCAGTTAAACTTAAATTTTATATGGAAAACAACAAAGAATGTATCATAGAAGTCCCAATTAGTGGCGTATGGGTAGCTAGTAGCTAAAAATCGGTAAAAACCGAATTTAATGCTTTCAATTGTTTATTTTAGGCTTTTTCCCAAACCGTTAACCGAAGTCCGGTTTTTTAAAAAGGGTCCATTTTCACAAAAAGTTTATCTTTTGGAGACACTGTAAGTTTTTAAAACGAATACCAAATTTGTTTCACACTTTCTCTTCTAAACTTTTGTACACCCAGGAAAAAGATTGGTTGCAATCGATCAAAACCATTCACATTTATTTGTAAGGATTTTATTTTATTTGGAATAATCTATAATCCATTATTATACCAATAATATGGTATTGGGAATTAAAACGAGGGAAAGGGTACCAAAAAAGGATACTGTTATCCAATTTTTGGTATTTCCAATAAACTTTACGAATAAAACTCGTTTAGAAATTGCGTACAGTAGAAGCAACTATTTATTTATTGAATATACTAAAAAATTAGTACAATCTATCAAATTTATTAAAAAATTGTCAATATTCAAAAGTGGTAATTACAAATATGGTTATCCTGATCAAATATATCATTAAATTGTGGATTGTATTGATTGTAGAAGCTACTAACGATTGGTATTTGTAAACGAGTTTTCTGCTATATTAAATTTCCTAAAAAATTATTTAAATTAAAAATTATTCATTAAAATTTATAAGTACTTGTGGGCTAATGGGTAGAGTTAAAATCCCGGTAAAGGCAAACATTTAAAACAAATATTTTTTTTTAATTAAAATAAAATTTTCAAATGTTAAGATTAAATTGTGGAGCAGTAAGTAAGAGTGTGAATTATGAATATGGATGCCTAGTGTAAAAAAAGCATGCAGGTAAGGAAAAAACCCAAATAATTAAAAAAGTACACTTTCCTTTTAACCGAAAAAGCGTAAAAAAGGATGGTTTTTGTATTATTGCCATTACATGCAATAATATTGCATAATATATTGCAAAAAGGAAAAACTGTAAGAATTATGTCGACAAGTTTGGGCAAGAACTACAAAAAACGCATAAAACAGCAAAAAAAAATGGGGAAAATCGATGAAAATGGGCAAAAATCATGAAAATAGGCTAAAAATTTTGATTTTCTCAGTTGAAATGTGCGTTCTAATGGTGTAAATAGTAATTGTGAGCCGTATAAAGATAACACAAGAAATTTTGAATACAGGAAAAGCGACTTAAATGGGCTGAAAATGGTCAAAAATTGACGAATTGACCGAAATTCAAAAAAATGCCATAAATTTTTCCCAATGAGCCAAATTGGCACTTTCATAGGTGGAGTAGTAGTCAGGGGGCTCATCCAAATACAACCATATGGTTTTTACCTTAGTACCATTTTACAACTTGAACAGTGTTGTTCACTAAACTGCGGGGAAAAATAACTTTAATGTGGCAGCACCGTCCGGAAGCTGCATACTGGCAACTTTGGGAATGTTCTTTGAAATTTGACAGCAGAGCACAAATGCAACACTAGTCGTGGTGAAGGACTGCCATTGATGGCAACTGTTTTACATTTCAGGGCTGGCAATAAGAATTTATGTTTCTGCGAGTAAATGGAAACTGATGAATTTAATTTCCGTAACAATATTATAAATCATTATATATGTAAAATGTATGCACTTAAAATTCAAACATGCATTTAAAACAAAATATACAAAAATATGCAACAACAAATTCATGCCAAATCGTTGTGAGTTCTTTGATTTGAAAAAGAAATTGGTTAACATTGTTTTTGGAATACTGACTACAAACATGCCGCGTGCTAACAATGCGTGTTAAAGATGTCCGTGTTAACGATAGACCAAATGACACCAAGTTCTTGCCGGCAATCCACGGAATTGTTACAAAATATTTTTCTCATGCAAATCACTGCCACCCTAATTTATAGGGTGTTTGTTTTAGAGGTTTAGAACTTTTACGAAATCAAAAAAAAAAATAAATAAAAAATCCAACTGATAGTATATTAAAATTCATTCTCTTCTATAGAGCAAAAGTGGTGAAGATTTGTTTTTGGTTTTAAGACTCTTAAAGGTGTAATTTTGTATACTTCCCTGCATTGGCAATACCAATAAACTGTCAAGTGGATGTAATTTTTTTATGTTCAGTATTATCTAAAAAATCATTAGGGAAAGGTTATTTTATCATGATCCCAGCAAAAAAAGTTTCAAAAGAAGCAGTGATTTTGGTTCCGGTGTTATGAAAATTTGGATAGGAATAAATGATTTTTACATAGGGGTGTCATAGGGTGGAAGTTTTCTTTTATGATTTTTTTTTTTCATGGCATCTAAACCAGTTTTTAGGGTTTAGTGAAAAACGATTTCTTTTGATGTTCCATTGTAATTACATATAACTATCAATCATTAGGCCTAACTTGGCTTTGGATTGTATACTGAAATAAGTAAATAAATTTTGAATTTGTAATTTAGATTTTATTAGGACATCAGTAATTGGGCCATAGCCTCATTTTCAAAATCTCCCGATAGCTTCTACCTGGAAATTTAACTGACACATGTGTTGTTGTTTCCCATATAAAGTTTGAGTTTTACTGTTGGTGAAATTATAACAAGACATTCTTGTAAATTTTTACTACAATAAATTTTTTACTTATAGCAATAATTATTAAGTACGATTTTAAGAATTTAAAATTGTTAGTTAAAAATTTAAACAAATCACTCATGTCAATTTTATATAGAAATATCTATGATTAATATTTAACTTTGGTTGTTTTTAAAAGAAGTTACCCGCCATAGATTTGAAAAAGTGTTCAATTTTATTAAAAATAACATTTTTAGAAGTAGTGAAAAAGAACTGCCTTAGAAGAGAAAAATCAGAACTAAACGATACTTTAGAATCAATGCAAAATTAATTTTTTTTTTTGCTGGGGATGTTTTTAATTACTAAATTTCAAATAATAAGTTCACAAATAAAATTAAAAAAAAAAAACAAAAATCATTTCTAAGCCTATAATTGTTTTAAAAATTACAATATGTTTTTAAATTAAAATAAAAATTATACACCTCTAAACAAAAGCACCCAATACATTGTATAAAAAATTAAATCATTACAATTCATTTCGTAATTACTTATCAACAATTTAAAAATTTTCATTGTATTTCATATTACAATAAAACATCAATAAACCCCCCATATTTCAAATGAAATGAAAAATTATTAACAAAGTTAAATAAATACATTCCACCTCTATAATTAATGTTTATTTTCTTTTCATAGTAAAAGTTTGCAACTATTTACTTAATAACTCTGCGGCACTTACGTATACATATGTATAAGTTTTTAGTGTTTCCAAACCGGTTTAGGTTAACCGCGTTTTTCCGTTATTTCGCTGAAAATCTTAAATTTTCTAGATCCGGTTCATTTTCTTCGGTTAACCAGTTTTTACTCTTTTTATATATTTTTAGCTTAAAATCCCATTTAAATTGAAGAAAAATAAGTGGCGTATTGGTAAAAATGTTGGTTCATACAAATTCAAGCCTAAAATCTGGGGAATGTCAACCATAAATGTTAAAATATTGATTTTACATTTCTTACCCAAAATACTTTAAGCCTATAGGACAGAGGTGAGCATCTATTTAACACCAAGGGCTACATTGAGGTTTTTCATAAATCATAAAGGGCCGCATCGTATTTAGAAAAGTTATTATCATCAAAGCTACAATGAAAGCGTTCCGTTACTTCAACTGAGTATTAATTTTCACAACAAAATTCGGTAAATACAACTGACTTTTAATTGGAACACACCTCAAGTTATAAGGAATCACATTTGAACAAAATTTATTTGTTGCAGCAACATTCAAAATATGCTTCACAATTTGGTCGGCACTAAATATTTATATGTGTAGGAGCAGCAAAAAATGTTATTTGCCTGTCATAACTGGAAATTTTATCATTTTAAATGAAACAATTTTTTCAAGATTTTTAATAACATTTTAGTTGGTCTGTATTCGGTATTTTGAAGCATTATGGACAAATTCTTCTAACAAAAATGTTTGTTGAAAATTTAAGAAAAAATCCGAGGTAATGCAAAGAATTTGTCTATAATGTCTTCAACAATGAAAGAACCAACCAAATATCGTTTTTTGGCCGAACTGTTTGGTTGGACACATTCGGCATTATAAAATATGATTTACACCCGATTACTGAATGTCCCGTTTAAATTTAACCTTCAGTTAAACTTAAATTTTATATGGAAAACAACAAAGAATGTATCATAGAAGTCCCAATTAGTGGCGTATGGGTAGCTAGTAGCTAAAAATCGGTAAAAACCGAATTTAATGCTTTCAATTGTTTATTTTAGGCTTTTTCCCAAACCGTTAACCGAAGTCCGGTTTTTTAAAAAGGGTCCATTTTCACAAAAAGTTTATCTTTTGGAGACACTGTAAGTTTTTAAAACGAATACCAAATTTGTTTCACACTTTCTCTTCTAAACTTTTGTACACCCAGGAAAAAGATTGGTTGCAATCGATCAAAACCATTCACATTTATTTGTAAGGATTTTATTTTATTTGGAATAATCTATAATCCATTATTATACCAATAATATGGTATTGGGAATTAAAACGAGGGAAAGGGTACCAAAAAAGGATACTGTTATCCAATTTTTGGTATTTCCAATAAACTTTACGAATAAAACTCGTTTAGAAATTGCGTACAGTAGAAGCAACTATTTATTTATTGAATATACTAAAAAATTAGTACAATCTATCAAATTTATTAAAAAATTGTCAATATTCAAAAGTGGTAATTACAAATATGGTTATCCTGATCAAATATATCATTAAATTGTGGATTGTATTGATTGTAGAAGCTACTAACGATTGGTATTTGTAAACGAGTTTTCTGCTATATTAAATTTCCTAAAAAATTATTTAAATTAAAAATTATTCATTAAAATTTATAAGTACTTGTGGGCTAATGGGTAGAGAGTTAAAATCCCGGTAAAGGCAAACATTTAAAACAAATATTTTTTTTAATTAAAATAAAATTTTCAAATGTTAAGATTAAATTGTGGAGCAGTAAGTAAGAGTGTGAATTATGAATATGGATGCCTAGGTTCGATACCGGAAAAGCCTAAAAATAAATTTTTTTAGAATAAAATTGTGTGGATCATAAAAATATTTATATGGAATATAAATATTAAATTAGACAACTGAATATTTACTTTCACAACTAAAAATATAATTTAATATGAAAACAGTTGTCGTAACCGCCAGAATACGATTGGCAACAAATTCGGTGGCCACAACTGATACTGTTTTCTGGGTGAGTTAACGCTCCTTTTCATATACAAAAACCGGTCCAGTGACCAGTCCCTATTACAATGAACCGATCACGTGACATGTCCTGGAATAGGTCCTTTTCCCGCAGGGGCAATTCATCGTTCGTGAAACTTTCCAAATCGATCGACAAAGCTTTCAATAAAGAATGATTCTCAATACTGACAATGCTGTGATAAGTTCCATCAAAGGATTAATTGCTATCACTTCAAAAATAAAACGAAATGCAAAAAATGTTCAAACTTGTGCCATATTTCAATCTGACACACACGGTTGTTTCCAAGCTAATTATTGTCAAGGTGTTCGTCGTGCGAAGAATTATCAGCTAGTGTTATTGAATTAGTTGAAGCATCAACAACAAGTATTCATAATATAAATACAAATTCATAAATAATTATGGTCCAGTTTAAGGTAAATGAACTTGATTTTACAATTCAATCGGTTTAGATAAAAATAACTAAGTCCGAGTTCAACTCCAACAAACAAAATTTTAATGAAATAAAGAAGGAAAAATTAATGTCAATCTTCAGGTAGGAAATCTGAAGCAGAATTTAGTTCTTCATGTTGTTGACATAAAAAATGTCACAAATATTTTTGGATACGATTTTTTTAAGAGAAACAAAACTCAGAAAATTCTTCCTACTAATAACTCGTAATGTGTTGCTTTCTTTGGAGGAGAGATGAAAGTTAGTGAAAGATGAAAGACTTCATATATGACAACACTGTACGAGATGATAAATCTTAGAACAGTTGTCGCTCGCCGTCTGACAGGGAGTTTGCAATAATTGTTGAAGCTTTTAAGCTTCGGTGGGATTAAGTGCTATTAAAACACCGAGGGAGGACGTTGCAATATGTATGAGGAAAAGATAAATCACTCATAATATTTTGTCCAAATTGATGTTGTCGCCGCAAGGAATCGAACCCGTAACCATCGCGCTAACTATTACAACACAACGCCCACAATTGATTCAAACAATTAGGATTCAATATAAAATATCCTTATTTTGAAATTTCTAATGAAAAGTGTTTACAAATAAATGAGTTTCAGGAATGTTTAGAAAATCTTAATTACTTGGCAACGATTTTTTTGTGTGTACTGACAAAACACTACCCTACAAGAAATTGCTGATGGAAACTAACACATACAAAATTATTTCCTAATCAAAGTATGTTTTAGTTTTTTGTCCTTTTTTAAATAAATTTCATGCAAATATTTTTTGATTTTATATATTATGGAATTGTAGGGATTTTTTAAACAAGACTTTGTTAATTAAAGATGTTACGCAATGGCAACGCTGACTAGTCAGCTATGACGATGTTTACATCATCACTGATTAGTAAAATACTGTGCAGTGAGCAGTTTAGATTTATGTTTTACTAGTTCATGAAGTTCCAAAGTATGAGAGAGAAACAAAATCACACGTACACGAAAGCTTACATCAGTTTTTTCATATAACCCTTAATAAAATGATAGAAACTTCTGATGTATAAACCCATCAGCAATGACGCTTGCCAATTTCTGGCTGAAATTTTTGTCAATTGAAATTAACAAAATGTCAGTTGTAATTGGGAATTCCCAATTGAAATTCAAAAAAGCCAAATTATAATTTAGGAAAACCAAGTGTATTTTAAAATTATAAATTAAATTCAAAATATTCCGAATGAAATTCAGAAAAGCCCAACTAAAATTCAGAATTAGGACATTGAATTTTAATTGAATATCCTCACTCTCATCTTGAACAAATGCTTCAAAAACTCCAGTATCCTCATTTAAGCATAAAAACAATAAATATTAAAGTATTTCCTAAGTCCATTGAGAAAATGATTACCTCTGTGGTCTAATTTGGATACTTAGTTTGCAATTGAATCCCGAAATAGTACTAAAAACTTTTCAAGAAAACTCGTACTATTTTATTTTGATATAAAACTAAACGTATAATTTTTAAATTAAAATCACATTTTTAAATCATAGGCGGCTACACAGCAGTTTTTGCTAACTCCGAAACCAGTAAAGATAACTCGAATTTAAAATGTGTTTACATTTTTTATAACTTTTATAACTTTTGCTATAATAACATATTAGTTAAATAACGTTATTTGTTCATCCCGAAAAGTGCCAGTATATGTAAAAAAAGTATCAAAATAGTCGAACTTATTTAAAACAAAATCTATTTCACAAATTAAAATGTAATTTTTGAGTTCAGCTACTTAAAATACAATAGAAAAAATAGTCCCTCGCGCGCAGAAATAAATAATTTTTATCACTTTTGAGTATTTATGAATTTACATTAGTGTTTCCAATGCGGTTAATCGAGTAACCGAATCCTCAAATAATCGCCTCTATTTGGATTAATGTCAAAAATAATAATAAAATACATAATTATTCGACCAGAATAATCGGTTTATATAGATCGATTATACACTCACCAAAAAAAGTCTGTAATGGCAACTGAAAATTTTGCTGTTATTACGGGAAATTCTGCTAATTTGAGCCCAGCGGTATTTTTTGCTAATCTTAGCAACACATGTCTGCTGACGTGTAGTACAATGAAATTAGTAGAAAAATTAGTAGCCGCTACTAAATTTTAGTAGACTTTTTGTAAAGTGGAATTTAAAATCTGTTTGCTAAAATCAGCAAAAAAAATTACTAAATACTATTAATATTAGTACAAAGTTTTAGATTTATTTTTTTTATCGAGCATCAAAAATTTTGATTATATTTTTTAAAAAATGTTTTATACAAAATGAAAAAAAAATCAAAGGCTTAAAAATCTTAAAAATTGTTAAAACTTACACGAATTTATCATTTTGTTTTAATTTGGTAATTTCTGTTTTGAAAAATATTTTAGTCAATTTTTTTTACTTTTAAGGTTAAATTAAATTGTTTTTAGGGCTGACTTAAAAAAAACCCCTTTTAGTGCTATTTTAAGTGGATGTCCTCTTTTTAGACATGAGTCGGTATCTTCACTTCCGATCCTTTTTTTAATCCTATGTAACATTTTAGGGCAATTTAAGTTTATATGTATAAGTTTAAATTATTAGAAATAACATTTCCTTCCACTTTTTTAAAATTAGTAATTTTTCTTGCTAATTTTGACAAACCGGTTTTCGAAAATTTGTAAAATGATTTCTGAAATTAGCAACGAAAATTTGTAGATATTCTGTAAAAATTCTGTAATTTGAAAAATGTAAATAGCAAAAAGATTTGCTAAATAATATTTTTTTTACTAAAAATCAGTACAAAAATAGTAAAGTGGAATTGAAAACCGTTTACAAATTTTTCTACTAACTTTTTTTTCTGAGTGTACGGTTTAAATTTTAATATGGTTTCTTCCGTTATTTTTTCCTTTAATTTTCCTAATTTTACATTAAAGCAGATCTTTATGTTATTATTGATGAAAAAAGTACATTTATTTAACATTTAACGATTTATCGTCAGTTATTCCGATTAATCGACCCGATAACCAATTAATAAATATTTCGAATAATGCCCTAACTAGTTAAACGGCAGGCTCGAATAATTGGAAACAATAATTTGCATACAACCAGTAGGTGTGAGGATGGCGACAGGCGTTGATTACAGTTCTTCGGTATTAGTTCACATCACACTACTTTGCTTCTGTTCCTGGCGGTATATGTATGTACCCAGGTAGAAATTGGCCACGGTACAAAAACGTAGGACTAAGAAAGCACTGTTTTGTTTTCTGCAAATTTATAACAATTTACTAATTTAACTATTTTATTCACAAATTTATTTGATCACCATATATTTCCGTGACTAAGTAAACACATACGTGTCAGAAAGAGCTGCCGTAATCTTAAAACTCAAGGGAATATTTTTCGGTTTCTATTCAGCGAATATATCAAGGGAAATTTATTTGTGATGAACTTGTAGTTTTCTGTGACTTTGTGCAATATTATTTTTATCATGATTGCCAAAAATAATCCAGAGACATGCAGTTGTATGTACATGTAAATTCATAAAAACTTTGTTGAAAATACTTAATAATAAAACAAATTTTTAACAACAATATGTAATTTGAGAATGCTTCACCACCACGTTTTTAATTATTTTTATAACACTTCCAGTACATAGAATTATTTTTTAAAGTACTGGTAAACTACTGATTATTTTTATTGAATTTTTATACCCTTCACCATAGGTGGAAGGGTATATATAAGTTTGTCATTCCGTTTGTAATTTCTACAATATTGATCTTAGACCCTATAAAGTATATATATTCTGGGTCCATATGAAGAGCGAAGTTGATTTAACGATGTCCGTCTGTCCGTCTGTCCGTCTGTCCGTCTGTCCGTCTGTGTGTTGAAATGGGTTTTCCGAAGAACCCAGACATGATGAGGACTTGATTCTTTTTTATTTCTGTTACATGTGATCCATTTCTGTTTGCTATTAAAAATCAGACAGATCGGTTAATAAATGGCTGAGATATTAGCAAAAAACCAGGACTGCCTCTAATTTTTCCAGTAAAATCCCTTTGTTTAATAAGAGTGTGAAGATAAATACGTAGGTTAAATACGTTTCACAACTATTGTGAATGATATAAATAAAAAATAAATAGTAGTGTCGCCAACTTTTTTTTGCCTAGAAAATGCCAAATTTGACAAGAAAAGCGCTGGAAAAATATAAATTTGAGATTTTACATGACATATTATTTTGGATTAAAATTTTTGGACATTTAAGAAAAAATAAATGGGGATACCGCTTGTTTGTGGAGAGCTATGAGGTAGTAGATTCCAACGATGTATTCATCTCCTTCAGAATACCATGGTAAAGGGTATATAAGATTCGGCATAGCCGAATTTAGCCGCTCTTACTTGTTTATACTGTACGTGGGCGGACAATAATTTCGTGACTTTTCGAACTTCTCTCATAGTTATATGAAATACAATACTGCTCACATCAAGTACCACCTATTAATAGACTACTGTCAAATTTTAAGTAAGTTCCGTCATTTACTTTGCTTTTAACAGCTGTTCGAAACATACAACCTCGTGGCTTTTTTAAAAATTGAAAATAAGTGAATTTCGAGTGCTAATTAAACATTATTTTTTGCGAAAAAAAAACTTCAATCAAACCAAGGAAAAGCTTGACAAATACTATGGGGACTCTGCACCATCTATTTTAATGTCGAACGTTCTGAACGCCCAGTTACGGTCTCTTCACCCAAAACAATTGAAAAAATTGTGGACGACATAGGCATCTCACATTGCTAAGTGGTTTCAATTTTGAACGATCCCTTGGGTATGAGAAAGCTTTCCGCAAGAATGCTGCCGCCTTTGCTCACAATCGACCACCAACGGAATAGTGTGACAGCTTAGTTTCCATAGCAAAAATCCATGAAATAGACCACGAATTGCCCCTCATTCGCCTTATTCTCCGGATTTAGCCCCTAGTGACTATTTACACACGCAGAGAAAAAACATGGTTGAAATATAATCACTGCTACTATATTGTGCTTGCTGCAATCGGGTATGGTTGTCACAACCAAGTTATTGGTTTTCTAACCATCAACATGGTCGCTACCATCATTATTTAGTAAATATTTCACTATTTTCACTTTCTATTTTATATTATGATTGGCTGTAATCATACTGAGGTAACAAAAATTATGTCTATGAAAAAATAAGATAATTATGCAACGATAAAATGCTGGCAACAATCAATAAAGAATTATACATCAAATAAAACATGACTTTAACATTTACAGTCATAATATTGTCTTGTTTTCATAAAAACCACTGAACGAAAATTCCTTATACATATAATATTATTTACACTAATCAATTCATTGTCAAAAAGATTCTATTGAAAGATTTTATATTTTTTAATTCTTTTCAATAAAAAAAATTAGAATTAAAAAAAAAAAGAAATATGTTTGTTAATTCATTTCTTGTAAAAAGTTCTCAAAATATTAATAAAATATTTTTTATAAGAAAAAGTCTGTAGAATCCATGATTTTTATTTTTTTTTTGTATGAAAAGTTTTCTTATACAAAATATTAGAAATTTATAAATTTATCTGATAAAAACATTTTTAGATTCTATAGACTTTTCCTTAAACTAAACTTCTCAGATTCTCCAAACTGTTTCTTAGATAAAAGTTCATATATTCCAAACAAACTTAGATTCTAAGGCATTTCTTTGAAGGAAAAATTCATAGATTCTGAAGAAAATACTTAGATTCTAAGGACCTTTTCTAGTAGAATTATTCTTAGGTTCTAAAGACTTTTTCTTAAAGAAAAATTTCTAAAAACTTTTTAAAAAAATCTTAAAAATGTCTTAAGATTTTTTTTTATTAAAAATTTAAAGAGATTCTAAGAGCATTTCCTTTAAGAAATTTTCTTAGATTATAAATGATATAATGATAAGCCAGGAATCATAATATAGTTATGAGGTACCATAATATGATAACATTTTGAGCATACTATGATTACGTGCGATCATCAAATTGGAAGAGCATCATATATTTTTGGGATTATGGCTGTGCCAACTATAGTCGTACTATAATATAGTTATCATATTATAATAATAAAATAACCATAATTTTACCATAAAATGGTCCCTAAAGTTATATTATGATTCGAAACTATGAAAAAGTTCTGTAAATTTAAAAATATTTCTTTAAAAAATTACTTTTTAAAGAAAAATATGTAATTCAAAAAAATTTTTAAATTCTAAGGACTTTTTAATATAAAACAGATTCTATAGACTTTTTTAATAAAAAAAACAACATAGATTCTATGGACTTTTTCTAATAGAAAAATTTTAAGACTCTAAGGATATTTTTTTAGATAGTCCTTAGAGTTTGATCATTTTTTTTTAGAAAAAGTCCTTAAAATTTAAGAATATATTTACTAAAAAAATCCTTAGAATCTAAGAATTTTTTGTTCAAAGAAAGGCCTTAGAATCTTTGTTCTTTTAAGAATATATGAGTTTTTATCTATTTTTTTTAAATTTATTATTGTTTTTATTTAAAGGAATTAAAAAATGTAAAATCTTTATATAGAATCTTTTTGACAGTGAATTTTTCGACAATGAACTGGCAAGTGTAAATTTCTAAAATAAAACCCCCCAGGTGAAAGCGATCTTATATTATAATTTTTACATGGGAGACTTAACTGATAATTTTTTTTTTATGAAAACAAGACAGTAATATGACTGTAATTATCAAAATCATATTTTATTTGATTTATAATAATTCATTTATTGTTGTCAGCATAATTATTATATTATTCTTCTTTCATAGTCAGAATTTTTGTCACCACAGTATGATTACAGTCAATCATGTTATAAAATAGAAAGTGGCAATTATGAAATAATAAAATATTTACTATAATCATGATGGTAGCAACCATATTGATGGTTAGAACATATTTATAAACCAATGACTTGATTGTAATAACCACACCCGAATGCACCAAGCATAATATAGTAGCTGTGGTCGTGTTGCGTGTACTGTACCGTTTGTGTTTTTCTATCTGGGTAGTTATTGTTACAGTTGAAACTGTTAGTTGTTAAAAATCGTTTTCGTGTACGGATTGAAGTAATTGTTTACATGCACACTTCCTTAATTATTCAGCAACTAAGTGGTCATGGGCGCCAACAACTACAAACAAATCAAAAATTCATGTTCATTTTCTAATTGACTTTATATGAAAAAATCGATTTTCCCCCGTTGTTCCATAGATATTTTAATCGTACATACGCTCATACTTAAATATTTGTAAATCCAATTCATATATGTTTGGGCCTTAAAGGACTCGGAACAATTTTTCTGTTAATTTTTTAGGACAGAAATTATTGACATAATTTTTTTTTTTATATGTTGTTTACTTTGAATGGTAATTACAAGGGCAAGGAAATTTATGCACTATAAATATTAAATATGCATTTAAAATATGAACTAAAAATATGTATTGTTGAAGAAATAACACACTTCAAAATATAAAAATTAAATCTAAATATATATATATATATATCGCTATTCCAATAATACTTGGGACTAGTGAATTGAATGGACTAAATTAATTGGCGCTTTCAGTAGCATTATTTGCCAAATTATAGTTGATAAGTACTAAAGAAGAAAAAAAAGTAAGATTAACACAATTATTTTTTTTTTTAATATTCGATTTTTATCCAGTACACGTTTCTAGAGCCTGATTCACCATGATAAAACTTGATTAAATAATGAAAACTTTATTTTAAAGATCAATACTTAAATATTACATTACTTGCGGGCAAAGCTCGTTACGTTGTGAGCGTTGCCCGGGCTAACGCCCGGGAATATACGGAGTTCCCAGATAATTACCCGGAGCCCCCAGTTTGTACCATGTCCCAGACCAAAATTCTAAGATGTACCTTAATAATAAGTTAGCCCATACTTCTGGTAGCAAATATTAAAAATTTCAGGGTTTTCCCTTTAAACTATCATTTTTACCATGTACGTGGCTAAAATTCCAAAATGTAGCTGGTCATTAAGTTAGCACATACTCCAGTTCACATATTTAAAATTTCATGTTTTTGTCTAAATCGGTGTGGGCAGCCCGTTAAGGAGGAGACTGTTCACCTTTTTCCCCCTCCCCGTACACATTCCCAAAAATCCAACCTAGGTTAATGTCTACACTGCAGGAGAAACCTTTGCATCAAATTTCAACTTACCAGCTCCAGCGGTTTTGGAAAGACGTCAAGTGTGAGAATTTTTTACTTTTCCGCCCCTCCCGGTTGACTTTTCCAAAAATTACGTCTTAACTGTTATCTACACTGGTGATGGAGCCTGAATACTAAATTTCAACTTCCTAGGTCCAGTGGTTTGTGCAGGCTGTTAATGGGAAGACTTCATCGATGAGTTAGCACATACTTCAAGAATAGCATATTTTAAATTTAAGGTTTCTAGCTACGCCGCAGGAGGAACCTACATATCAAATTTTAGCATCCTACTCCCTGCAGTTTGGGCTGGGAGATTTTGAATGAATTGAATAAATATTTACATATTTTCACATTTTCTTATTTACACATTTGCACATGTGCATATTGACACATTTGCACATTTACATTACCATCAAACCATCAATCTATCAAACCATGCACATTTGCATATTTTCACATTTCAACTTTTGCACTTTTTGCAAATTTTCACATTTGCACATATGCACATTTGTAAATTTGCACATTTGCACTTAAAAATTTGCACTTTTGCAAATTTGCACATTTACATTGGAGGAGGAATCTATGTACGAAATTTTAACTTTCCAGCTCAAGCGGCTTTGGCAGGCCGTCAAGGAGGAGAATTTTCTATTTTTGCCCCTCCGCGTCAGATTTTCCAAAAGTCACGTCTTATCTGTTATGACGTCTTATCTGTTATCTACACTGGAGAAGGAGCCTGCATACCAAAAATCAACTTCCCATTTCCAACGGAAGACTTTTCGCCCTTTAAATCCCCATTTATACCACATCCCTGGTGAAAGTTCTAAAAGGTACCTCATCAAGGAGTTAGCACACACTCCCAGAAAGGCATATTTAAAAATTCAGGTTTCTAGCTAAAGGGGTTTAGGCAGGCCCTGAAAGGGGAGTTTTTCCTCCTTTTTGCCCCTCCCCGAAAGAATTTCGAAAAACCCCGTCTTAGCGGATGTTTACGCCGGAGGGGGAACCTTTGGACTTTTGCAAATTTTCACATTTACACTTTTGCAAGTTCGCACATTTGCACTTTTGCACATTTGCACATATGGACATATGTTCATTTGTACATTTACATATACATTGGAGGAGGAATCTATGTACCAAATTTTAGCTTCCCAGATCAAGCGGTTTTAGTAGGCCGTCAAGGGGGAGAATTTTCAATTTATTGCCCCTCCGCGTTAGATTTTCCAAAAGTCACGTCTTATCTGTTATCTACACTGAAAATTCAGCGGTTTGGGCAGGCCGTTTGGGGGGACACTTTTCCCTTATTGCCCCTTCCCCTAGAAATTTGCAAAAATCCTACCTAGGTGAATGTCTTCACCTCTGGTGGAACCAATATACACAACTTCCGTCGACAGGCCGTCGAGGGGGAGAATTTAACCCTTTTCTGCCCCTCCCCGTTGGATTTTTCAAAAATCAGGTATTGGCTGTTATCTACACTGGAGAAGGAGCCTGCATACCAAATTTCAACTTCCTAGGTCCAACGGTTTGGTCAGCCCATAAATGGAGAGACTTTTCGCCTTTAAACCACTATTTGTACAACGTCACTGGCCAAAATTCTAAAATGTACCATATCAAGGAGTTAGAACATACTCCCAAGAAGGCATATTTCAAATTTCAGGTTTCTAGCTAAAGGGGTTTAGTCAGGCCGTGAAAGGGGAGCTTTTCCCTTTTTGCGCCTCCCCGAAGGAATTTCCAAAAACCCCGTCTTAGCGGATGTCTACGCCATACAAAATTTCAGCCTCATACCTCTTGCGGTTTGGGCTGGGCGATGTTGAATGAGTCAGTAAAGTTATACCTTTATAAAGGGTGTCCCAAGAAGAACGCAATTTTTAAATTTTAAATAAAACACAGATATTTAAAAAAAAATCGTGAAACTTTATTATATCGTAAAGTAGACAGAATGAGGTTATGTATGGAACAATATATCGTGCAGATGGCCGCCGCGGCTTTGCTGGCATGCACGCGATCTTTTCCCAAAAAAAAATTATAAACAATACTTTTTTCATTAATTACGCTGTGCAAAAAATTTTGGGTAAAAAATTCTTTTCCGAATAAGACCAACGGGAAATTAATGTTGACTATCAGTAGACTAAAACCCCCAAACGGTTTTAAAACTTTAATTCGTATTGTAAATTTATAGCTTTTTAAAGTCGGTAAGAATGCACTTTTTCATTTTTAAATAAAAACAAGTATTTCTTGAGATAGTTGTGATGTTTTTATTGGATTGTAAAGAAGACATGTTACGATTGAGTATGCAATAAAATATCCGTCAAATGAGCGGCCGTTACTCTTTGTGAAGGTGTTTTGTCAAAATTCGCACTTCGAAGCACTATGCAGCTTTGTGGAAATTGAAGTTATTGAAAACAATGCCAAATGTTTTCGAGTTTTTGGTGACACTTTCGCTTACAGCAGCAATGTTTTCAAGACTTGTCCATAACCGACCCAGTTTCTTCAAATTTTTTGAGCACTCTTTGAATGTTTGACACATCAGGTGCATTTTCTCGACTGAAAGTTCTTCGAAGTTTGCGAAGTTCTTTCGTGAAGCCCTCCACTTTTAATAATCGGAATAAACATATATAACAACTGGTAAATTTCAGAGTTGCCACTTGTACATAAAAAAATTACAATAAATTTAAAAAAAAAGTGCTGTTACTGAGAATGTAATATTTAATCCAATAAATTAAAAATTAAATTAGTAAATTAAACAATTGAAATTGAATATAAATTTATTTTTTTTTTATTTTTGTGGTTTTAATTTTATTTGTGCCCATTTTTGGTACATTTTATGTGGGTTTCAAGTATTTCGGTACAATTTTCACAATACAATTTTTGTACTTTGTTTTATTTTTTAATAAGAAAAATTAAAAGAAAATGGAAAGGCTTCTTAGGGCATTTTATAGAGAACAATATAGTTTGATATTTTTTTAATTAGAATTAAAATAAATAAGGTTAGGAAGCTTTAAAAAAAATCCTTTGAGAAACATGAAATTAAAAATTTAAAAAAGCAAAACAATTTATGCAAATGTACAACAATACTTGGTTTAGGTGAGCTGTAAATATGGAATAATTTGGAATTTTAATATAAAATTGTTAATGATATTTTCATGGACTACATAAAAAATTAGTACAAAAGTGTTTTAAAAGTGCTCTAATTAAAATAAACTAATTACATATTTATAAGCGCGAAACGGACAAAAATTCGTTTCTATCGGTGATTACAAAAAAAAAAAATAGTTCAATTTTTAATTTAAAGATAAATTAAAATAAATACTTGATCAATTAAATCAGAACAGATAAATATTTATACTAACTTTTTTATGACTGCACTTATCAGGCATTTGATAATGTCTTAAATAAAAACAAACTTATTGATGAAAGCGAAGAAGAGTCAGAAAAGGCACTTGAACTTCTGTCTTTTTCAGACTCTGATTCTTAGAGTGACATTATCTATGATTTCCTACAGCATCCAGCACAGAAAAGACCTCGAACTAACTTATAAAGTGTAACGTTTTTTTTTTAATTAATAACATACAATAGTTATTCAGATGTATATTACTTGACCCAATCTGTCAGATCAGATTTCACCATAATTTGTGTAAATTGGAAAATGGTGAAATATAAGGTAATTTTAAAAGGCTATAAAAAATCAGTAAGAGCCATTTTAAAGCAATTATTGCGTGCAAATTTTGTTTGTTGGCGAACGGGGCGGAGAAGCAAGCACGGATTTCGTTTTTCGTATTCTGCTGCAGGGATGGAAAACATGGTACAATTGTACTTTTTTTTGTACATTTTTACCTTGGTTGGTACCGCGGTACTACCGCGGCTCATTTAGTACAATTTGAAATTTTTCCAAATTTTCAATTTATAACTTGATAAAACAACATAACATAAAGTCGACTTTTTTTAAAAGCAACTTTAAATTAAAAACCTGTTTTTATTTATTCAGCTACTACAGTAAAAAAATTTAGTTTTAAGTTGAACCGGCTCTAAATTGGTGTCACATCAAATGTATCAAATGTTTCCATACACGTTGTACTAAAATATTCGGAAGTGGCAACATTGAACAGCTGATTTTAAATTACCTCTCAAAACAAAAAAAAACAAAAAAGTGTATTATTGTTAAAAAGCTATTAAATGCCTTTAAATTGTTTAATAGCAAATCCTGAAAAGGTTAAATTGCCCTCCAAGGGAGGCGGAAAACCAGAAAAAAAGGTGTAATATAAAAATTAGTGTAAAATTTTACAAAGTTTTGTGGGAATTATACGACTACATAAAATTAACGATAAATTTTGTTTCATCCGGTCAATTTAAATTTTTTAAATCTTTTTAGTGTCTAAGCAAATCTGACTCAATACGATAAAATTGTTAAAAAAAAAAGCGGGAAAAAATTTTGGTACCGTGAGGATCGAAAAAGTACAATTTGTTTGTCTGGTTGGTACAATAACAGAAAACATATTTTCCATCCCTGTTCTGCTGTATTCTTCTTTTCTTGCTTCATTCACATTAGGTTTTAGTGCAACAAAAGTCACCGTTTAAAAAGACATAACTTTGAATGCAACTTTGAAAAGGAAATCAAGAAAATTGCACGCAATCAACTGCATCGTATGAATTGGTTCTAAGAACTAACTTTGTTAATCATTGAATTTTATTATCAAAATTCGTGCTATGGGAGAAATGAGTTTCTTTAATTACGTCCATTTTATGGTCATGATAATCGACCCAAAGCTGTTGTGACCAAATTTCGCACCAGTTCCACTTTTTCCACCAACCTGTATGCGAAGAGTGCGTACCGAGGACAATATTGCTGCTGTATCGGTCAGTATCACTGAAGATCGCGATATGTAAATTTGTCGCCTTTCTCAACAATTGGGCGATGATTTTTGTGCCCAAAATGGAAGAACTGGACTTGTTTGACGGTGCCACATACCACACGGCACTCTATACCATGAACTTATTACAAAGCGATTTTGGTGAACAAATAAATTCAAGGGACAAGCCAGCCACAATTCCAGACCTGGAGGACAACATTACAGCTGCCGTTGGTAAGATACCAGTCGAAATGCTGGAAAAAGTATGTCAATGTTGGAGCTTACGGATGAACCATCTACGGCGTAGCAGCGGGCAACATTTACATGAAATAATTTATAAAAAATAAATCTCAGGTATTCATTTATTACCCAAAATAAATATTTCATTCACTTTTGCGAATTATCTGTGTTTCTTTCCAATTTTCAAAAATCAACATTTTGCACTGAAATGATATAAAACAAAATTTAAAAATCCGATAGAAAATGTTAAAAAAAAAAAAAATGTTTAAAAAAAACTTGAATTTTCTTCACGCTCTATGTTAATCGTGAGGTTGTTTTTGTTGTTTTACATGTTAATTTGTTTTATAAGGTTGTTCTAAAAATGCACAAAATGATTATGTATTTGACTATGAGTCTACATCTAACTAACGTTTCAGGATAACTTAAACGAGTATAAAACTCATTCCTTTTTATTTTAATTATAATTATATTCAATCATATTTGCTACGAAACGAAAACAGTTTTTACCTTACGTTTGTTGTGTCCACTATAAGTTGCGTTAATGTAAAGCTAATGTTTTAGACATTTCCCACACTATAAAATCATTAGACCGTATAGTTTGTCAGGTTGTACCCTTAAATCTACAAATATTATACCACTACATAGTTAGTACATGTATGTATACAAACACTAACTATAACAAGAATTTAACAACCCCCGCTATGTCAAATAAACAACAACAACAAAAATGATCAAATCGATCATTATCATATTCATATAAGAAATGCAACATGGGCTCACATTTGACACCAAGGATTAATTATGCTTTTTTTCTTTGAAAAGCTACAACTTACGAGGGTAAATGAAAAAATCTTTAAACTATAATTTCATATTTTGAATGAATTATTTATATAAACTTCTAATGTTTAATTAAGGGGTGATTCCATGCAGCTTATTAAAAAAAACATCAGTTGACTACACTCTATCCAATCACCCTGAAATTTTGCAATGTATTTTCAGGTGTTTTAAATTTTCAAAAATTTTTGTCATTGGCATCTAATCGCTATTTCAAGTTGGGATTTTTAATAAATATTTAAAATACACAATAGTAATATTTTTATAATTGTTGTCCCATCATTTTCATATATACGAGTACCTCAATTCAAAGATTGATCTTTCTACCCTGTAACACATAAAACCTAAATTGTATGTCGTTTTTAAAAAGCATAGAAAATATTTCTTTAATTCGCATATATCTGAAAGCACGCCTTATTATTTTTTTTTAATTTTTTCTCATATTTCGGTCGATGGATCCACTACAAAAAAAAATCCCTGTTAATTTTTTTTGTAGAGGTTCCATCGACCGAAATATGAGGAAAAAAAATTTTTTTTTTTCTCAATTCTTTTATTTACAATCTATCCATTTAAGGATAATAAGTAAATTTTATAACAATAAAAACAAATAACATTATTGCTGAACTCCATTGAGAACAACAATGTGCATAAAATCATAAGGATAGTAAAAAATTAAACAATATTAACAAATTTATACGTAAATACAAGATAATAAGGAACTAACTTCGAAACGGCAAATCTAGGATATGAAATCTTTTAAGCCTTCTAACTTCTTCTGTGTCATCAAGTAGGGCTATAGCTAACGGGTTTATATGGTTACTTAATCTCCCCAAATAGTTATCACTGAATCTTCTGATTTCATCTATAATCTTTGGAATAAAGAGATCGTCATGAATCGATTTATTTGATACAAACCAGGGAGCGTTTACAATTGACCTTAGAGTTTTTGACTGATACCTTTGTAAGATTTCGATATTGGAATTGCTCGCAGTTTCCCATAGCTGTATTCCATATGTCCAGATAGGTTTTAAAATGGTTTTATAAATCAAAACTTTATTTTCCATGCTTAACTGAGATTTTGGGCCCAATAGCCAGAAGAGTCGCTTTGTTTTGATATTTAATTGCTGCTTTTTTACTTTGATATGTGTTTTCCATGTTAATCTTCTGTCAATATGCATCCCTAAATACTTTATGCAATGACTTTGAGGAATTAATCTATTATTTATATATACATTGCTACAATTGCCGCGTCGTAGTGAGAAGGTTATATGTAGGGATTTGTCAGTATTGACTTTAATATTCCATTTGTCTAACCAAGTTTCAATTGCATTAAGCTCTCTTTGCACAATATTTGATGCATTGTTTGGACATATATCAGAAGCTAGTACTGCAGTGTCGTCTGCATATGTTGCAACAAGTACGTTTTCAGCTATTGGCATATCTGATGTAAATATAGTATAGAGAATTGGTCCTAAAACGCTACCCTGTGGTACGCCTGCTTTGATTTCATAAATTTTGGAGAATTCATCATTAACTTTAACGTAAAAATATCTGTCTGTTAAATAAGATTTTAGCAGTAAATAAAAAGGTGTTGGAAGTAGTTTTTTCAATTTGTAGTATAACCCAGTGTGCCAAACTTTATCGAAATGAGGAAAAAATAAAAAAAAAATAATTAGGCGTGCTTTCAGATATATGCGAATTAAAGAAATATTTTCTATGCTTTTCATTGGAAACAAACAGCTCAATCATATAATTTGTTTTCTCATATTTTGAATTATAATACTAATTTTAATATATTCTGATTCTTAATCTGTTTTCCAAAAATTTTTATGAGGTCAAAATATTGATAAATCGCGTTTGAAAGTATAAAAAGTTATTATTTGTCCGTTTTTATTATTCTGACTAATTCGGCCCTTAATTTATCTTTTTTAACACTTATGTGGTTTAATAGAGATGATTATTGCTTCTTATTATTAGCGGACCAGATCCGCAGTGTCCCTCCTTCTAAGACGCTGATGGCCGTGATTATTAGTTAAGTTACGGGCTAGTATGTTGGGATGTGTTTCCAGTTTTGTTAAATAACGTTGACAATGTCTTATAATTTTATCTTTGATCAGGGGTACATTCAGATCTTTATGTATGTTGTAATTCCTAACATACCAGGGTGCGTTCGTGATCGTCTTCAAGAATTTATTTTGCATTCTCTGTAGTTTTTCTATATTGGACGCAGAGGCAGTACCCCAGAGCTGAATTCCGTAACACCATATGGGTTTCATGATCGAATTGTAAATGAGTAATTTGCAGTCCAGGCCTAGTTTAGAGTTTCTGCCAGTTAGCCAAGCGAGTTAAGCAGTTTTTAGCTTCATCTGAGTTATTTTCGCATCTTTATGATTTTTCCACGTGAAACGACGGTCAAGGTGAATAGCGAGATATTTCACACATGTGTGTTGAGGTATATTCAGATTATTAATTTTAATGGGTTGGCACGTCTCTTTTCTCAGTGTAAAAGTAATGTGGATACATTTCTGTTCATTCACCTTAATTTTCCACTTATCCAACCAAGCTTCCAATTGTGAAATGTGAGTCTGTAACATTCTAGACGCTATTTTTGAGTCATCATGGATGCTTAAAATTGTAGTATCGTTAGCGAAAGTCGAAGTGTGGGTATAAATATCTAATGGCATGTCTGAAGCATAAAGGATATATAACAGAGGACCCAAAATGCTACCTTGTGGAACTCCGGCTTGTATATCTTGAGTAGAGCTGACAAAACTTTTTTAAGCAAGAGTGAATTTCCGATTTGTTATATAGCTTACGAGTAGCTTGTGAGTATTTGTTGGTAACAAAAATTTTATTTTAAACAGTAAACCTTTATGCCAAACATTATCGAAAGCCTGTGAAACATCGATAAAAAGGGCAGAGCAATATTTTTTCTCCTCGAACGTTTTTCTGACAACAGTAACTAGGCTGTGGGCTTGCTCAATGATGCTGTATTTTCCTCTGAACCAAATTGGTGTGCTGGAATACAGTTGTTTTGTTCTACATAAACAGTAATCTTTTCCATTAGGATTTCCCCAAACAGCTTTGACAAATTGGATAAAAGGCTAATAGGCCTATACGATTCCAATTTTGTGTTATCTTTGCCTGGCTTGGGTATAAATTTAACCAGTAAAACTTTCCATAAAGAATTATCTTTAATGCTATACGGGGTAACTCCAAAAGCATCTTGCTACTGATTTCATCGATACCAGGGGTTTAGTTTAAAAATAGCCTTTTCGACCTCTCTCATCTCAATCATCAATCG
Organism: Eustalomyia histrio; assembly: GCA_949748255.1. Taxonomy (NCBI): domain Eukaryota; kingdom Metazoa; phylum Arthropoda; class Insecta; order Diptera; family Anthomyiidae; genus Eustalomyia; species Eustalomyia histrio. The sequence continues at coordinate 124,251,920 of OX456524.1, forward strand.
GGCAGCTGCTCGGTGCTGGGGTAAAATCGGTGGCAACTCTGTTACAGAATTTGTCATATTTGGCGTGAATACTTTTTTTAAATGTTCTACAAACAGATCTCCTTTTTCAGTATCATTTCTAGCCCAATATCCGTCTGATTTTCTCCAAGGAGGCTTACATAAGACAGGTCTTTTTAAATTTTTCGTTGCACACCATAATGAGTAATCAGTTCCTGATTTTGGATATAAATTTTCAAGATATCTGTTTAATGAAACAGTTCTCTTATGTTCAAGTAGCTTTCCTAATTTTTTTGTGCATTCTTTCAACCGTTCCTTAAGTTGACGAGATCTGTGCTGTTGCCACTCTCTTCGAAAAAAAAAACAAAATATATTTACATGCCTATTCAAAGGAATTATTGTCTTCGCAATTTCTGACTGAAATAGATTGATTTCCAAGTCAAAATTTTAAAAAATGAAAAGACAAACAAAAATTAGAAAATAATACAATTCAGGAAATCCAAAAACAAAATCGATTTGAAATCGATCGGTTTTCAGATAGTGTATAGTTTTAAGATTTTCGTATCAAAAAATTAATGTAGTACTGGTTCGATTCCCTTCTATTAGTGGCCAATTCCGTGTAACGAACAAATAAATCCTGATATTTTTATAGCAATTAAATAAAAAATATTAGATTTTGTCTAAGTTTAGAAAGTGTAGAAACTTGTATTTAGCGACACTTCAACCTTCAACTTTTTTTGGACAGATTGAACAAAATTCATCAAATTTTGTAATAATTTTACGCTCAAAGTTGTACTTTGTATAAAAACGCAAAAAAACATCCAAGGAATGTCTAAATAGGGCTAAAATAATGGCTAATGGCTATATAAAATTTTTTCTGGCAAAGCGTGTTAAAAAGCAAAATCACACATTACCAAATAATGGGTAAAGTAATGTATAGCCATAGGAGACGACGCATTACGCCTTACTTCATTGATGAATTTTATAGGCGTTGAGCCTCAAAGTAATGTATGCATTCTTACGAATATGCTTCCAAAAAATAAAAAGTAATGGGTTACCTTTTTGCAGATAGGGATTCAAATTATTATAAATATTGCTTTCTGTATTCTACGTATGATTTCAATAAATTTGTCAGCTTTAGAGTCATTATTTTGTCATTTTATGTTAATGATAAATAATTTTATATACTTCGGGTTTTTTTGGATAATAATGTTTTTAATACTTAAGAATATTTTAATTGAAAGATATAAAAATCTATTTATACTATTTAAGTTTTGTTGATTTTTTCGTTACAAATTTTTTTTGCAAATGAGTTAAAAATCATAATTAGATAAAAAAATTAATTTTCTTTAAAAATGTTTTTTGTTTGAAATTTGTATTATTTCGTTGGGGTATTTTAGGGTAACGGTATTTGAATTAAAAGTTATTGCTGTTAATGGTATTTTTTGGTGGTGTTGCCAGAAAAGTTTTTGCTCATATCGCCATTTGGAAAGTTGAAATTCCCAAAAATTCACAAACCAAATTTCCAAATCCCTTAATTTGTCCCAAATATAGTTATATTGGGGACAAATTTATATAACTATATATAATATTATATATAATAATATCTTATGAACGAAGAAAAAATGTGGAGAAATATTTAAAGCAAAAAAAATATGTATATAATTTTTCACCACTTATATCCTGTCAAACATTCCTAGTTCTTGTTGTCCCGAAATGGTTTAAGGTTTGAAAGTTTTGTAAAAAAAATATTAATAATAAAATAAAACTAAATTAAAATCACAAAAAAATGTAACTCCCTATTTGGGATTCGAAATCATTAACATGGGACCACATATACATATGTTAATATATCAAATTATATCTCTTACCATAACAAAAATACTCAAGATATGGAACTATATATAACAATATCTCAAATTTGTTTGCACATATTGTACCATATCAAAAAGTATTTCTTATATTAGAACAAATATTAAACCATATATAATTATATCTCATACCATATTAAAAAATATTATTGATAATGGACCATATATTATTATATCTCAAATATATAATAATAAATGGTTCCATATAAGCCATATTTATTTAGTCTATGGACACAAAACTCTTTACAGACTATAATTAAAGTAATTATAATATACAAATACTTTAAAATAAGTATAAAAAATATAAGAAAAATAAAATTATTATAATACAGCAAAAAGAAATAGTTTAAAATTATATATTGTTGTTCAAAATTCAATAAATTATTTTGATATTTTCTGAAGACTCAAATTAAAATCATTAAAAGTAATAAATGCGCGAGTTAGAGTACGATTGATAGCATAATTATTCCGATGAATTGGGACATTAAAGGTATCAATAAGACTTTTTTATGCAACATAAAATGGAATCGAAGATAGCAAGTCAGGACAGTCAATATTATGATTGATTATATCAAATACAAATAAAGCCGAAGGCACATATATTCATATTGAATAGATTCCAGGTTATAAAGAGGTCTTAAAGCCAATTTAAAAAAAAGTTGAACTCTCTCAATACGAGGGATATGGGTAGAGACATGAGGACTCCAAACCAAGGACCCTTGAAACCAGGATGAACAAACTACAAAATTTTTAGCCACGCATGATGCCAAATGATAAGACTACAAAAAATTCTTAGGCGACACAATGAAATTCTTAGGCGATTTACAACAACATTTAACCTTTAGCAATAGTACAACCACAAGTACAGTGAATGTGTTGTGAATGTATACATGTTTGAATTTTTTTTCCTAACATTTAACAAACAACAATATTAATTATTATTATTATAACAAACAAATTACTAATAATTACAAAAACAAATGTATATGTATGGTAAACGTGAGTATGAAAGAGACAAAAAACATCGGTAAACATGAGTAAGCAAGGGATAAACAACACAGAACAACAATTTGTTTTTTTTTTTTACCTGCATTAAAAAACCCCATTTTATATATTTAATATATAAATAATTAATAATTAATTAATAATTAATTTATTATTAATTAATATTGTTGTTTGTTGAATGTTAGGGGAAAAAATTCAAACATGTATACATTCACAACACAATCACTGTACTTGTGGTTGTACCATTGTTAGAGGCTAAATGTTTCTGTAAATCGCCTAAGAATTATTTGTAGCATCATGGCATCATGGCACCATGGCATCATGTTCATCCTGGTTTCAAGGGTAATTGCCCAAACGACAGAAGCATTTTCTAACTTCGATCTCTGTATAAGTTATATATAAATATATACAGTCCCGTGTAAGCCATATATATGGTGTTTAATATTATTTTATAGAGATCAATATATAACCATATAACCAGACATATATATGTTCCAATATAGGATAATTAAAAAAAAATTAATTTAAAAAAATTAATATATGGTAATGCATACTGATATATTAATATATGATAATATATTATTTGAAAGAACACATATGATTATATTTAAACTTATTTATTAAAGGGGTTATTCCGTAACTATATAAAAAGTTGTCACATTGAAATATGCCACTCTACCATATTTAGGATAGGGAGAGTCACAATAATGTTAAATTTTCCTAAATTCATATACAAAAATTTACCTAAATATAATTTTGATATTAGTGACTCAACCTACGTATATCAGAGTTACATATTTGAACGTGACAAATTTTCACGTAGTTATGTTACATAATAACCCCATAACTATAGTCTTGTTTTTTAACAATCTTATTAAGTTTTTCAAAGAAATAATAATACCTGCTTTAGTAAACAATTTATGAAATTTAATCAAACCAACCGTTTAAGGGTTCTCTTGCAAGTCACTTTGACTTTGAAAATGTGTGTAAAAAAATAAAATGTCTAAATTTCCATATTGCGTGTACTATATTTTTCGTAAAATAAATATTAATTTATTATCTGTATTTTATAATTATGTATGTATATTTTCTGAGCCTATTACGTTACGCCACCTTGCGATTTTTAAAATTATGAAAGAAGTAGTTCTTTTTACAAGGTTTTTTATCTTTCTTTTAATAAGAAAGTTACCATCCACTTTATTTGTTTATCTATTTTACCTAAACGGTCACCTTTTTATGACGCAATCAATTAGAGCAAACAATCCAAAAACAAGTTGTTTCGGAAGTATGTGCTAAAAAGACTGATTTTCAGTTAATTTTCCCACTGGGCAAAAAGAGCAGAATTTACATAAAATCTGACTTCACCAAATAACGTCTGTCTAATCTGTTGTTTATTATTCAGTTAGAGCCAATTTAGACTCTGACTTTGTTGCATGCAATTATTGCGTGCAATATTTATTTGTTGACGAGCGAGAAGCCATCGTACACCGCACGGTACAATTTTCGTTTTTCGTGCTTGTTTTGGTTATTTCTCTTTCGCACTCATATGTATTCTTCTTTTGTTGCTTCATTCACATTAAGTTTTAGTGCAACAAAGGTCACCGTGTAAAAAGACATAACTTTGAAAGTAACTTTGAAAAGGGAATTAAGAAAATTGCATGCAATCAATTGCATTGTATAAATTGGCTCTTACTGATGCCAAAGCACCATACACGATTGAACAGCACGTCCAAATAAAAAAAAATTAAAAGAAATGAAAAATAAAAACTCATCTTAAGCGACAAACCAATTTGCCTTATATAACACCACGCCAACCCACAGGAGGTTCACCAGGTACCAATGCATCGACAAAAAGTTACTGTTTGGTGCGGATTCTGCTGGCGGCGTCATTAGTCCGTACTTTTTTGAAAACGACGTTAGTGAGGCCATCACCGTCAACAGCGTGCGCTACACAGCGATGATAACCTATTTTTCAGCCCAAATTGAAGGATATGTACGTAGACGACATGTGGCTCCAGCAGGATATTGCTACGTGCTACAAAGCGGAAGCCATGATAACATCTTCCCTCCCTTATTGGAAAACCCTTAAGCTGTTTAAGTACTTAATATTTTAAAAAATTTAAAAAGTATTTTATATCAAACACAATTCTCAGAATGGTGAGCAATTTTTTAATTTATCACGTTAAAAAGTTATGAAATTAAAATTTTTTAAAAAATATTTAAAATTGGATTTGTAACACACACAATGCAATTCGATCAGAAGAAAATGGCACAAAAATATAAAAAGTTATATTTTGTTATATTTTTTTACCAAAGTAGATCATTTTAGACACCCAGAATGCTAAATGTGGTTTTACACACAATGTAAAGGGTGGTTAAATTTTAAGGGCCGATGTTGATTTCGAATATAACACAAATTATTTAGGAAATTATTGTCATTTCTTTTTATTATGATAATATGGTATGGTTCAATTATGTATGGAATAAAATATCGGCCAAATGGCCGCCGGGAATTCGGTGGCGCACCTCCATCCGATGGTCCAAATTTTCGATGACACTGAGGCATAATTGAGATTCTATGCCGTTAATGTGCCAAATTTTTTCATCCTTTAGCTCTTAAATTGTTACTGGCTTATCGACGTACACCCTTTTCTTCAAATAACCTCAAAGAAAGAAGTCAAACGGTATCAAATCACATGATCTTGGCGGCCAATTGACATCGCCACCACGTGAGATTACACGGCCATTGAATTTGTAGCGAAAAAGAGCCATTGTTTCGTTAGCTGTGTGGCAAGTGGCACCGTCCTGTTGAAACCACATATCGTACACATCCATATCTTTCAATTTGGGCTATAAAAAGTTCGTAATCATCTCAGGATAGCGAACACCATTCGCAGTAACTGCCTGACCGGCCGCCAGCCCATAAACCGCACCAAACAGTCACTCTTTGTGGGTGCATTGGTTTTTCGACAATCACTCTTGGATTATCATTCGCCTAAATGCGGCAATTCTGTTTATTGACGAATCCACTGAGGTGAAAATGTGCCTCATAACTGAAGATGATTTTCTTTGAAAATTGATTATCCACTGTTGCCATTTCTTGCCACCATTCTGAACATTGACGACGTTTGGAATGGTCAAGAGGCTTAACTTAAGTCAATTGCACCTTGTAAGCGTGTAAATACAAGTCTTTATGCATAATGTTCATCAACGACGAGCGTGAGAGGTGCAATTGTTGGGCACGACGACGAGTTGAGGTGGACGGCTCTTCAGCCACACTATCGCGAACGAGCATGCACTGCTGTTTTCACATATCCTACATACCCGGCTTGCTCAAATTTTTGCATGATTTTTCCGATTGCACGATTAAATTGACCGAAAAAATCACGGAGTGCACGATATGCATTTTGATTTGAACGCCCATTTTCATTATAAGCCTGAATAACTTTAACGCGTTGCTCGATTGCGTATCATTCCATGGTTCAAATTGAGTTAGTCTGAAATTGAGAAATGTCAAATGAAATGCAGAAAAAACATGACGTTTAGGTGTGGTTCACATTCAACATCAGCCCTTAAAATTTAATCACCCTTTATTTTACAATGGCTCTGTCAGCTGCACGATCCATCTGTAGTTGCTCATGTCTGTCAAAATTGTCAATTTACAGACGGTTTATAATTTTTGCTTTCACACTTACGTTTTTAGTTTATCTGATATAACCTTCAATAGTTCATAACAGCTGTTTTTGTTATCACTTTTTTTTATTTTTCGCTGGAGTTTTGTATTCTTGAAAATAAAATTTAAAAAAATGGAGTAAAAATTGCAATTTACAGCATTATTTTAATAATAGCTGCCATAAAATTGAAAAATAAAAAAATGAAGCAAGAAAAGTTAAAGAAAACAAATGACTTGCAAAACAGCTGATGTCAGGTGCTTTGTCAGATGAAAATAGAACCCATTCTAATTTAAAATGTTCACGCTGTAAATGCAGGCTGACATTTACAGAAGCTAATTGTCTTTGCAGTGGGAAATTTGACAACTACACTGTAAAATACATAGAATGTAAAACCTCATTTAATTAACATGTTTACTTGAATCTTAATAACTTTTTAACATACCGCGTTTGCTGATTACAATTTAAATTAACGCAAGCACATTTTATACATTACGGCATAATGCGCCTATCAAACTTTATATTTATCGAAGGCACTAAAACAATATATTTTTTTCTCTTAATACTAAAAAAAGTTAAAATTTGTTTATGGCAATTAAATTTTAAGCTAAAAATGATATAAAATAAACTTATGACATTTTTCTATTTTTCAATAATAACAAAAAATGTAACTGTGATATTTTGCATTTTTCCAACAATTTCCCTAAATTAGATAATTTAAGAAGACAAAGGATCCTCAGTGTTTCTTAGCCATAGATGTCGTGTGTCACTTAGGGCGTCCTTTTCTGTAGTTCTCTTAAGGAGAATCATTAATTAACTACGAAAATTATCTAACTGTCAAAATTTATTACGTTTCAGGATATTCTGCAGTACATTTTTTTTTAGTTTGTAAAATTTAATTTATATTTTTAAAACATGAGTTTAGTATAATTCAATTTAAAGACAAAAATGTATAGAAAAAAGCTTGTCCTCACAAAAAAAGGCAGTGTCCTAACAAAGCGGAAGTCCTCCGAAAGTGGGCAAATACTTACAAAGTGAGCGTAAAGAACTTTAAAATACAGTTTGGTTGAAAAGTTCCTACGCTCACGAAGAGTTGCACTGCTAGCTCCAAACTTTTATTTTTCTCAAGTTGGTATAACAGTCCTGAGAACATATGCAAAGTTGCAAGTCATTCTGTCAATTCTTTCTTTGTTTACAAGCCATTTGAAGTTGACGTGTCATTGATTTTTTTTAATATGGAAAAAATTGAATAACATGCAGTCATTAGATTCTTTGTTTTGAAGGGTTTAAAAGCAATGGAAATTTATGAACAAGTATTAGAAGTGTATAAGGAGTCCTCACTTTCAAAACGCACCGATGAATTTTGGGCTGGTGAACTTAAACGTGGTCGTATCAGCCTTAAAGACGATCCACACGAAGGACGACCAAAAACTGCAACCACAGCAGAAATCATTGAGCAGGTACATAATATGGTTGGTGAAGATCCAAGTTTGACTAAGCGTGAAATTGCTAATGCCATAGGCATCTCAGACGAACGAGTACTCCATATTTTACATGAAGAATTACGTATGAAAAAACTGTTTGGAAAGTTAGTGCCGCACACATTAACAATTCAACAAAAACTGGATCGAAAACAAATTTCTCAGCGTAATTTGGAGCGTTTTAAGCCGAATAAAACCGACTTTTTGCGTCGTTTTATAACTATGGATGAGACTTGGATCTACCACAATGATCCTAAATTGAAACAAAGCAGGTGAAGTCACAACGATCAGCAAAGAAGGTTATGGCATCAGTTTTTTAGGATGCAAAAGGAATTTCGTTGATTGATTATCTTCAGAAAGGTAAAACAATCAACTCTGAATATTATTGCAGCCTTTTGGATCAGCTGGATGAAAAAATTCGTGAAAAAAGACCTGGTTTAAAGAAGAAAAAAATCATTTTTCATCAAGACAATGCACCTGCTCACAGAAGTGTTTTGACGATGGCTAAATTCAAAGAATTAAAGTACGGATTGCTTGAACATCCACCGTATTCACCACATTTGGCTCCCAGTGACTACTATCTCTTCAGAAATCTCAAACAATTCTTTCATGGAAAGCATTTTTCTTCGAATGAAGAGGCCATAACAGCCGTAGACGGTTATTTTGCAGAGCTTCCGGAAAACCATTATAAGGATGGGATAAAATTATTGGAAGAACATTGGAACAAGTGTATTGAGCTTCTAGGAGATTATATTGAATAAAAAAATATATTTCGTAACAAAAACAGTATTCTTTCATTTGGAGCGCAGGAACTCTTCAACCAACCTGTATGTATATGGTTAAATATATTACCTTTATTATAGAAACAGTTTCATATTTATTAGAAAATTTTTATCAAATTTAAGGACAATTTTCAAGAGGTGCTATTTAACTTGATGGTAGAAAATAGTTTTCTTATTTTTAGGGAGTTAAGTCCTAGTTTTTAGTAAAACGAATTATCTAATGAACTTAAATAAAATAAAATTTTTCTTGAAACCAAGGAAATATTTTCTAACAGTAAAATTTTAGATGATGTGTGAACTAATTAGGAGGAATTTTATTATTTTCTAAAAAAATTGAGTTCTCAATAGTAAAATTTTTTATAATTTAGAAATTTTGACCAAATTTTAGGTAAAATTTATTTATTTATTTATTTCAATTAAAATTTTATTAAATATTGATAAAAAAGTGTCTTTGGTGCCGTTTTTATTTCAATTTTTCCTCCAAATAAGTTAATTTTTCTAAATTCTAGTTAATTTTTTTTTTGGTGTACTTGAGATTAATATATATTTCGAAGGGGATTTTGAAAAAACTTTGTGATTAATTGTGTTAAAATTATTTGTAGATTTCATTGTTTTACTATATAAACTGGATTTTAAAATACTTGGAATCTTATTGCTTTCGATAATATCCTTTTCTTGAGGATATTATGGATTGGACACCCTATACAAAACCCTTTCTGGTAGTGATTCCAATTTTTCGATCTATGCGTTTTACCGGGTTAAGCATTATTTGCAAAAAGCATTTAAATTGTTTAATCGGTTATTCGGCTCAGTTAATATACAAAAATAAGCGATTAATCGAGTAACCGTTTAATGCAAAATAGATGCATTTGTTTGATTTTTCAGCAATAAAAGTACAAGAGTTTCTTTTACATTAATTATCAACTTAAGTCGACTGAATTGGTTTACAAAGTGTTTGTTCTGGATGATAGAAAGCATCCTACGAATTTTAGGGTTTAATATTCTGAAAATCAGATGCCTTTTGAAGAAGAAAATGTTCTCAGATATGTTTAGTAAAATAAGCCCTTACAGCGGTATTCATAAAAATTTTAAACAGCATTTCAAATCAATTTTAAAAATTTTTTAAATTTCATAAATATGTATTCATAAACGAATTTTAGCTTAAAATACCTTTTTTAAACCTTGTGTAAATAAACGAATTTTAAAATTGGTTTAAACCTTTTTTAAAATGACATTTTTGCTTTGTGTTTTTTTTTTTTAATATTAAACATTTTTGCAAAAAATTGTCATTTAATTAAAAGAAGTTATTTGTTTTTGTTTAATAAATAATGGGCATTCTATATTTGATCAAAAGAATTGGCAAGAACCATTTATTTTTATTTCTTTATAACAGAAACTATTGCCCAAATTTAAAACAATCGTCAGACGAAAATTTACAATTACGGATAAAGAATTTAAGCAGAAATAAAAATTTTTTGATATTATTTTATTGAAAGTAAACTAGTGGTGTGTTGTTTAATCAAAACAAAGAAAATAAAACCGGTTATTTGAATACTTTTTTATCTACAATAAAATCATTATCTATGTAACACTTTTATTGGGCATTTTGTTTCGACTCTTTTTCTCTTTTTATTTGATAAACAAGTTTTTATAAATTTTTTATTTTATAAAAACAATATTTTTCTGAAAAATGACAAAAAAAAAATACTTAGAAACGAGTACCGTATGGTTTAGTAATCATGGATTTGCATCATTACGATTCATGTGACATATAAAAAAAAATAAATTGTTGCCATCCTCAAGTTAAAAAAGCATTAAATCGTTTATAACTTAAAATACTGATTATGAATACGACATTTTAATAAACCTTTTTTAGGCTTAAAATGTTTTTTAACCATTGTGTATTTGAAACTTGAATTAAGATTTTTTATGAATACCGCTGTTAGAGTTAAAAAATTTTTGTATTAAAAAGCTCCAAGAATCTGCCAGTGTTGTCATGTTCGATGTATGAGAGCAGAACTTCTGCTTAAAATTTTTTTCTTAATTTGAATATTAAAAAATATTAAAACAAACTTAAATTGTTTAAATAAATACATAAATAAAAAGTTCTGAAAAAGCCAATATCATAGTAGCTTAAATGTTTATAGTTAAAACTTTAAACTTAATGGAAATCGAAGTATACATTAAGCTTGAACAAGTTTCAATCTGATAATTTTTGAAAGGGAAATATGTCTTGGAATAAAGCGAATTAACTAAGTCTGTTAACACATAAAAAAAACGACCTGCTGAAATTATATTTTTTTTTTCTTTATAACCAGTTTTACAAATTATATAAAGGCTTGAAATGTCTTTCACTCGATTTTAAAAGAATTTCTTCTCATTTTGTAGTCAAAGCTAAGCACATTAGGAATTTGTAGGCAAAATATTGGAAAGAATCGATATTTAAAAGCTGGCCCGTTAAATTCCTATTTTAACCAATTTGAGTTTTAAATTATATTTCAGTTTTAAATTATTTATTTCAACATTAACCGAAATAAAATCAAATAATTGAGAAAACGGTTAATCGATTAACCGAATTGGAATCACTATTACCTAGTTATATACTTTTATTTCGCATTGGATTATTTTCACTTATTTATTACATCGATTTTTATTTTAGAAATTATATCATAAAAAAAACCAATTGTTGTTAAGGTCTCCAATTTAATAGCATTTATACGTTTTGTATGTTCTGCCAACACCTGCCAACCTTCTGCAATATTGAGTGTAAATATAATATGAATGAACACATATTAAAAATATTCAAAAATTATTTCCTACTAGGATGTATCATACTTACGAGTACAACATACATAACTATTTACCAGTGTTTGTATAAACATGCAGAAAAAAATAACTAAGGGATAGTAATTTTTAATTTAATCGTGCCAGTTGGATTTATCATCCCAGGTAGCTGCAACCAACATTTGTTTGTAAATATTCGTTTGTAGTTAACTATTTATTCAAAGTATGTTTCGATCAATTTCGTATGTTTTTGTTGTTGTTGTTGTTGTACATAGCATATGCTATGTTGAGGTCATTAAGGGTAATGTTGCTGCTCCTGTCGCCTGCACCTTGCACTTGATGTTAAAGCATATGGATTTTAAATTAATTTTTTTTTATAAGCATTTTTACATTTAGTTTCCCTTTTAGCATGTCTTTCTCAGTAGTTTCAAAGAATTTCCAATAAATGGACCAGACTAACCGCGAGTATTTATATATCTCCATATCTCCCTATTATTTTTTTAAGGAAAGCAACACTCAGAATATTCTTCCTACTAATTAATATGTTGCTTTCTTTGAAAAGTGGATAGAGAAGGTGGTGAATGATGAGGAGCTTCAAATATAGCAACACTGAAATTGCGAAAAATGATAAATCTTAGTATATTTGGTGCCCGACATCTGGTAGAAGGCTGGCAAAATTGTTGAAGCTTTTTAGTTCATAGTAAAGGTAGAGGATTTTCTGAATTTAAGAGTCAGTATCGGAATATTTTTGGTTTCACAACTTAAAAAAAGTTTACAGCTCCAAGTTAGAATTACAGCTAGATTATTTCTGCAAAGTTTTAGTCCATTCTGAACCAAGTCATAAAAACGGCGGACATGGGGCCGAAACAGACCGTGTTGTCTCCATATAAATGTGTGAAAAATGAAGGACTTTTCCAATTCAATTGCCAGCATCAAAATATTTTTGTTCCACAGCTTAAAAAAAGTTTGCATTTCCAAGTCAGAATTACGTCTATATTAGTTCTGCACAGTTTTAGTCCATTGTGAACCAAGTCTTAAAAACGGCGGACATGGAACCGAAAAAGACCATGGTATTTGCCTATAAATGTGAAGGACTTTCTGAATTCAAGAGCCAGTATCGAAATATTTTTGTTCCACAAGTTAAAAAAAAAGTTTGCAGTTTCAATTCAGAACTACGCCTAGAATATTTCTGCAAAGTTTTAGTCCATTGTAAGCCAAATCATCGGGATCGCAAAAGACCGTAGCATTTTCATATAAATGTATGGAAAGCGCAGAACTTTCTAAACAGCTCCACAATGCTCCACAACTTATATACATTTGTTCAATCTTAAGTCCAAATTATGTCTATATAGTTGCTACAAAATTTTAACCCATTGCGAGCAACGGTATAAAAAGGTCGTATATAGGACCGAAGAAGACCGTTGCTCTTTCATACAGAATATGTGTAGTATACGAAATATGTAGGCATTTGCAAATTTTAAATACTACAGCTCGGTTAACCGGGTAGACCGGTCTACCCGGTCGTCCGGTGTAGACCGTAAAGACCGGGTAGAACGTAAACACCGGTCGACTGGTCTAACCGATTCTGTCCGTAGCCTCTAGTTCTACGGGAACACAGAAGGAGGACGTTGCATAAGACTCGGTATAAGTTTTAAAGTTTCTTCAATTTACCATTTTTATCAAGCTGTTTACGAACTTAATTATCAAAAATTATACACAAAAGAAAATCACGTTATAGCTGTGCAGTAGAGTGTTCCAAAAAAACATCAAAGTTGGAATTCGCAATCTACACAATGTTGCCCCTATCTTTTTTTTCTTTTATCTTCTTTTTTTTCATTTATTTTATTAATGAATCTTTTCTTCAAGAAAATTTATCTGTGCAAAACTCGTTTATATTATAGAGGCAGCACAAGAAGTTAACTTTTAAGAATTAATAATTTATCGTTAGAAAAAAAATTTTGACTTTAAATAAAATTATTTTTGAAACTATACGCTATAATTTAACAAAATTTTCCAATATAGTCTTAATTAATATGCATAAAAGGAATATGTGATCAAAAATTAAAAAAAAATCAGTAACTTAATCAAAATTTTCTGAAAAGATGTAAGTTAAAATTCAACTTACTAACGCCTTATATGAGTAAATTTCTCAAATCTGATCTTAATTTTTATGAAATTTACGAATCTGCAAAAATTAAAAACAAGTTTGTGGTTTTTAAATTATTCGCGGTTTTTGAAAACTCAACAGAAATCGATTTTTTGTTGTAATTTCCTATCTAAAAACATTGTCATCGAAAAATCCAACTTCTTGTACTTTTTTAATCTACTTACCGAGGCCTTTTTTAGATATGACATTGTTTTTTTAATTTTTGAAAGGTAACTGAACGTAAAATTTGCCTTTTTTTAGTTTCTCGCTATTATTCAGAGTATTGAAACTAAATTGTTAACAAATATTCTGTTTCACCAAAGAAGACATTCCGTGGACATATAATCATCCAAAAAGAAATTTTGCGCAGAGCAAATAAAAGCAAATTTTTTGATGAAAGTCGAAAATTTTTTGTATGAAATTTTCGCGAAATACACCCAAAAATATATTAGATTTGATAAGTCGCGATCCTAATAATTATATTTAGTTGTTCTCAATTTTTAATTTATTTTAAATAATAGAAAAATTAAAACATTGAAACCTCAATTGCGATCTGCTACCTCTAAATAAAACTTTTTTTTTAATTTCTTTGGCACACCATATTTGTTCCATAATGGCATATTTGTAGGGTTGTGGAGCTCGTAAATTCGAACTTTTTTTTGGACAACCCTAATGTTTATGTATAATTTATTATGTATAATGTTTATGTATAATCTTTTGGTCAAAAACATTTTGGGTTAAAAACATTTTGGACCAGAAAAGGAAAATTTAGGGGTTTTTGGAAATGAAAAAAAAATATTTAGGGTTAAGGCGTTTAAAAAAACTGGCAGCACTGTAACTGAGTCATGTAATAAATTGTGAGGCTTATTAGAGATGTAGAATCTGTTAGGCTATATTCAGACAGTTATTCAGACTTCCCTCCTGCAATTGGTATGAAAACACTTTAACCCTCCTTCCAACACTCATCAAAAAAGTCTGTAGTTTCAACTGAAAATTTTGCTGTTATTACTGGAAATTTTGCTAATTTGAGCCCAGCGTTTTTTTTTTTTTTTGCTAATATTAGCAACACATGTCTGCAGACGTGTAGTACAATTCAATTATTAGAGTTTTTTCTTTCTGCAAACACGAAAAAAATTCTAGAAAACTTAAACAAAAACATATAAAATATTAGTTGTATTTAAAAATAACAAGCAAATCTATTTTTATTTCAAAAGAATAGGCACAGTGCTAATATTGTTTTGGCATAAACATTCAAAAACAAAGAATAATATTGTAAGAAAAATCTACAACTCAAGTATTATTTCATCGTTAAGAAGATTTTGATAGAAGCCGCCTGAACAACCAATCATCGTACTGTATTGAGAAAAATTATAAAGTTAGTTCTTTGAAAAATTGAAAATACGAATTCCCTTGGTACTTGTTGGGAAATATTATTGGCTGCAGTTTTTAACGAGGGAACATATAGTTTCCGACATGGAGGATGATGATGACGAGGCAGCAGTATTTTTACATCCGCCAGCAGTTGATACCAACCAAAATGTTGGTAATGGAAATTGTAAGAAAAAGCGGCCGAGACTTGATTGCCCTGTCTCGCAATGCTCTACAATCGCACAGGGCCAAATTCAAAATAGTTTTGACCCGTCTAATCAAAATAAATTTTCTATTCTGGCAGACTTGGAAATTTTAAACAATGACACCAGCTTTACACAAGCAAAGCCGAATAACAACAACAATCCTGCATCGAACAACGACGCAACTGGCAAAAAAAAGACTAAGGGGCCATCTGGTCAAACCTTCTGTCCGCCTATTTTTTTATATAATATTAACATTAAACACCTTTGTGAGCAACTAGAGGCAAAAACGCCGGAAATAATTTTTAAAATAAAAAATGTAAACAGATACAAATCTAAGTTATATCTTTCAGATGCAAAGGCACATGCTGAAATGTTAACTCGCTTAAGGGAGAAGAAAATAAGTGCATATTCCTTCACCCCCAAGGAGCTCCGACAGATATCCTTGGTTCTTCGTGGACTCTACTACAAGACAGAAGCAGACGAAATAAAAGTAGCATTAGATAAACTGGTTCCTGATATGGTCTCTAAGGTGTCCAAATTCTCAACATCATTTTCCAAGAAAAACAACATAGAAACTGGTTTATTTCTCATAACCCTTGAACCTGGCAAGAAATTGGGTGACGTCACAAATATAAAATATATACTAAATCAAACAGTGACTTGGGAGAAACCAAAAAGAAATGAAAATGAAATCCAATGTCATAGATGCCAACACTGGGGACACATCTCTAGAAACTGTACATCTGCTTTTAAGTGTGTCAAGTGTAATGAATCTCACGAGCCTGGGGCTTGTCCGAGAAATGTCAATAACGATTCTGTCGCATGTTGTGTTAATTGTGGCGAAGCTGGCCATCCTGCTAACTGGCGGGGATGTTCTACATATAAAAAATATGTAGCAAACAAAAAGGAACGTGTAAACAAGGCACGTGAGCTAAAACTTACAGTACGTGATAATATTAACAAAGTAGTTGGCTCGACCATAACGTCCCCTGGCAAATCGTTCGCCAGTTTATTCAAAGTACAACAAAATCAGAATACAACTTCTCAAATAAAAAGCTCCCCAGTCATTGAAGAGTTCATTAAACTGGCCAAATATTTTTTAGAACCCGAAGAACTATCTCTGGAAGATGAAATAAATCAATTTTTATCTAACTATAAGAATATGTCAAAGTCGGAGGCAAAACCTGAATTTTTGCGTCTCTTAAACAAAGTTAGAAACACCTATGGGCCCTAAATGCATAAATTTTCTCTCCTTCAACGTAAGATCTTTAATCGACTATAGTCGAAGAATTGATCTTTGGAACACCCTAAACCACAACAAAATTGATATAGCTTTTGTTCAAGAATGTCACCTAAACAAAAACAGTAATCTAAGGCTGAAGGGGTACAATTTTATATATGACCATTCTTCTATTGGTGTGGCAATACTCATAAGGGACACATTTTCTTACAGCAGAATTAACATCGATAACATTAATCTTTTTGGCAACTTTATTCAAATTGTATTTAAGATAAATAATATGTACAAAAAATACTTAATTGGTTCTCTGTATATTCCTTGCATTCATCCATCGTCTTTTCTATTAAATGATTTAGATAAAATTTTACAAATATCCACTGGCTTTGATGGCTTTATTCTAGGAGGTGACCTAAACGCCAAAAATCCTGCTTGGGGTGATCAAAACGAAAATTTTAATGGCAAAAACATCTATAGCTGGCTGCTCGATCACTCATTGGAAATAACGCGTATGTGTGACAGCAAACCCTCATATCCTAATGGACCTTCTTTTCTGGATCATTTTCTGCTTAGTCCTCAGCTCGTCAACACCAATTATCAAAATTTTAAGATTTCTTCTTTGCCAACGTTTTCAGACCATTTTCCAATAAAACTAGAACTTCAAATGGATTTTGACAAGATAATTCTTCGTAGTCCAAGATTTTTCACCTCATATAAAAACACCAACTGGAACCACTTTAAGCGTGAAATGGAAATTGCGTCCCTTGGTTTGATGCCACCTGTAAACAGAAACTTGCAAAACAACGAAATTGATTTATTAATCGGTGAGTTTAACAACTGTCTTATTTCAATCCACAATTCCCATACTGATATTATTGAGCTGAAAAATAACAAAATGGCATTGTCTGAAAACATTAAAAAATTTTATAAAATAAAATACAGATGGCAAAGTGAATTAAAAAAAATCTTCCACCGCACAGGAAATAGATCCAGTTTAGAGTATAACTTACTATCTAAACAAATCCAACTTTTAAAAACAATTATAAAGGAATTGGTAAATAAAGAAAATGCGAAAATTTTTAATCTTAAATTACAGAAAATTAAACCTGGCCCATCAGCCTTCAAACAAGTTTATCAAATTCTTGGGAAACGGAAGTCACCATTTTGTCAAAAAGTTATTATCAATAACACAACAGTGTCTAATGAGACTGAAATTTCTGAGCATTTCAAAAATTATTACTCTAAAGTCTATAGCGAAAATGTGCCTGAATTGCCTATAGCGAATGTCGATTCTTGTATATCATCTTACGTAAATGCTGTCCCTAGCCATATTTACACTTTTAGCTCAGACTTTGAATCTGTGGAAAACCCTGATAACTTTCATTTTACAAATATTTCATCTATAAAAGAAATAATTAAAAAAGCCAACAACAAAAAGTCATATGGCATTGATAAAATTTCCAACTTTTTAATTAAAAAGCTGCCAGATACTTCGTTAAAGCTCCTCAATATAGTATTTAACAACTGTCTAAACAACTACTACTTTCCCACTATGTGGAAATCTGCTAAGATCATCCCCATTAAGAAGAAGGAAAATAGTGATCAATTAGAAGATTTCCGCCCAATTTCACTTTTATCCAATTTGGGGAAAATATTTGAACATATATTGAAGGAAAAATTGGAAAACGATTTTATAATAAGTCCCATTTCATCTTTCCAGTTTGGCTTCAAACGATGTCACTCGACGCAGCATGCGCTAATAAAACTACACTCAGATGTTACACAGAATTTAAGAAAAAAGATATCGACTGTAGTAATTTCCTTGGACATTGAAAAGGCCTTTGACTCAGCTTGGCATAAAGGCATCCTGTACAAGCTAGTCAATCTTGAAGTTGACCCTTTCCTAGTGAAAATGTTTCAAAGTTACTTCTCTGATAGACAATTTCAAGTACAAATCAACGATGCATTGTCACTCTCCGATCATGTGAAAAGTGGTGTACCCCAGGGAAGCGTGCTGGCACCGTTTTTGTTTAACTTATTTCTTTACGATTTCCCACATTTGGTCGACAATTCTAAGGCAATCCTCTATGCTGATGATTGTCTGATATACTCTCACGACAACTCACCAACACAAGCACTGGCGAATGCAGCTAATCATCTGAACGTCATTAATGCCTACTATAATTCGTGGGGCTTTAATATTAACGCTAACAAATCCGAGGGTATTTGCCTCAGAAACGCTTCGGGCAAATGCGCCAGAATTGTTGTTCCCCAGTCAAAACAACTACAAATATCCCTAAATGGAATTAATATACCCTTCAAACCAGCTATTAAATACTTAGGTGTCAACTTCAACATGTTAATGAAGTTCAATAATCACGCCAGATTTCTCCTGACAAAGGCGAGAAAAATTGCGGCCATGTTTTCTGGTCTAATGAATAATCATCACCTCTCACCGAAAACAAAACTTCTCTTGTACAAGGTAGCTATGAGATCTGCGCTGGTTTACGCTTTTCCGATTTGGTTCACCATCTCTCCAACTGTAGCTAAAGAGCTAGAAATCTTTGAAAGGAAAATTTTAAGGAAATGTATAAACAAAAATTTTCAAAGCTATTCAAAAAAATACTCTAACGAATTCATCTACAAGGAGTCTAACGTCATACCCATCACAAGATATGCCTTATTGCTCCAAAAGAACTTTGTTGAAAATCTTGCAGTTCACGAAAATCATCTAATGAGTGATATATATGAGTCTGAAGCGGATATTGGTTGGTCGGCCGGTTCTTACCTGTCTCCTGTTGGTGTCCGGTTGGAGTCAGTGGACTCTATCTTGTCATCTACTCCAGATTTTTATTTGAAGGCCAATCCTGGCTCACATAGAGGCTAATTTACAATTTTACTATCTTATGCATAAACGATTAATGACTTTATGGGTTATCAACCGATAACCCATAAAGTTTGGTTTTATGAGCTGCTTTTGCTTATTAATCGTTTATGCATATGGCTTTTACTTTTACAATTAATGTATTAAAATTTTATAAACTACCTCGAACTATTGGTAACATCGCATATCAATATTATTAGAAAAAAAAGGAAAACACTGTGTTACGAAAAAAAAAAAAAAGAAAATTTTATTTAATCTCATTTTAAATATTAATTTTATATATATAATTTATAATACTTGTACCTGTACAAATCGTTAATTACATTTAACTTTTGTTATTGTTCCTCGGCTGACACACACGGAAAAAAAAAAGGCTGTCTTATATTGTTTCTTCATTTTAATTGTTATTTAGTTTGTATTTTTGTTATTTTGTTTTTAACAGACAATCGCTCTGTTCGATAATGTCAATGCCGGGAGCAAGCATTAAGTTCATTTATTGTGTACCATGTTACTTTTACATTTCATTCTAAGCAAGTTGCCTTTTCTAAATTAATGTGTATTAAAACAAGACGAATATAGTTTTAAGAGTATGATATATTATACTGTCGATTAGTTCTACACCATATGTATGAAAAAAAAGTCTCAATAAAATCTTTTACTTACTTACTTACTTCAATTATTAGAAAAGTTATTGTCGGCTACCAAATTTTAGTAAACTTTTTGTAAAGTGAAATTGCAAATCTGTCTGCTAAAAATTAGTATAAAACAAGTAAAAAAAGGGCTAAATTCGGCTGTGCCGAATCTTTGAATACCCTCCACCATAGGGGATGAAGATGATATACGTATATACTAAATTTTGCATGAACTGTAATATGAATATATTTTGTCAATATTTGTAACGAACTTTGGTTATTTAGTTTTAGTAATGTTATTTATTTAGTTTTAGCAATGTTATTTACAGAGGTCTGCTCTGTTAGCGACTTTAACATTGTTGATTTTTTACGTTAACTTAGTTATCAGAGTAACACACATATAGCTCTTCTCATAGTATGTAAGACAATAAATGTAATCGAACAATAAGAAGACTTAATAATATATTTACTTACTTAACAGAAAAAAAAAACAAGTAAGAGCGGCTAAATTCGGCTATGCCGAATCTTATATACCCTTCACCATGGTATTCTGAAGGAGATGAATACATCGTTGGAATCTACTACCTCATAGCTCTCCACAAACAAGCGGTATCCCCATTTATTTTTTCTTAAATGTCCAAAAATTTTAATCCAAAATAATATGTCATGTAAAATCTCAAATTTATATTTTTCCATATGTTTCAGCGCTTTTCTTGTCAAATTTGGCATTTTCTAGGCAAAAAAAAGTTGGCGACACTACTATTTATTTTTTATTTATATCATTCACAATAGTTGTGAAACGTATTTAACGTACGTATTTATCTTCACACTCTTATTAAACAAAGGGATTTTACTGGAAAAATTAGAGGTAGTCCTGGTTTTTTGCTAATATCTCAGCCATTTATTAACCGATCTGTCTGATTTTTAATAGCAAACAGAAATGGATCACATGTAACAGAAATAAAAAAGAATCAAGTCCTCATCATGTCTGGGTTCTTCGGAAAACCCATTTCAACACACAGACGGACAGACGGACAGACGGACAGACGGACAGACGGACATCGGTAAATCAACTTCGCTCTTCATATGGACCCAGAATATATATACTTTATAGGGTCTAAGATCAATATTGTAGAAATTACAAACGGAATGACAAACTTATATATACCCTTCCACCTATGGTGAAGGGTATAAATAGATACAGAAAAATTGTACATATTTGTATGGAAAATTTAGAGGTACCTTCACATTTTCACTCATAACTTTTGAACCGCTTAACCGATTTTGCTCATTTTAAATACCAAACTGCTCGGGAGGATGTTAAATAATCTGGGTAAAAATAGGCACCCCCGCTTGCGTCTTCGCGTCGTGATCGCCATTTCAACAGACAGACAGACAGACGGACATCGCTAAATCGTCTTAAAATTGCATAAGGATCACGAATATATATACTTTATAGGGTCTTAAACCTATATTTCGACATATTACAAACGGAATGACAAACTGATATATACCCTCACCATATATGGTGGAGGGTATAAAAATAGTAAGCGCTACTAAATTTTTATAAATTGTTGTAAACTTGTTGGAAAACATAGCAAAATTTTAATACAAAACAATTATTTTAGTAATTTTTTGATACACTTGTTACATTTTAAAACATTTTTTTATTTTTTTTTTTTTTCAAAAAATAAATAATATTATCATTAATTTTTATTTTGAAAAATATTTTTAGTAATTTTTTTTTTTTTTTTTGGATTTCAAGGTCAGATTTTAATTGTTTTAAGATCTAATTGTTAGTGCTACCTTAAGTGGATGTCCTGCTTTTGGACATGAGTCGGTTGTGAAAAGTATATTTTCTTCTGATCCCTTTTTTCAACCTTTGTAGCATTTTAAACCAATATAAGTTTGTAGGTATAAGTTTTAATTACTATAAATAAAATTTCCTTTAATATCTACTTCTTTTAAAATTAGTAAATTGTTTTGCTAATTTTAGAAAATCAGTTTTTAAAAATTTGTAACATGGTTTCTTAAGATAGCAACAAAAATTTGTAAATATTCTGTAAAAATTCTGTAATTTATAAAATGTAAACACCAAAAAAGTTTACAAAATAATTATTTTTTTACTAAAAATTAGTAGAAAAATAGTAAAGTTAGATGGAAAACCGTTTACAAATTTTTCTACTAACCTTTTTTCTGAGTGAAGAGTAAAGAACGGGTGCATATTTATAAACAGGTTGTGGGAATTACAGAAGTTAAACGGTATTTAAATGGGGTTTCGGTATTCTGGATTTTTAAGATCCCGATCCCGAAATCCTGGGATTTTCGGGACTATGCGATTTTACGGGATTCTGGATTTTAAATTTACATATTTTATTTGATAATATTAACATATTTTACAGTGACCTAGCAGTTATAACTTTCCCTGCGTGAAAAATGGGGTCAGTCGGGAATTGGGACTTGAATACTTGACCAGTTCCGAAAATACATAATACGAGATAGGTGAAAAGAGTACCGGTTCCTGAAGCAGTCATGACATATTATTTTGTGTTGGTTCTGTGATATGTTCATTGGGGTAAGTTGTGTGACATGTTCTTGTAGGCCAGTCCAGTGACATGTCACCGAGGACAACTGACCCCTCCTAGGACATGCCCATGTTAAAGTGGCCGGTCCTTTTCATATAAAAAAACCGGCCTCGTGACCGGTCCCTATCACAATGAACCTGTCACGTGACGTGTCCTGGGATAGATCCATTTCCGGCAGGGTTTTATTCAAAAAAATGTTTTGGCGAATATTTATTGTTTGAATTTCTGTTTATTGGCCCTTTGTGATTTACATTTTTAATTCAAACAAAAACAATTGAAAACATGTCTTTTATAAATATGAAAAAGCATTCATAAATATGATAAAACTTCTTTATAAATATGAGAAACTTATTCATTAATATATTAAAACTTTTTCCTAAATATGAAGAAACATCTCATAAATTTCCATTTTTATTATACATATTTCTGAAGTGTTTCAATGGATGGAGTTATAAAGTTTTTCGCCATTTTTTAAATTTGTTCATAAATATTATATGAACGTATGCAACAGGATCTCTTTTGTTGTGTCAGAGAAAGGGATTGTCATCAACCCATTAAAAACGATCATAACACTATTTACGAATAGGGGGAAGGTTAACCGAATAGGGGGAAGGTTTTCGCATTGCCGGACAAATGCTATTGGTGAAATGCTAGGTATTTCACAGTTGCATATTTCCATATACTGCCAGTCTGGACTCCATTAGACTTCGGTGGAAATGCGACTTATGGGGTCACATGAGGAACGCCAATATCTTTAGGTAGCGGACAGGATGTTATCAAAACGGTTCAAGTATCTTGACATTAATTCTCTTGATAGGGCCATATGAGCCGGCCGATCTTAGGAAAGGAAAGTTTAAGTAAAATTTTCAAACCATGTAAATGATGTTGTATTGCAGCAAAATCATTCAATGGACATTTTTTTAATATTTTTCCCATAATATGCTCAGCATTTAAGCCCTATTTTGCCAAAGAACTTTCCAAAAAGACATGTCTATTAAACAAAAAAATGCTGAAAGGATTTTTAGTTTTTTATTAACTAAATGAAGCAGAGCCGCGAATAACCTTGTAAGCGACAAAATTGAAATTGTTGAGAAATCGAAAAAAAACGTTTTAGAACTTGTAGGTGTATCCCACTGACTGACTTCTTAGGATTGCATTTTGACAACAAAATCCTGCATAATTTTACCTAATTTCATTTTTAAGTCATAAAAGAGAGTTATTCTAACTGTAATCCGGAAAAACCAGGTTTTGTAAAAATTGTCGCTTAACACGTTATTCGCGGCTCCGCTTCAAATGGTAAATTATTGATTTTGCAATCAATGAACGGTAAAAAATCAATTGTGAATGGGAAAAAAATATTGGTTTTAAATCACTGAACGGAAAAAAATTTAAATCACTGAAATATTTTTTTACTCACTGAAAGGTTAAGTAAAATTTACTGTTCGCAATGAATGGTTGGTAAATTGAACGAATTTTTTTGCCGTCCGAATTATAATAAATGGACGCCTTCCTAGAGATTTAAATCATTTGATCATTTAAATCATTTGATAAAATGAAATGAAATGTTACAAATGATTTATTTATTTTAAACACAAACGGGGCCAAATGCAAATGAAATCTATCCATTGTTTGGTTATTTTGGTTTTTATTCGATAAATTTCAATTCAGACTACATAAATTTAATGATTGAATTCAATCTTCGAAGCTCTGGATATCCCGAACTTTTTTTATTTCCCGGGAAACGGGAATGAAAAATTAATTATCCGGGATTCCCGCGAAATTTCTCTTATACAGTCAAAGCCCGGTATAACGAATGATATATTGTCAGGCCAATTCGTTATACCGAAATATGCGTTATATCACAACACATTTTTGTACGAATTTTATTTAATTTTTAGCATTTTTAAAATTTTTGAGATAACTAAATATTTTAAAAAGGCCTGCAATAATGGTACACGCTTTCAATAGAAGATTCAGAAACAAAGATTTTTTTTATTTATTTTTTAAACTTTTTTCTTTTACCATTTGTTCGTTATATCGAGTATCTTTTTTCCGAAATATGCGTTAATGAAAACAATTAGGTCGTACGTTATATAGCGTTTTTATTATACCGAGTATTCGTTATACCGAGCTTCGACCTGATATGAACCCCAAAAAAGAAGAGCAAAAAAAATATTTTTGCGTAACATTTTTTTTTTTTGGTTTTAATAACATAGAAAAAGGCAAAACCAAAATAAGTTTAAGTCACTTAATTTGGGTATGGGTATAAAACGAAATTTAAAATTTTTTTAAAATTAAAAATTTGTATTTTGAAAATTTCGATTGATTCCAAAACAAGCCCGAACGTCTTGTGGAAACCCCATGCTAGTCACTTAAACCAATTCTAGTTGGGATTTAACATTATGCCGGTTTCTTTTCCGACAGCGAATTTTGCTTTTTTCTGCCCTTTTTAAAAAAAAATTAAATCTGTTTAAAACATGTCCAAGCATGCAAAACTTCTTAAAATAAAACATCAAAATATCCAGAATGTGGCATTTGTACACATTTAAATAGGTCAATTAAATACCTTTAATTTGATACCTAATTTGTGGGCTTTTACTTTTTATTACTAAGCACAAAAATACATTTTGGAAAAATCTGCAGAAAAAAAATCCAACATTTTTGGTCAGAAATGAAAACGGCGTTAATAAGAAAATCCAAGAACGAATTCTATTTTTAATTTTTTTAATGCTAAATTATTTTTTAATTCTTTAGACCCAGTATACTAAGGAATTATATTTTGTCTCTTGAGGTTTCGTCAAAACAATAAATATTTAAAGAATTTTCAAATCTCCGATATCAGTTTTTTAACAATTTTTTAAATCCAAAATCAACAAATTGAGGATTGCACTGTAGGGATTTGATAAGTATATCATGGGAATCACAATCACAAATGTTACACATATCCCTCTTGAATAGCCGCGATGAGATTCAATGAACAAAATTATGGTATTTTGTCCCATTTAATAAGGATTATATTCCGAGTACATATTTTGAAAATATTAGGAAATATTTTTATATATTTAGTTAGAGTATTGTGACAGAAGAGCCGTCAACCTTGACTTGTTAGATCACGAGATGATAACAGACTTCTTGTGGCCAGAAATTGAGGATATGTACCAATGTGGTTCCAACAGGATGGTGCCACTGGCTACACAGCCAACGAAACAATGGCTCTTTTGCGCGAGAAATTCAATGGCCGTGTTATCTCACGTCGTGGCGATGTTAATTGGCGCCACGATCATGTGATTTGACACAGTTGGACTTCTTTCTCTGAAGATATTTAAAAGAAAAAGTGTACGTCAATAAGCCAAGAACAATTCAAGGATGAGATAATTCGGCACATTAACGACATTGAACCTCAATTATGTCTCAGAGTCATTTAAAATATGGACCATCGGATAGAGGTATGCCACCGAAGCCGTGGCGAGTATTTGGCTGATATTTTGTTTCACACATAATTGTCATAGATCCTTCTATCATAATAAAACATATTAAGATAATTCTCTGAAAACTTTTTGTTTTATTTTCAGTTTTTGATGAAACTTAATTATTTTCCAAAAAAAAAACAAAATTTATACATACAATAAACGCTAATATGCATTTAGGCCCAGAATTACATAAAAGTTATAGTATTTCAATGTACATATATGTATATATGTACATACATATATGTATGTATATTATTTTTTTTATTCTCCAAGAATAAAAATATGTTTTTTTTTTTGTGTAAATGTAAAGAAAAAATTCTTTTGCGTTGGGGCCAAATTTTTATGAACCAAAAGGCTGCAAATGAGGGATCGTTATGCTCCCACATACAACTATATACATATATAGTTATATATAGTTTTTATATAATTATATCACGAAAATTACACAACAAAAGATCCTAGACAAACATTGCTGTCAGATTGATACATTTGACAATAAAAGCTAAAACGTTAAATTGAAACAAAACTGAAAAAAAACTAAAATAGCCTAAAAACTACATTAACAATAAAATATAAGTGACAGTATGGACTTTTGTTGTATGTTTGTATTTTTTTTTTTTTTTTTTTTTGTGTTATGCGCGGGGACATTTGCCAACAGAAACAAAATTGGTAGCAAAAAAGTCATTAGTGTTGGTAATTATGTCGGTAGTTGTAAATGCAGTAGTGGTATTGGTGGGATACAATTGTATGAGTTTCTAAGCATTACACACACACAAATCAACCAAAATATCGTTCACTTCAAATCTGTTAACACTGCACATTTACACGCGTTTTTCGTAAATTTGCTCACAGTACGGCTAGATACTTCGTTGAAAAATATTCGTGGTTTTGCATACCTTCCACTTTGCAGGCAGGCAGGCGATTTTTTGCCTCAAAATTGTCACAGTGCAGATTTGCCGATTTTTACTCCAGAAATGCCGATTTGTTTGATAAATACTTTAAACACCGTAACTTTGTTTGTTTTAGTATAATTTACAATATTGGGCAACACTGGAATACTTGTTGCATTACAAAGAGATAACTGTCAGCGCTTATTCTAAAGAGAATAAGTAAAAAAAGGCTTAAATTCGACTGTGCCGAATTCTTAAATAACCTCCACCAATATTCCAAAAATTGTACTCTACTGGGTTTAATACACATAATGTAAAAAACTTTTGAAGTAAAATTATAAAAAATGTAACCAAATGAAATATATTTATCATTTTTTAAAATATATTATTGAAATTGTTAATAATATTAACAGAATATTTCAAAGTGAAACAGGCTTTTAAGAACCGTAATTTTATAAAATACGATATTTTAAATGATGAAATTTATTTAACGGAATTTATGAACACAAAGGACTTTTTGAAATTTGATGAGGTATATTTGGGATTAATGGCTAAAGAGTTAATATCAGGATCAAAGCTTAACAACAGTGAAATTAACAAAATTTGTATATAGAACTTGCAAATCAAATATTAAAACGTTTTGATTTTGGACAAAAATCTCATAAATCTTTAAATATGATAAGCCCTAATAAAATTATGAACAAAATCAATAATTCTTTTATGGAAATTCTAAAAGAATTCCCCAGCTTTATTTCTGAAAAAGAAAAACAAATTTTAGAATCTGAATTTGTAAAATTTAAAGAATTTTTTGAAGGAAGTGAAATATATTTACAAACTTTTTGACAACGAATTTCAGATTTAAAACGTGGGGATTCTACTGTTGCATTTCCAGTGCTGTCAAAGTTTGTAAAACAAATTATGGTCCTTTGCGGAAGAATGTGGAAAGAATTTTTAGTCAAGTCAACCTAAATAAAACAAAATTTCGATGTTCCCTGGAAAATGAATCTTTACAAGGAATTTTTTTTTTTCAAAGATTATTTAAAATTTAAAATGTATTAAAAAGGATTTAATAAAAATGCCAATCTCAAAAAAGTTAAAAACACTTTTTTGAACTTTTAAAACAATTTATCCTAAAGTACAAAGTATATGTAAATACACGAGTATATATAAAATTTATTTGTAAAACTTTTTTTTTATTGATTTTTATATTATTTTATGTTTTAGTTAATGCTGAATTGTTCTGTTTTGTAATTTTTTGTTAATAAAAATATGTTTTTTGTATTTAAAATGGGTTTTTTATTTGCCGATTTTTGTAAATTGAAGTGCCGGTTTTTTAAGATATGCCGATTTTTTATCAAAATCATCTGGCACCCCTGCCGGCAGAAGATTATACAGCGAGCACTTTTACAAATTAGAGAATTATTGGAAGATGCTCAAAAAAAAAGAGAGAACCTTGCTTTGCCAAATATTTCTGATGATAATTATGATAAAAATTATGATTATGAAAATGGTGATAAATATATGATGATAATAGCGAGCGATAGAGATAGTGATGATGGTGAAGATTATGATAATGATGATGAAGTCGAAGATAATGATGATATTGAAGATTATGATAATTGGGATATTTATGATGAATTTGAAAATGCAGAATAATACAATTATATTAATATTTTTTATCAAAAAAGTAATATAAAAACAAAAGTTCTCCCAAAAACTTTTAAATTTGTTTTTTTTTTTAATAAAGCATGTATAGTTTTTCATTTAGAGGCTGGCGCCCTATGCTCCAGTGTGAGTTACTGGAATATAACAAATAATATGTATAGTTATTCCCAAAAAAAATATAAGCTCACCAAATAGACACATCCTTGAATTAATCTGTTCTGATCCTGTAATAATTTTCTTCCGTGACTTTTTGAGATAAATTTTTACATTTACTAAATTTAGTAAGAACAAAAATTGGATTAAAATTGAATTTATACTTATAAGAATACATATTATTTACTTATTCTTCTAATATATTTTGATTTTAAAGTTAAAGCGAAAATTGTGGATCATGTTTTTTCCGAAAAACAAAAACGCCTAACAGGTTAAAAAAAATTTTCTTCCAATTTGTTTTTCTAAATTCCTGTTTTTTTATGTATTTATGAATTCATTTAAAAAAATGTTATACATATTCTCTTTCGTGACTTTTTTGATATAAATTTGTACATTTATGAGATTTAGTGAAAAACAAAAATTAAATTTATACTAATATAAACACATATTATATATTTATTGTTTAAATGTTTTAATAGCACATTAAGTGCGCTTTAGATTCCAATTATATTTATAAATTTATCGTATTTCACTTCAAAGTTACAACAAAAATTGTGAGCTAATTTCTTATTTTTCAAACAAAAATAATAAAGCGCCTAACAGGTTAAAAAAAATTTTCTTCCAATTTTTTTTTCTAAAATGCTGTGTTTTTATGTGTTTATAATAACTCATCAATAAAAAATTATAATACATATTGTTACGATTTTACCCTTTATAAAATCGTTGATTTATTTACCTTTAAAATAAATCGAGTTCTTTCTATATTGCATATAATAAACACCGTTTGAAATTATTTGTAGCTCTATTTATTTATAACCGTCACTAAAAATTACAGAAATACACTTTAATATCACCCTTTATTTACACGATTTAGATAAACTAAACGTTATCCACACTTTAGTTCTTCACACTTTGCGTTTTACTTATAAACTGAACTACTTTGCCACCCTGCTGGCGTTTTTATATATGCGGGTTAAAATAACTAGAATATGGCAGCATCGTCTGGAAGCTGCACACTGGCAACTTTGAGAATGTTCTTTTACATATGGGGATTTGCATTTCTACGATTAAATGGAATTTCTGTAACACTGCCGCCCACTTAAGTATGTTCGTCCCGAACAGACATAGTTTTCCCCTTCCCATAATCAGCTAGTCGTTCCAGATACACAACCTTCATCTTACATTTTGGGCTCTGATATTTCTGTATTCTATAGACCACGTCATTTAACCTTTTAATCACCCTGTAGGGTCCTTCCCAATGCGTTTGTAGTTTGGGAGATAATCCTTTCCTTCGTTGCGGGTTAAACAGCAGAACCAGCTCGCCCTCATTTAATCCTTCAGAATTCGCTGCTCGATCGTACCTCGCTTTCATCTTGTCGCTCACCATTTTAATTCGATTGCGGACGAACTCCTGACGTTTGTTGAGGTCTTCTTGTTCCCGGGAAGAGTTGTGGTTTTTACTGTCTGTTGCGGCGAGCTTAACACCAAATCGCCGGGCAATTTTAGTTCCGTTCCAAAGATTGTTCTTACTGGTCCTTTGGCTGCGATGCATTGCGCGCAATTTGCTACCCAATTGCCTACAGCTTGTTGACAGCCCACCCAGTAAAACCGTTGTTTTAACTTCTCTATAGTTTTTGTGATACTAAGATGACCACCACTGGGACCTTCATGGAACTCCCTCAATACCTCGTTTATTCTAGATGCCGGCACCACAATTAAATTGGCCACATTTTTGCCGTCGGCACTTTTCCATGTACGGTATAAGCAACCATTTAACACTTGCAGGCTATTCCACTGGGCCCAATATGCCTTCATCAGCGGACTTTCAGCTGATATCTGTTCGCGGGTAGGCCTCCTGTTTTCTTCTTTGGATGATATAATCTTCGCTAACATGGGGTCACTCCGTTGCGCCGCTGACCAGGCTTCACTCGGCTCGATATGCGTTTGTCGAATATCCACGATACGGTCTTTTCCTTCAGCCTTTGAACTGTGCTTGCCATGTTTCCTACCCTTGCTGTGCTCAATGGTAACCGGTTTTCTTACTTGAGCCTTGTGCTCATATCCAACATCAAGGGGTATTTCAACATTCCGCCAAATCATAACTTTTTTACCCATATGCAGATTAATGCCGTGACTAATCATAAAATCTGCACCAATGATTATTTCGTCCACAATATCGGCAACAATAAATACATGATTGACGCTTACGTTGGAAATCGTTAGTTTTACATGCACTTTGCCATAGACAGTACCAGACTCCCCAGTAGCTGTGCGCAGTTTCACCCCATACAATGGTTCAATTGCCTCCTTAACTAAATCGGGTCTGATGACAGACTGTGATGCTCCTGTGTCTATAGTACAAATGTGCTTTCTGCCGTTGATATATCCACAAGCAGTAAGACTGCTTCTTCCCTGCTGTATTCCAGATATGGAGATTGTGGGGCCCTCGCTTGTATGAGCTGGATCGTGTCCCGCAGTGCTAGCTCTTTTTGGTTTTAACGGT
Organism: Eustalomyia histrio; assembly: GCA_949748255.1. Classification (NCBI taxonomy): domain Eukaryota; kingdom Metazoa; phylum Arthropoda; class Insecta; order Diptera; family Anthomyiidae; genus Eustalomyia; species Eustalomyia histrio. The sequence continues at coordinate 124,283,250 of OX456524.1, forward strand.
TACTCCTGTGCTAATTGATTAACCGGCCGGAAGCTTTTTCCTGGTGCTCGGCAGTTCCGCTGAAAATGTCCCACTCTTCCGCAGTTATAGCATTCGGCCTTAACTTGCTTTCTCCCTAATGCCTGCATTACTGCCTCTTTAACTGCTTCTATAAACTTAGCGCTTATATCTTCCTCTTTTTCAGCAGTTACTTCGAGGTTTCGCACATTAAATATTTGCGGCTTAGCAATTATTTTCGCAGTCTCCTGTGACAGCGCAAATGAAACAGTTTCCGCAAAAGATGATTTTTGTGTAGCACACACCGCGTACCTTACATCAGGATCATGAATTCCCTTCACGAATGCTTCAATTTCAAATTCATCTAATAATGGATGATTTTCGCCCGGATACGACAGCTGCACCAACCGCTCAATTTCTGTTGCAAAATCTTGCAATGACTCATTTGCTTTCTGCAGTCTACCTCTTAGTTCCATTCTGTATATTTCTTCTTTGTGTTCGCCACCATACTTCCGCTGCAGTGCCACCATTATGTCGTCATAATTATTTCTGCAAGTAATTGGCACACTTTCTAGAATTTCTGCAGCGTTTCCTTTTAAGGCCAGAATCAACTCTATAGCTTTTTCTTCGATGTTCCACATATTTCTGGCGGCAACTGTCTCGAACTGGAACTTGAAAACATTAAATGGTACGCTGCCATCAAAAGTAGGGGCCTTTGCTCTACCAGAACTTTCCTGAATAATTCGTACTGAACCCTCTTGACATTGGAGATTATTTACTTTATTTTCCAGATCTTGCAGTTTTTTCTCGACATCTTTAGCTTGTATTTCCACGCCATTCTCTAATTCGGACAACTTCTTGTCAAATCTATCCATTTTCTCATTAGTGGCTCTGGAAGATTCTTGAAGCTTTTCTTCTACCTTATCTAACAATTTCTCGTTGTCTGCTCTCGATGTTTCTAGCAGTTCCGTTTTCATCTTAGTTAGCAGTTTCTCGTTGTCTGCTCTAGAAGTTGCTTGAAGTTTAGCTAACAATTTTTCGTTGTCTGCTCTAGAAGTTTCTAACATTTTCATGTTGTCTGTTCTAGAAATTTCTATCTTTTCCATCATTGCAGCAAACATTGCGCTTAACTCCATATTACCTTCTGTTTTACGGGTACTAACCTCCACTGCTTCTTTTTCGTCAAATTCGTAAGTCGCAATGTCAATCTTACGCCGCTCGAATTCCTCTATCAGCCTCTTTTGTAATTCAGTCTTAATACCTGCTGTCGGTAGCTCCAATTTACTTAATTCCTTCTTGAGCTGTTCCACCTTAAGCTCCTCCAATTTCATGACTGCTTATTATTTTGCAATCCCACTTCTGACACCAATTGTTACGATTTTACCCTTTATAAAATCGTTGATTTATTTACCTTTTAAATAAATCGAGTTCTTTCTATATTGCAAATAATAAACACCGTTTGAAATTATTTGTAGCTCTATTTATTTATAACCGTCACTAAAAATTACAGAAATACACTTTAATATCACCCTTTATTTACACGATTTAGATAAACTAAACGTTATCCACACTTTAGTTCTTCACACTTTGCGTTTTACTTATAAACTGAACTACTTTGCCACCCTGCTGGCGTTTTTATATATGCGGGTTAAAATAACTAGAATATGGCAGCATCGTCTGGAAGCTGCACACTGGCAACTTTGAGAATGTTCTTTTACATATGGGGATTTGCATTTCTACGATTAAATGGAATTTCTGTAACACTGCCGCCCACTTAAGTATGTTCGTCCCGAACAGACATAGTTTTCCCCTTCCCATAATCAGCTAGTCGTTCCAGATACACAACCTTCATCTTACATTTTGGGCTCTGATATTTCTGTATTCTATAGACCACGTCATTTAACCTTTTAATCACCCTGTAGGGTCCTTCCCAATGCGTTTGTAGTTTGGGAGATAATCCTTTCCTTCGTTGCGGGTTAAACAGCAGAACCAGCTCGCCCTCATTTAATCCTTCAGAATTCGCTGCTCGATCGTACCTCGCTTTCATCTTGTCGCTCACCATTTTAATTCGATTGCGGACGAACTCCTGACGTTTGTTGAGGTCTTCTTGTTCCCGGGAAGAGTTGTGGTTTTTACTGTCTGTTGCGGCGAGCTTAACACCAAATCGCCGGGCAATTTTAGTTCCGTTCCAAAGATTGTTCTTACTGGTCCTTTGGCTGCGATGCATTGCGCGCAATTTGCTACCCAATTGCCTACAGCTTGTTGACAGCCCACCCAGTAAAACCGTTGTTTTAACTTCTCTATAGTTTTTGTGATACTAAGATAACCACCACTGGGACCTTCATGGAACTCCCTCAATACCTCGTTTATTCTAGATGCCGGCACCACAATTAAATTGGCCACATTTTTGCCGTCGGCACTTTTCCATGTACGGTATAAGCAACCATTTAACACTTGCAGGCTATTCCACTGGGCCCAATATGCCTTCATCAGCGGACTTTCAGCTGATATCTGTTCGCGGGTAGGCCTCCTGTTTTCTTCTTTGGATGATATAATCTTCGCCGAATATCCACGATACGGTCTTTTCCTTCAGCCTTTGAACTGTGCTTGCCATGTTTCCTACCCTTGCTGTGCTCAATGGTAACCGGTTTTCTTACTTGAGCCTTGTGCTCATATCCAACATCAAGGGGTATTTCAACATTCCGCCAAATCATAACTTTTTTACCCATATGCAGATTAATGCCGTGACTAATCATAAAATCTGCACCAATGATTATTTCGTCCACAATATCGGCAACAATAAATACATGATTGACGCTTACGTTGGAAATCGTTAGTTTTACATGCACTTTGCCATAGACAGTACCAGACTCCCCAGTAGCTGTGCGCAGTTTCACCCCATACAATGGTTCAATTGCCTCCTTAACTAAATCGGGTCTGATGACAGACTGTGATGCTCCTGTGTCTATAGTACAAATGTGCTTTCTGCCGTTGATATATCCACAAGCAGTAAGACTGCTTCTTCCCTGCTGTATTCCAGATATGGAGATTGTGGGGCCCTCGCTTGTATGAGCTGGATCGTGTCCCGCAGTGCTAGCTCTTTTTGGTTTTAACGGTTACTCCTGTGCTAATTGATTAACCGGCCGGAAGCTTTTTCCTGGTGCTCGGCAGTTCCGCTGAAAATGTCCCACTCTTCCGCAGTTATAGCATTCGGCCTTAACTTGCTTTCTCCCTAATGCCTGCATTACTGCCTCTTTAACTGCTTCTATAAACTTAGCGCTTATATCTTCCTCTTTTTCAGCAGTTACTTCGAGGTTTCGCACATTAAATATTTGCGGCTTAGCAATTATTTTCGCAGTCTCCTGTGACAGCGCAAATGAAACAGTTTCCGCAAAAGATGATTTTTGTGTAGCACACACCGCGTACCTTACATCAGGATCATGAATTCCCTTCACGAATGCTTCAATTTCAAATTCATCTAATAATGGATGATTTTCGCCCGGATACGACAGCTGCACCAACCGCTCAATTTCTGTTGCAAAATCTTGCAATGACTCATTTGCTTTCTGCAGTCTACCTCTTAGTTCCATTCTGTATATTTCTTCTTTGTGTTCGCCACCATACTTCCGCTGCAGTGCCACCATTATGTCGTCATAATTATTTCTGCAAGTAATTGGCACACTTTCTAGAATTTCTGCAGCGTTTCCTTTTAAGGCCAGAATCAACTCTATAGCTTTTTCTTCGATGTTCCACATATTTCTGGCGGCAACTGTCTCGAACTGGAACTTGAAAACATTAAATGGTACGCTGCCATCAAAAGTAGGGGCCTTTGCTCTACCAGAACTTTCCTGAATAATTCGTACTGAACCCTCTTGACATTGGAGATTATTTACTTTATTTTCCAGATCTTGCAGTTTTTTCTCGACATCTTTAGCTTGTATTTCCACGCCATTCTCTAATTCGGACAACTTCTTGTCAAATCTATCCATTTTCTCATTAGTGGCTCTGGAAGATTCTTGAAGCTTTTCTTCTACCTTATCTAACAATTTCTCGTTGTCTGCTCTCGATGTTTCTAGCAGTTCCGTTTTCATCTTAGTTAGCAGTTTCTCGTTGTCTGCTCTAGAAGTTGCTTGAAGTTTAGCTAACAATTTTTCGTTGTCTGCTCTAGAAGTTTCTAACATTTTCATGTTGTCTGTTCTAGAAATTTCTATCTTTTCCATCATTGCAGCAAACATTGCGCTTAACTCCATATTACCTTCTGTTTTACGGGTACTAACCTCCACTGCTTCTTTTTCGTCAAATTCGTAAGTCGCAATGTCAATCTTACGCCGCTCGAATTCCTCTATCAGCCTCTTTTGTAATTCAGTCTTAATACCTGCTGTCGGTAGCTCCAATTTACTTAATTCCTTCTTGAGCTGTTCCACCTTAAGCTCCTCCAATTTCATGACTGCTTATTATTTTGCAATCCCACTTCTGACACCAATTGTTACGATTTTACCCTTTATAAAATCGTTGATTTATTTACCTTTTAAATAAATCGAGTTCTTTCTATATTGCAAATAATAAACACCGTTTGAAATTATTTGTAGCTCTATTTATTTATAACCGTCACTAAAAATTACAGAAATACACTTTAATATCACCCTTTTTTTACACGATTTAGATAAACTAAACGTTAGCCACACTTTAGTTCTTCACACTTTGCGTTTTACTTATAAACTGAACTACTTTGCCACCCTGCTGGCGTTTTTATATATGCGGGTTAAAATAACTAGAATATGGCAGCATCGTCTGGAAGCTGCACACTGGCAACTTTGAGAATGTTCTTTTACAGTTTGACATAAGAAACATTAATTATGGTAAAGGGCTGCCATTTAATTGTTTTACATTTCAGGGCTAACATATGGGGATTTGCATTTCTACGATTAAATGGAATTTCTGTAACAATATTTTAAAACTACCCTACGGGAAATGAAGGGTCGATTGATCCAAGGTGATAAATTCGTGATATATAAATGAGGGACATGTCACAAAGCTGGTGTAAAATATAATTCAGTGTCTAAAAAAGTGGTAATTGCTGTAAAATAGCCAGTGTCCCAATTATTAAAATGGTGACTGTTATAGTTTAAACAATGACAGAACACGGAACTGGTTCAACAAATTTTGCAGTGTATAAAAGAATTTCAATCGGTGGCGAAAACCACAATCCTTCGACTCTTGCAAAGTTGATATAGTACTGAACTAATTTACATAAACAGAACCGATTTTGTGACTGCAGAAATAATGACATAACACTTATATAGTTGAAAAAGGAGTGGTTACGCAACTGTTTGATAGTGACATATAACTGCATTACAGGTTGGTTGAAAAGTTTCTGCGCTCACCAAGAGATGGCACTGCTAGCTCCAAACTTTTTTTTTTCTCAAGTTGGTATAGCTGTCCTGAGAACACATGCAAAGTTGCAAGTCATTCTGTCATGTCTTTCTTTGTTTACAAGCCATTTGAAGTTGACGTGTCATTGATTTTTTTTAATATGGAAAAAATTGCATATCGTGCAGTCATTAGATTCTTTGTTTTGAAGGGTTTAAAAGCAAAGGAAATTTATGAACAATTTTTAGAAGTGTATAAGGAGTCCTCACCTTCAAAACGCACCGTTGAATTTCGGGCTGGTGAATTTAAACGTGGTCGTACCAGCCTTGAATACACGCGAAGGACGACCAAAAACTGCAACCACAGCAGAAATCATTGAGCAGGTACATAATATGGTTAGTGAAGATCCAAGTTTGACTAAGCGTGAAACTTCTAATGCCATAGGCATCTCAGACGATAGAGTACTCCATACTTTACATGAAGAATTACGTATGAAAAAACTGTTTGGAAAGTTAGTGCCGCACACATTAACAATTCAACAAAAACTAAATCGAAAACAATTTTCTCGGCGTAATTTGGAGCGTTTTAAGCCGAATAAAACCGACTTCATGCTTCGTTTTATAACTATGGATGAGACTTGGATCTACCACCATGATCCTAAATTGAAACAAGAACGTTTACAGTGGACTGAAGCTGGTTGTTCAGCTCCAAAGCAGGTGAAGTCACAACGATCAGCAAAGAAGGTTATGACATCAGTTTTTTAGGATGCAAAAGGAATTTTGTTGATTGATAATCTTCAGAAAGGTAAAACAATCAACTCTGAATATTATTGCAGCCTTTTGGATCAGCTGGATGAAAAAATTCGTAAGAAAAGACCTGGTTTAAAGAAGAAAAAAATCATTTTTCATCAAGACAATGCACCTGCTCACAAAAGTGTTTTGACGATGGCTAAATTCAAAGAATTAAAGTACGAACTGCTTGAACATCCACCGTATTCCCAGATTTGGCTCCCAGTGATTACTATCTCTTCAGAAATTTCAAACAATTCCTTCGTGGAAAGCATTTTTCGTCGAATGAAGAGGCCATAGCAGCCGTAGACGGTTATTTTGCAGAGCTTCCCCAAAACCATTATAAGGATGGGATAAAAGTATTGGAAGATCATTGGAACAAGTGTATTGAGCTTCTAGGAGATTATGTTGAATAAAAAAATATATTTCGTAACAAAAACAGTATTCTTTCATTTCGAGCGCAGGAAGTTTTCAACCAACCTGTAATTAAAAATGAATTCAATGTGCATGATAAAGTGTCAATGACAGGCAAATTAAGCTGCCCGCGACTGGCTAATATGTATCACAACACTTATGGGTTTATTAAGAAACACTTAGGGGGGATGTTATCCCTAAAAATCCAAAATTTATTATTGATATTTTCTATCGACGACTCTTTTCCCTTAACATTGTTAACATTTTATTGCAAAATTCATCAAATTAAAATATATAAAAATTATTTTTCACTTAACTCCATTATGGACACTGTTTCATTTACACGACTATATAATTGAAAATGGCTATCTGTTTATTAAATAAAGTGGGATATGATTTAATTTAATTTATATTAAATTACTTTTGTTTCGATAGAATATTAGGAGTAAATTTAATTTGCATCTGCAATTTTTATTCGCACAATGAAAAAATTGTGAAAACTTTTGTAATAAACATTGCAGGTAATATCAGTGACTGGACCTTAGCTCCTTTCAGAAACACGTTCTTAATATGAAACATGCTGAAAAAATTTTGACAGGCTACATGCTAACTAATTTTCGTTTGCTCTGTGTCATGTGCACTTGCAACAGTCAAGTGATATGTCACAAAACTATTCATTCTCTACAAGTTCTGCAACATAACACATTGTGATTGATATGTAACCAGTTTTTTATTAATTACTTGTCCTCGTCGGTCCTGTGGTATGTACATTTGAGCCAGTCATGCGCATTCACTTACAACAATGCAGTAATATGGTACCCTACACAAGGTCAGAGATATGTCGCAAGTAGCTTAAAAGGTAGAAATTGCCACCTCCTATGACAAGCCCATGTTAAAGTTACCGGTTACTTTCATATAAGAGAACAAACTCGAGGACCGGTTTCTGCCACAAAGTTCCCGTCACGTGACTAACTCTGTGACTGGTCCATTGCCCATAGGGTACTGCTTCTCTGAATAAATCGCCATTTTGGGTACTATCGAACCCACTGTGCGCTGTTGGATTATTATCACAAAAGAAATAATGTATGCTTATACGGATTTGAAGTGAAACATATGCAGTGCTATTTAGGGGATTGGTGTAACGGCGAATCACCAATACAAACACAAAAACTGCCACACACACACACACTTTTGTGAAAATAAAAATAAAAAATTTGGTAGCACAGGTTGATTATAAGTTTTGGAAGGCAGTTGGTAAAAACAGCTAACAAACTCATGTTCATTGTTAACACAAAGAGAAAAACACCATACAAAATAACACAAAAAAAAACAGCCGCATGCCACAGCGCTCAGCTGGTATTGATAGTTGCTATTGTAAGTTGGTTTTTTATTCTACCTGTTTTTTTTTATTAGCTCGAGTCATCACATTTCGTGTTTTTTTGTAGTTGGTCTTGTAGTTATTTTTATGTGGTAATGATGATAAAGACGATTATGATGATGATAATAGTAGTTCCTTATTCTTACATAAAGTTCTGGTGCTTGGCTCTATCGCATGTCACTGCCACTACACTCAGAATATTATGTAGTTAACTGTTTGTAGCTTAATAAAAAAGTTTTCCGTTTCATTTAAAAAAAAAGGAAGATACATTTATTTTTCAAAGAAACATCTATATTAACTTTTTTATACATTTATTCGAAATAATTTACTATCATTTACCGATTTTTTCAGTTTCATTTATTTTTTTCATTTGTTTGAAATTTAAAAAAAATTTACCCACAAAACGGAAACTTGTGGTTTATTTGTGTCCGTAAAAGTTATTACAAATTTAAATTTTGTTTGCTGTCTGTTTCAAAAAAAATATTCAAAAAATTTCAATTTGTTTTTTTATTTAAATTGGTTGTATATATACAAAATTTTTCAATACAATTTACAAGAACTTCATAAACACACACACATATACAAATACATTCACACAAAAAGTGTTTATAGCTTCATATGCATACATACATTTTGTATTGTACGAGTATATTAAAAAAAAACAAAAAATACAAAAACGGAAATAATTTCAAATAAATGAAAAAAACATTTATTTTTTAAGGATTGGTGGGTAAAATTTTGATATTTATTTTAATTGATTATATCAGTTGTTTCTTACGGATGTGTCAGTTGATTTATTAACATTTAAAAATAAATAACAAATGGCATTTAATTTAAATGAAAATTAAGTTGACCGGTTTTTAAATGAAACATCATTTCTTTTAAATGATATTTTCAGTTATTTTAACTTACAAACTTTTTTAAGTGTATGACTACTACTACTACCACCGCATGCTACACTTACCACATACCATTGTCATACCAACCAGGTTAATAGTTTTGAAATATAACAAAACCTACCCCTATTAAAACGGCACCGCACCAAATACCGTGTTAAGACGTAAGGTGCCAGCGACAGGTTCTCTATATACAACTGTGCTAGGGAGTTTTTTTTCGAGTATGTCTTTTTTTTATTATTATTTTTTATATCGTTTCAATTTTAGCTAGTTAGTTGCTTGCTTAAGTTTTGTGGTAACAAATAAAATTCAAGTTAGTCATTCGTCGTCAAGGATACTGTGCGTTACATTTTGCTAGAGCTCGCGAGTCCTGTCCTAGTTACCGTAGTTACCAACAAAAAAATCAAACAAAAAAAAAACATAACTTAACTTTATTTCGCTCAAAAGTACAAACATTAAATAATTTGGAAACACTTTACGAGTACGATTATTAACCTAACAAATATAGCTAATATACATACCGATTCCGAGAAATATTTACATACGATTATTTATCCTGAAAGGACCTTGCAAAGTAATATACATACAATCCAACAATTCATATATGCATATTAGGGTGGCAATGCGAGCATTTGATCCCAGCACATAATATTATACCACTTGGTTTCAAAATTGATATGGTGAAAACTTGAGTCAAATCCGCCATCTTCAAGGTACATGGAGTTTTGAAGCAAATTAAAAAAAGTTTTTACTTATGTCTTGTGACACATCGTTTCTAATAAAATTTAGTATGCTGACACGAATATGAAAATTAAATTTTTTGTTAAATTTTACTTAATTTACAAAAATTTAGATTTTTAGCGATATCTCGAAAACTTAAAATTTTATTTCATATTCGTATTCAGCATACTAAATTTTATTAGGAACGATGTAATGCAAGCTATAATTAAAATATTATTTTTTTGTTCCAAAATTTCGAAACTTTAAAACACAGCTTAGAGCTATCTGATTTGTCTTAAAATTTCACCATGTTCGGCTTTAGCTAAAATTTAAAGAAAAAAATATTTCCCCATTAATTTCATTGCCACCCTAATGCGTATACATTCTACATATATGTTCGGAGCCAAGTTCTAAACGTATAAAGTGTAGTGCATTTTGCTAAACAGAGATAGACTATATTTCAAGGAAATTATAGAACCAAAAAATTGCTTAGCGGAAACTACTGACGCCTAGCATCTAGCCAGCCAATTTTTTTTTGTCCGGCTAGTGCTGAAATCGTTACAGAAATTCAAATTTAAAAAATAGTCAAGGGTGAAAGCTCAAAGGATTAACATGCTTTCCAGCTAGTATACTACTGCATTAAAATATAAAGAAAGCAGTGCTAAATCTATGAAATGAATAGAACAGTGTGATTGATATGAATATATTGAACTAGTGTAATATGGGAATTTTTGTTTTAACTAAAAACTGATTTTTCTCTTGAGTTAATTATTATTTATTTAAAATTACAATAACGCGTCAAAAATAGATACAAGTGCCTACCTAAGTTTAAACACACACTTCCCAAAATAAATGTAAGTTTAAATATATAAAAATATTGAAATAACATTAAATTAATAATTTAAAAGTTACCAAAAGTGATATTATTGTCAGCGGTAACTCTTGGCACTGGGAGAATTCACAGTTGTCTTAAATATTAATTCTGTGGTTCTTTGGGTGCCAAATGTTAACACTGGCACTTAAACTGCAAAATAATTTATTTAGTTCCATTAGAATCAAATCTTTTCAAAGTAATTGTTTATTTTAACATTACATAATCACGGTAAAGAGTAGGTATGGGTGCCTGAAGCACGCACGTGAGTGAGTTGTACTTGAAAAAGAAAAAAAATCGTATGTGACTTTAATTTTTGTACATGAGTTTGCGTGATTATAACTTTATTCTCACTGTATTTATTTAAACTATTAGTTATAAATTTTATTAAACGAAAAGTTAGAATATTTTCAAAGTTTACAATATTTTTATTTGTCACTTATTTTAATAAGAAAAATCGTAAAAATATTGAATTTTAAGTTTTTGCAAAATTCAAGAAAATGTTTTACACTGCTGCTGCACTGTATTTAGATTGAAATCAAAGGAACTTGATAGCTTTAAGACAAATTGTCGATAAAGTAAATTCTACTTTCTTATTATTTTTTAAAAAAAGCTACTTTCAAATAAAATTTAGTACAAAACTCTCAGCCATAAAAATACAAACGGCAAAGCATTTGCCCAGTGCACTTGCCGGTGGTGCCAGCATTGGCAGTGCTTTCCAATCCCAAGAAGATAACATAGCACTGGGATTGGCCGATTAATTTTTAAAACTTTGGCAGAGCTCTGAGTTATGGAATAATAACATATGTGTTTTGCCAGCTCCAAGTTTGGCACCAATAAAACTATTTTTTAAATTCATATTCGATATCTAACATATTTTTGTAATTTTTAAATGTTCTTTATTAAACAAAAAAAAATCTTTAAATGGAAGTTGTTTAAATTTACAAATTCCAATGTTGATGTATATTTAAAAAAATGTTAATAAGTAATATATGTTCTTTTTTAGTACTTGGAAATTATTTTTTGTAATTAGTGTATCAGGAAATTCTTCACGTTTTATTTTTTAATTTTGGAAAGACATTTGATTTTTGTACTAAAAACACTTTAAAATTACTTTATTTTAAATTATTCCAATACAAAGTGCTTTCTAAAGATATCTATGTCAATTTCTGGTGGCGCAATTTCGAATGTGAAATTAATACTAAAATATATGTGAAAAACATGTCCTGTCCATCCTCTATTGAAAACGTTACAAAAATCAAGCATCCTTATAAATGGTTATAAATTTTGTTAATCGGGTACTGGAAAAGCAGTTCTTGTTTGCATTGGAAAAATGTTGTAACCAGTGCTTTATTTATTTTTAATTCCAAAAACGGTTGCAAATTTTGTTAACCCAGTACTGGCTAACGTTGAGAAGGCGTACTAAACCACGCCTTTGCCAGTACTTTTATTTTTTAGGATTGTACAAGGTTCTTTTACTAGCATTGGCAGAGCGTTCTAAACAAGTGCTCTGCCAGCACTTAATTTTTTTACCATCGGTAATTTCTAGCTGGGTCGTTAAAATATTGAACAGTATTCGCGAAATAAAAGAAACAAGTTCGACAGATTTGCGTCGGTAACTGGCGCTGTGAGTAAATAGATTGGGCTTTACTTGAAGATTTTAATTAAATATTTAATCAGAAAACCTCACAAATTAAAAAACACTGCCCTACAAAATTGAATCTTACACTCAGAAAAAATAATTAGTAAATTTTGTAAACGGTTTGCAATCCTACTTTACTATTTTTGTACTGATTTTTAGTAAAAAATTATTATTTAGAAAATCTGTGCTATTTACATTTTACAAATTACATAATTTTTACAGAATATTTACAAATTTATGTTTTGCTTATTTCAGAAATCTTTTTACAAATTTTTGAAAACCGATTTGCTAAAATTAGCAAAGAAATTTACTAGTTTTAAAAAGGTGTATATTTAAGGAAATGTTATTTCTAATTAAAGCCAATTTAAGTTTGTACATAGATAAAAAAAGGGATTGGAAGTGAATATACCGACTCGTGTCTTAAAATAGGACCATCCACTTAAAATAGCACTAAAAAGTTTTTTTAGTTCTAAAAATCAGTCCTAAAAACAATTAAAATTTGACCCTTAAAGTAAAAAAACTTGGCTAAAATTTTTTTCAAAGCAGAAATTACCAAATTAAAACAAAATGATAAATTCGTTTATGTTTTTTCAATTTTAAAGCCTTTGATTTTTATTTAATTTTGCCTAAAATATTTTTGGAAAAAAGAAATAAAAAAAAAATTGATGCTCGATAAAAAAAAATTTAAATTTTGAACTAATAATAGTAATTTTATTGCTGATTTTAGCAAACAGATTTTAAACTCCACTTTACAAAAATTTTACTAAAATTTAGTAGCGGCAGCTAATTTTTTTACAAATTTCATTGTACTACACGTCAGCTGACATGTGTTGCTAAGATTAGCAAAAAAAAAATACTGCTGGGCTCAAATTAGCAAAATTTCCCATAATAACAACAAAATTTTCTTTTGCCAATTAAGAGTGTAACATTTTTGGTAAATGTAGAATTTTGAGGGTTATGGAACGCATGTTTCACTACAATCTTGTTAATAACCTAGAGACCAACTCACTTTTGCTCTCAGTATGACTTTCGTAGAAAACGTTCTACGGAATTTTCTTTCTTTCTTTGAAGTTGACCAATTCACATATTTTGTGAAAGCAAAGTTATTACTCTAGACATTTCCAAGGAGTGTGATGGAGTGTGCCATAAAGCTCTCGTGTCAGAGCTTATTACTTTTGGTGCTGGTGATAAATTCTCTTGATTCATAACGAGTTTTCTCAAGGATCACATTGTAAGGTATGCTAGTATCGTAAATTGTGAAGTAAGAAAATCTATTTAAAATAAATTTCTACCTCACGTTACCTCATTTCACCGCACTTTCTTTTTAAACAAATTTGGCCTTAACCCTTTAATGCTATTTCTCCTGATATCAATAATATTTATACTTTGCATTTCGAGTTGAACACAAACTATGGTAAAAATAATAAATTTTTGATTTATCGCTTTATTAGGCGATATAGTATAATAAAGATTGCGGACGAACCAAGAAATTCAATAAACAAATAATATCAGTTTTCGCTATAAATAACATTTTCAATAAAATAAAATTATGTACCAAAAATTAGTATTCTAGTTTTGTTATTTTAAATGTTATGGCGATTTTCGCTTTTTGAAAATTAAATTTTAAAATTGAGCGAGATGGGCACTAAACATCAATAAATTTTGACCAGCATATCAGCTGTACTTAATTTGAAAAAACAAAATCTCTTAGCTAGTTTTGGAGTTAGAGAGATATTTGTAAAACGTGTCCTGACTGCAGCCTGTGTGTCCTGGAACAATAATAATAACTCATTTTACAAGTTGGGACCCCAGACTAGGTTTACTATTATCAATAAAATTCAGTAATATGTTTTATAAATTTAATTTTTCCAAATTTACGAAAGTTTGGCTTTACCTCCTTCTCGCTTTTAAGTCGCTTATTGCAGAAAAAATTTTTGAAGGCGAAGAGTTTTATATATATATATATATATAATACAATTTCTTTAATATGATATTGTTAAAAAAATACTTAAGATCCGAAGACTGCTTTTTAGCAGCCTTAGGCGGTAGATCGTTAAGTATTATTATAGATGATCCCAAGGAATTTCAGTTTAATCCGGATTCCGTATTTTCCTTCTATCGTTTCCCTATCACATATAAAGATTCTATCCAAGTCGGTATGAACCAAACTGCTGGCCTTTCCTCTACATTTTACAAAGTTAAGCCTGGATTAGTCAGACGTACGTTTCCATTATTTAAAGCGAGTAACTTTTTTATAAACAACATGTGTTAAACATTTGACATTCATTAACTTGGGTTATTTGAGATAGGCTAGCAAGCCTCAATGAGTTAAATGAGAATAGAAAATCTTGTATTTTATTTATCCTTTCATATGCAGTGATTTCTCTCCTAAGTTTACGTCCCTCCGTCCCTGTAAATATTTTAAAAAATATTTTGCAGCGGATTTTGAAAAAAATTTTGTGATTAGTTTTGTCAATTGGTTTCCGAAACGCTCATATGTTTAAAAAGTTATTAAGTTCCCATTAAATATTAAGTGTGACTAAATACAATCTTGTTAACAAATTATTTGTAGATTCTTTTTGTTTTCTATTTAAACTGCATTTTAAAAAATTTTAAATCTTAACGCTTACGAAATGTTATTTTCTAGATGATAATATGAATGCTTTGTGTTACGATACATCAACCTTTAAAAAACATAATTATTTTCGAAACAATTTTATATTTTTTACCAATTTTGATTAATCGTATAAAATCATTCGAATTATTCGTTATTTGAAATTCGGGTATTTTAATTTAATCAAACAATTATTTGACAAAATTGTTCGATTAATCGAATAACGATTAACCGTTTGAATACGCTAGTATATATGTTTCATTAACATGGTATGGAGACATAATTAAATTATTTTCCTGGGACTTGTTTCTGTATTTCTCTAATCGATAAAGTTTTCGCAAAAAACATCTAAAACGCAAGCTTGTTCTGCTTTCTATATGGTGATTCACATGCAATTAAATATACATTAATCTAAAGAGGATAATAATGCGCTTTATTCATGTTATTTCTCTATCTAATAAGAAATTTCACAAAATTAATGTGTCCACAGCTTTAGAAGTTAAAAGCTCTAAGAAATTTTCAGTAAAAATGCAAACAACTTTATTATACATTAAGTTAAACTATGAATTTCTCGATGCGAAAACTTCTCGCGTCAGATACAGACACGGGGAGCTGGCATTGAAAACTTTCATTGATATGATTTCTTATTAGATGAATAATAATAAAGTTATCAATCCCTATTTATTTTCGTTTCTTTGTTCAGTTTTTGTTGGGTTTTTTGAGGTTCCAAAGAGTGAAGTACATGCTCTCAGACATTTTCTTTCAAATTTTTGAGTTTGGATGATGAGTTCTTCTTTTATTGGAATACCTATATTTGAAGTCGATTTTATACCAAAATATTTCCAATAAGTTCGAATGCTGCAGTTACATTTTCCTACTAGAGGACGAAAGAATATGCTTCACGCTTATTGATATTAATTTACATTATACAATATTGAAATAAATTTGTAGTTTATCATTAACGTTTTCAATCTTGTTACGAGGGCGGATCAATAAGTCCGTGACTTTTTTAATGAAACACAGTTTTTTTTTTGCAAAAAAAAAAAAAATATATTTTTTAACATAATCTCCTTTTAGCTCAATACACTTAGTCTAACGTTTCTCCAATTTTTTATCCCTTCCAAAAAATAGGATTTTTCGAGGTCCATAAAATAGGTATTTGTTTGACCAATAATTTGATCGTTGTAGCTAAATCTCTTTCCACCGAGCCATTTCTTTAGGTTTGGAAATAGGAAGCAGTCACTGGGGGCTAAATCCGGAGAATATGGCGGATATTTTATATAAAAATTCGTATATAAATAGATTAAATAGGATTGGGGAATTTACAATGCCTTGTTGAAGACCATTAACAACAGCAATAAATAAAACGAATTCATATATTTTGGCGTTCTTGAATTCACTTTCACTAGTTTTTTTACTAATTGAATTTGCCACATGGTTAGCAGGCGAAATCAATTAGTATGTGGTTTCTATGTGATTAAATATTTGTTGTGAGAAGAAAAAATAAGTAAAATATATATCACCCCTCGAGAATTAAAAAAGATAATTTTTTTCCTATATGGTATTAAGGCGGCCGGGGCCACTGCGACCGGCTAGGCCAAAAAACCGAAACACACCCGAAATGGTAAGTGTGATGTCTCAATTAAAGGAAATTTCCTTACGATTCCAAATATGCATTTGGTTTTAAGATTCGAGGAATAGAAGCCGCGTTAGATCCATTTAAGTAAATTTTAGGTACTAAAAAAAGGAAAAAATTAATTTTTCGCCTGTTAAATTAGTCACTAATTCGAGAATATGCGCGATTGTGTATAAGAAAACTTAGATAAGTGGGAAATTTATATTTTAATAATTTATATATCAAACCAGAAGTCCATATACCATCGAAGGCTTTTTCGTAGTCAATCAAGAAAGCCAAATACGAGGTTGGATCGATAAGTATGTGACTTTTCGAACTTCGCTCGTAGTTATATGAAATGCAACACCGCTCCCATCAAGTACCACCTGTTAATGTACTATTGTCAAATTTTGAGCAAGTTCCGTCATGTACTTCGTGCTTAACAGCAGGATTTTTCGAGGTCCATAAAATAGGCATTTGTTTGATCAATAGTTTCATCGTTGGAGCTAAATTTCTTTCCACAGAGCCATTTCATTAGGTTTGGAAATAGGAAATAGTCACTGGGGGCTAGATCACGAGAATAAGGCGAATGAGGGGGCAATTCGTAGTCTACTTCATGGATTTTTGTCATGGAAACTAAGCCGTTACACGATTCCGTTGGTGGTCGATTATGAGCAAACGTCGCACCCATCATGCGGAAAGCTTACCACGTGACCGGCTTAATAGTTGTGACATGTTATTTTGCGTTGGTTCTGCAATATGTTCTTTGGGGTAATTTTTTTTACATGTTTTTTTAGACCAGTCCTGTGGCATGTCACAGAGGCAATTGACCCCTCCAAGGACAAGCCCATAATTAAGTGACCGGTCCTTATCACAATCAACTGGTCAAGTGGCCTGGGATAGGTCCTTTTCCCGCAGGAAAATTTCCCCCGCCAAAAAATAAAGGGATTTTTTATGTTGGTTTGTTTAGAAAAACCTGTGATTGTCAAATCGAAATCTCGCTTATTGCAAATGTAAATAGCCAAGATTTATGTGCGAGATTTCCATTGAAATATCGGGATTTAAAGCAAAATAGAAAAGCAGCATTAGAAATAATTAATGCAATTTTTAAAAATCTTGTCTCCATTATTTTATAATATAAAGGTGTAAGTTTTGGAAAATGCGAAATGTTAGGATTTTTTATATAAGAAGAAATGTTTGTAATCTAAAAATGTTTCTTTAAATTTTAGAGCTAAATGGGTGAAAATATTTTATCCCAATTGCCTTACAACAATTTACCACAGATTTATTCTTAAAAAATTAGCAAATTTTTGCAGAAATTAAGGTTTGCATCAAAAAATACAAATACTCGGTGTTTGCCAATAATCCCGCTTTGGCGTTAGCCGAATCTCGCTTTCTTATGAAAAACAGGTGGTCACGTTGCCTATAGTGTACTCACATGACCTGTGTTAAAATCCATTTTTATTTCTTTTTCATATTTAAAGCACCATCAAACAAAAATATGACTATGCAGAAGAAAATTTACTATTACTTTCCGGCTTGGTAAAACTTTAGCTGTTATACTTTCATATATTCAAAACTAAACACACAATTTGCATTCCATTGAAATACAAAACATTAAAACATATTCTATTCTTTCACTTACTAAATTAAGTCAAAGGTGTAGACGTTTTTTCATTCGTTTTATTATAACAATCTAACTCCCCACAAAAGGGACCTTAAGTATTGTAATATTATCAAAATACAAAAAAGCCACATCACTGCTAAAATTTCATGTGTAAAGTGTAATTTATTTTATCGTTTGTTAAAATCTAAATTGATCGTTAGTATTAAAAAAAAAGTACTCCGTCGTTGCGGCGGCGTTTTTGCATAGGTCAAATACCAAAAACAAAAGTATCCTTTCTAATGGAGTTTTTTTTATATTATTTTCTATTCTTTGAAAATGCACAATTTTAACAACTTTTTGGAATAACTTTGAAACATGAAAAATGCAAAACAAAAAAAAAACGTATTTTAAATTATATGCTTGCATGTCGGTCGTTATGAAAATGTTAAATTTGCATGATTGAACAAAACATCTAATATAAACTGTAAATAAAAAAAATAACTTTAATAACCCTTAAATATTTTATAGATTTTTTATAAATTTTTTGTTCATTTTTTCTTACAGTGCATACATATTTTAAGAGAATGGCACCTCAACAAAATTCTACACTTCTCGATGAAAATCTTGATGTCTGTCCATCATTATTAAATATACCTGAAGAAATTAATCGTTATAGTCCTATATTACCGCCAAAAAATACAGAAAATCTTGATAAAAACAATAATAATAATAATAATAATAATAATAACAACAAATATCAACATCAAGGTGTACGCAAGTGGGAGCAAACGGAAAGGGAGCAACATCATAAATATAAACACCATCGTAACACTGGTAATCGTAGCAGTCAAAGCCGTCGAAGTCGTTCAATTTCTTTATATGGTGTCAACAGTACTATTGTAAGTTTTTATTTTTATTAAATTGAACTAGCATAATAAATATCTATTCTGATTTTGTGGTATACTAAAAACATTCACTCGATGTTGTTTTGCTATATCTTTAAAATAAAACGATATAATTTAACTTTTTTTAATGTTTATTTGGAGATTTATGTTTTTTTTTCCATTCATTTTTGAAAATCATATCAGTTAAGTGAGGGCCGCTATTGTTGATGAATATTTGCATTTTCCATCGTTCTGGAGGAAATTTCGGGCGAATTTCGCATTCTTGTCGTATATTCTCTTTGAGCGCTTCCAGAGTCAGTGGCTTATTCACATAGACCCGTGACTTCAAAAAACCTTTCCGAAAAAATCTTAGGCTGTTGAATAGACGATGCGGAAATGCAACATTAAAATGTCCATTGTCGTGCGAGCTGTGTATGCAGTTGCGCCGTTCTGCTGGAACAACATGTACTCTAGTCTGAATTCATCAATTTGCGGCAATTAAAACTCATTGGTAATGGTTTTGTATCGCTCACCAATCACATTGACCGTTTCCCCCAATGACTTCTGCGGCGTAAATGGCGCACCATGCAGTGACTTCGTGTATGATACGTGGATTTTCAATGCCTCAGAAGCGCACTGTCTCTGTTTATGTATCCGTTCAGAAGAAAATGGGCCTCATCGTTTATGGTAAATTTGAACATAA
This sequence comes from Eustalomyia histrio, assembly GCA_949748255.1. Classification (NCBI taxonomy): domain Eukaryota; kingdom Metazoa; phylum Arthropoda; class Insecta; order Diptera; family Anthomyiidae; genus Eustalomyia; species Eustalomyia histrio. The sequence goes on from OX456524.1 coordinate 124,302,748, forward strand.
AATCGTCCAATGCATTATTGTCACGAGTACTCCGCGTTCTTGAGGAGTATAGCGTGTCATGACTTGTTGAAGTGTATTTTCCATACGTTTACTTTACAAATATTAAAACAAAGCTGATAGTTGCTATCATTTGCAAGATTTATAACACCTTCCGATAGGGTAATACATTTTGGGCCACTTTTTATAAGGTATAGTAATCTAAAGGCAAGGACTGCCTAACAATATGATATGCAGAATAAAAAAGGAAAAGCCAACCAGAAAGCCACCAAGTCAAAAAGCCAGTTTTAGATATTCCAATTGAGTTGCACGAGTTACAAAACTTATAATACGTCGATTTAAGCAAAGACTATAAAACTTTCAGAATGTACAGATTTAAAAACATTTTTGGTTTTCAAATTAAAGTTCCTTTTAAAATAATACAGTGTAAACTTAAGTCGTCAATGCTAAATCATTTTTTTTTTTTTTTTGTTTTGAAAATTCGTAAATATTGCTATTCTAAAATTTCCCAATAAGTTGCCAATGACGTCCGTAATAAATAGCTTTATTTAAATCTTTATCTTTTCAAGTCCTTACTTCCAGGGTTCTACACTTAAAATAGTTTGTAAAAAATACCATTTAAAAAAAAAACCGGTCTACTTACTTTTTATTTAAATCAAATGGTTTTTGTTCAGTAAAAATAAGTGATTAATTAGTTATAAACATGTGATTATAAAAACAAGTGATTATTCAGTTATAAATTAATGTTAAAATTTTACCTAACAATTCCGTAAAAATAAATGTTTATTCATTTACAGTGAAATCGCTATAATCTGTACCCCGATAATACGAAAATCTTGATAATTCGTAACAAACTGTCGGACCCTTGAGAAAACTTCAATAATTTGTAAAACATACATACACTTTGGTCTCCTCGATATTTCGTATTTTTTTTTTTTTTTGAAAAACGATCAATACAAAACCTCTTATAAATCGTAATTAATTCTTTGAAATCTCTTACAATTCGTAATGCACAGGCAAAATTTTTTATAATAACGCTCCAAAAATATCATTAGCTGCATATTATTACTGTTACTTTGAACAATAAATTGTTTGTGCTTTCTGATGATCGGATTTTTCAGTCGCGGAAAAATCTCATACAACATTATCTGTGTTGAAAAAGCAACAAATCAAATCAGCTATTGATAATGGGGCAATAAAACTTAAGTGGCAAAAGAATTTAAAACCGCTTCACCAACACTTACTTCAATACTGTACAAGAGAGAATTTATATTGTAAGCACCTTATTTGTAAAAACAGCTGGTCCCTTGCAATTACGAATTATCGCGATTGTACTGTATTGAAATTGTTTCGGTTCTTTGTATTTTTGTTAGTTTTTAAATCTGCAAAATGTAGACCTACACCGTATATAAACACATTTTGTGTGAATGGCCTTATGTGTGTATATGAAGTTATTGTAATTCAAACTGAAATAATTTTGTATACAAACAAACAATTTAAATAAAAAACAGAAACAAAATTTTTTGGAACAGACAGCAAACAAAATTTGTAATTTGTAATTTTACCGGGAACAAATAAACCACAAATTTTAGTCTTGTGGGTAAATTTTTATTAAATTTCAAAGAAATGAAAAAAATAATAAAAAAAAATAAATGAAACTGAAAAAATCGGTAAATGACAATAAATCATTTTGAATAAATGCATAAAAAAGTTGAAATATATATTTCTTTAAAAAAATAAATGTATGATCGTTTATTTTTAACAGAACTGAAAACTTTTTTATTAAACTACACACAGTACATAATATTCTGAGTGTAATATATTTCATATGTATAGATAGATATTGAATTGATTTAAGCTGTGTTTTGCACCTTAACTCTATCTGTTAACTTATAAAAAAACTTTGTGTACAAAAAAAATGTTTTAAGCGAAAACGTTTACATTAATTTTGGATAATAATCAGCGTTAAAAATCCAAAAGGTTATATAACAATAATATTCAGAATTTATTATTATACCTTTCTGAAGATTGTCGATCAATAAAATACCTTTGTAATCCCAGAAAATAGTTGCCATAACCTTACCAGTCGATTGAATTCTTTTGTGCACTTTTACCAGCTTCAGTCCATTGTCTTCATTGTTCTTTTGTCTCTGTTGTGTAGTGATGGATCCATGTTTAATCTGCAGTTATGGTTACGCTTAATATTCTTTTTATTTCGCTTAAATCGACCCAAAAAAGCTTAAGAAATTTTCATTCGAATGCGTTTTTAATCAACTGTTAACAAATTCGGCACCCATCTTGCAGTAAGCTTTTTCATCTTCTTTCTTGATGCAAAATAAAATGGACTCGATTATTTGAGATGCTTATGGCATTACCAATCTCACGAACTTTCACTCGTCAATCATCTAATATCATATACTTTAGCTATGATTTTTAATGTTATTGCAGTTTTTGGGCGTCCACTTCGTGGTTCATCTTCAATGCTTATATGATCACGTACGGATTTTCAAAAAATTTAATCTTTAAAAAACCTCAGAAGAAAAATTAATTTCTGTGATCCAGATCTAACTTGTTAATGTTTTATAACTATAGGCACACTTCCACAAAAATTAATTTTAAAGTTAAAAACATTTGCGTAAAAAATTCAATATAAGAATTGAATCTTTCTGATTTTGAATAACCTCAAAAATTTTAATTGGCATCCACCATTATCCTAAGTCCGCAAATTATGTTTTCACGTATCCATTCATTGACCTCTAAACGGGAAAAATATTGGTCATACCACAGTTTTATTATTTTATGTTTGAAAGCATATTTGAGTAAAATTAGTTTTATGAACGTTTTTTCTTAAAAAATATGCATAAGTTTCGCTCCCAGGAATTATGCAAATTACAACGATATTATTTGTGTACCAAGTAATAGAAAATAGGCTATAACGTCAAAACAAAATCAACCTTTTTGCAACAATGAAATATTTCCCGAACCACTAACAAACAACACAAAAATTAATTTTTAGAACTTGTAAAGTTTCTTCAGCCGATGGCTTCAATAGCCATTAAATCATCTAGACCTTTCAGACTTTAATTATTTCAATCGATTTTAACAAGCGTTTGAAATAGAATAAATTCGGTCTGGGTTACCCATACCATTTTATTGTCAAAGATTTTCTAATTTTGTTGAGACAATATGGCTGATTAGGCGCAACCTTGTAAATCGTTGGAATTTGCTTTAGTTCTGGGAGAGAAACTGATGCACTTTTTTTAAGAAAAAAAACGTCCAAAAGAACTGTTTTTCAACAGAACAACACAGCAGTACTTAAAAAGCGACTTACTCAAGTTTGCCTTCAAACTGTAAATAATGGAGTGACAAATATTCCTTCCAGATAATAGCGAAATCTAGATAAATAACGGAATATTAATCCGTCATCTTTTCCAGAAAATCGATAGTATTAAAGAGCTTTTGATCTTCAAAGATCAGAATTTCGTGTTTGCAGGAACAAATCCCTGATTGTACGATGCTACTTTTTTGATTAGGAGTAACATGTACCATTAAATTAAATTACTATGTAATAACAATATTGATTGAGTAAAAAATTAACTCAAGTCTGAACCAGTAATAAAGATTTTTGTATCTGTAATGACAAAATGTATTTTCTCTCAAACTCAAAATCAATATTTCCTTGTTCTTTATAGATAAAATTATATCACTAAATTTGTCAACTCATTTTAGGAACAAGGTCACAAGGAAATAACAATATGGCTAGCCGATGAACCCCGTTATGTTTCTGGTGTTACCAATAAAACTACCTGCAATGACATAATCAAGGCTCTGATTGATAATGAAATCAGTAATGGCAATTATGAATATTGTCAATGTCTAAAAGGTAAATACACCACAAGTCTCAACTGACAGCTAAAAGAATTAACCTTAAGGCTGTCAAGAAAAACAAAAAATTGGCATTATTTTTATGATGTATCTACTACATATAATAATAATAATAATAATAATAATAATAATAATAATAATAATATTTTAAGTTATTACGAGTATTAGTTGTTTTTTTTCTTTAACTTTTATTTAATCATGACTGTACTTCCGTTCCTTACTACCACATGCAATGATGGCGCCCTTTTTATACAACTTTTCATGCGACTAGCAAAAAAACGCACATACACATACAAAACACACAAAAAAGATGGAACAGCATCGCGTGACTACAGCGATTACGTTATAACGGAATGTTGGCGCGGTATTGAACGCAGCTACGATGGTAACATGGCAATTTTACCTGTTTGGAAAGCTTGGAGTCGTGTACACAATGAGGTAATATTTAATATGTTGGTAAAATAAGTAATATATCTGTACTAAATACACACAAACACACACAAAACATATTGTTAAGCTAACATAAGAATGTTTGCTGTGATTGCATAACTTTTTGTTACAACACATACAATTTAAAAGTTTTTGGCGCCTCCTGTAATTTATATTAAGTTCATACTGAAAAGAGAGTTTTTCGTTTTTTTTTCAAGTTTTCAATTTTAAATTTGCATGGAATTTGAAAGTCGAAGACAAAATAAATTTGAGATCTACTCGTTTTTGGTTCAGTATGAACGTAGAATTAGAAGAATTGAACGCTAAATGTACCCCCAAAAACCTTTCCTGTTATTACCTTTTGAAGCAAATGCGCTGATTGTGGATTAGCTCCTACGTTGACGTCTACACGAGACGTAAAATCAACGACAAAACTAGAAAAATACATACAATGAAACAACTTTGCTTTTATTTCTCGTGTAGACGTCGAGTAAGTAACTGGATGGATTAATATACGTACATTAAAGGTGTCCAAAAAATTAAATAAATTTTAACAGTTTCGAATCAGTAGCATTTTGAGTACCCGGTTCTTGCACTATTTTATTTTAATCTCAGGCAGTTTCCGCGTAGACTTCTGCAATGTACGTAGACTAAAAGCGAATTTTTTTTCTGTTTATGCCCATATTCGCCTTTATTGGCCAAAAGCTCTGGCTTTATGTGAGCCTCAGGTGTGTGCGGATACCCGGGTACCACCTTTTACCTCTTTTTATATCTCAAAGGGGCCTTGCATTGTACATTTACAACAATGTTGCGTGCCAGTTATCAGCAACATTTGAACTGTATTGATACAGAATTTCACTCATTATGAGTGAAATTCCTTATCACATTCTACACATCGGGTTCTTATATAGGAGTCCAAATATGGAAAGGACAGATAAGAATAGCCGTCGGCTTAAACGCCCTTTCCGATTCAATTTCAAGAATCCTAGAGAATTGCCCGGATAGTGAAATCGTTGTTGCTGGCAATTTTAATATCCACAATTCTTCTTGTCATACAACTGCCGAGGGCCTTTTGCACTGAGCGCTTCACTGCGCATAACCACCTGGCGCAACTTATGAATAAACCAAAACGCATTCCGAGCGTTGAAGGTGAACACCAGAATTCTCTCGACCTTCTGAAAAGTATGAAGTACAGATTCTTGCACTTATCGGTAATTCGGATCATTGTGCCCTCTTCGCTTCGTTTTCGTTCTCCGAGTTTCGCAACTTTACTTCGGCAGCTACTAAACGTTCAGTTTAGTAGCTGCCGACGATTTTTTCGGCATTTTAAATGGAATCTTTGTTTCCTCGACAGTAATGCTGCTGCGGAAATGTTAGGTTACGTAATAATGCTTGTAATGAAATCTTTCATTCCTACCAAGCGCATTTCGGCTAAGCAAAAAAGTAAATTTTGGTTTAACCAGACTTGCAGAAACGCAGTCAGATCCCGAATGAAAGCGTTCATAAATTGGCGTGTTAATAAAAATGTTTATACTGAACTGCTTCACAAACCGGCGAGAACTAAATGTTCAAAAGTACTTAGACATGAAAAATATCTTCACGAACAGCGTCTTCGTACTAAAGCCCTTCCTGCCCCTCGGGGCCGTAAGAGCTTTTGGTCATCCGTTAAAAGAGTAAGGAATAATGCGAGTTTAGCTTTCCCAACTCTTATAAAAGGTGATAAATTTACTCACTGAATTATCATCTTGTGAATTATCTAGAATCGTATTCACTTTTCAGCGATCGACAGTATGGCTTTCGTAGAAGCCGTTCTACGGGAGACCTGTTAGCATTCCTCTCGGAACGTAGGAGTAGGTCCATTCACCGGTCTGGTGAGAACAATTTGATTGCTTTAGATATTGCCAAAGCGTTCGACCGTGTGTGACACGGCGCACTTTTATCGAAAGGATCTCATCCGACGAGTTTCAGCTAAATTCAGGGGTACCGCAAGGTTCCGTTCTTTCTTTTCATCTTTTTCTTGTCTTTTCAAATTAACTTTTTGGTTTAACTTTCAACCCTATCTACAGTTTTGCTGATGACAGTAACATTTGTCATTCATTTTCCTTCGATAGCAGCCAAGCCTCTTAAAGGTCGCGGTCAGGAGGGAAATTATGATTGATACACTTAATCTGGAACTTTCGTTAATTTCAGAGTGGGGTCGTATAAATAGGGTGGATTTTAATGCACATAATATGATGACTCATAGGGTTGTGCAGTCTCCAGCGTCAGCTGTTCAATGGAGGGTATCTATATTGAGGAGAATTCAGTGTCATATCTGTTGGAATAAACACGTTTTTGAAGTATCGAAAGAAGCATTCAAGCGTTTAGGGTTTTTAAAACGGTGCAAGGAGTACTTCACCCCATCTGATCTTCTTACTATCTATACCACCTGTATTCGGCCAAAATTGGAGTATAACTCCCAGGTTCTTCAAGGTCTATTTTGGGACCGTGTTCAAACAATGGCTTCGGTGCTTATTAATGACAGTGGGATATCCAGTTATATTGATTCATTGGAACTGTGAAACACTGCTGAGATAAGTGAACTTATCCCTCTTATCCGGGTTTTTGGTTTTTTTTTTTTGGAATAAACTTCCTACAGAGGTCTTCCCTGACATCTATAATATAGAGAAATTCAAGTCTTGAATCCAAAAACACTACTCCCTATTTCCTTCTTCTCATAACCTACTTTCCTCACATTAAAACAACGCACTGCATTTATCGAGGCAACCCCTGAGTGTTAATACATAAAAAAAAAGTTAATTTTCCCTGTTACATATAAAAATTACTAATATGAAATTTAGCGAAATTTAAATTCAACATGTTTAAAGAGTAAACCTACAAAAAGTATTACAAAGTTTAGAGAAAATTAAAATATTTTTAAATTCGAATTCTTATATTTTTTATTTCAGTTTGAAATAAAATTATTTATATTTATAAAACAAGGTTTTTTAAAGATTCTTACAAACAAAATTAGTTTTTTCACAAAAGATTTAAATGATCGTTACTCAATTGGCTGTCGTTTATTGAAAATATTTTGACACAATTTGGTTGCATGTACCTATTTTAAAATTGCTAAATTTTAAAATTAGGTAAAAATGTTTAGCTAAATGAGTCAGAAAATTTTTCTTATCAACTCAATTTCTTCTAAAATTTTGCTTAAAAAAATTTAAAAAATGATCCATTTAAATAAAGATTTTTATTATTTCCACATTTCAAAAGAAAATTTTTGATTCACAATTTCAGAGTAAATTTTTTATTAAAATATTTTAAAGTTTTGTTAGTTTTGTTTATTTCGAAAAATCTAGCAATACTGCTTATTTAGTTAAACAAAATACATCAAAAAAAGAAAATACATCAAAAAAAGAAAAGAAGACTCCGTTAGTTTAACTAAACAGAATTTTGTAAAATATACGAAAGTTTCTTTTCTAGTTAAAATGTGTATTGATTTTTTCAGTGTATTGCTTTATTCCCCATAGAAAATTTGTTGCCTGTTTCTTTACTACACTTTGTTAAATACAATTCAAATAATCTGAATTATTCGTTTATTATTTTTCAGATACGTTTAACTTTAAAACATCACAAGGATATACAGGACCCGTCAAAAGCATTCAAAACGAATACGACACTTTCGTCCATACGCAACTACATATGTAAATTACTGAATTTTCGCAAAAACAAACAGCGTAAAACTAAAGACAACAAATATGCAAGATCAAACAACAACGGAAAATCTAAAAAAGAAATTAAAGTAAATCAATCCAAATCAGAAGAAATAATGTTGGTTCTTATGCCTGATATGAAATATGTTCAAAATAATATCGGTGCTTTATCTAACGCAGATACCAAAATAAAAAATATAAAACCATCGAATGAAGAATATAAACTACAGCCCAATACCAAAATGAATAAGGAAAGATTATACAAATTATCGGAAACACGTTCATCAATACGAAAACGAAGATCGACTAAAAGACGTAAGGAGAAAAAGACGACAACGCATGATAAGAGAGATAACAGCAGCAGAATTGCTGATTGTAATAATTTTTTACGTAAACGTAAAGATTCATCTATACGCAGTTCTGTACGTAATAAATTGGCACAAAAGAATGCGGAAATGAATGAACTGTATGAACGTGAATACGCCCTAACCAAAGAACTAACAAACAAATGTAAATTGTATAAAATCCAAAATGAACTCTATACAACATCTGACAAAAATCTTGAAATGTCCGTTGGACAGATCCAACGCAGCATTGAGGAGTGTGCCAAGGAAATCATACAGACTGAACATGAATTGTTAGAAGTTAAAAATGAAATAAAGCAGGATATATCGATTATAAATAATCTTAAACGTTTAACATTAGATACCGATCCGAATGAATGTGGCGTACCAATTGATTTAGAAAAAGCTTTAAAGCCACAACCTGAAATTGAGCTACTGGAGCCAACTCCAATAGTCGCTGAGACTGAGGGTGAACAAATGCAATTTGTTGACAACATTTATGAATTTTGCGATAATAATGCCAGTATGTTAGTTTGAAGTGTTGTTTTCAGATTATGTTTCGCAGTTGACGAACGAAAATACATATCGATGGCTCAATGTAGAAAGATCCTAACTTATTTCCTTATTTATGTAGAGGAGAAGGAAAAAACCTTAAATTCTTTCAATAAAATTGTTATACAATACTGGCAAAAAATTAAACAAAAAATTACAGTCAAAGATTTTTTGTGTTAAGCGATATTGCTTACACTCGCTTAGTACTTCAAAAAAAAAACGTATAGTTCTATTAACTACTAAAGTTTTTTTAAGTTAGCAGAACACAATATATACTATGGAACACCACCATTGAAATTTGGAAATGTGACTTATACCATTTTAATAATAACTTGTAATATAGAATAGATATTTAATTTAAAAATAATTTTTGAAAAGTAATTATTGGCTACTCTAATTGAATAATTTTTAATTTTTTTTTTATTCGAAAATATATTACGTAGTTCTTCAGCTAACGACAACAGACATGAATTTACGTGAACTTCCTAGCCTTAATAACAACTAATGCCAATTCATTATAACTTAAAGTGTTTTGTTAAGTTTATTTATATTGTTAGTAAGTAATTGTTATAAATTATACATTATTTTTTATTCATATTTAAATATATATTATATATACCTACATAATTTGAACGTTGTTTTTATTTATTTTATTTAGCAATATGCCAAAAAAATGTACTTTCACATTTTCAAGCTATGAATGCTTTTTAATGCTTCGCGGGTAGATTCAGGTACCTTTATTGCTAATTATAGTGTCCCTCAGTTGTCCTAAAATGGAAATATATAGTGGCCTTTAAATCTTGGATTTTTTAAATTCTTATGAATTTAAAGCATTATTTATGTTTAAAGCTACAAAATCAATGTTTTTATTTGTTGGATAGTTAGTTTGCCTAGTAGTCTTCCATTTTCGGATATTGTTGCAATAATACACTGAGAAAAAAAGTGGCAACAACAAAACTTGGAAGTAAAAAAATACTACTTCTTGCCATTCAACACAGTTGTTAATGATTTCAAAATTTAAAATTCTGCGGTGGTGCGTTACGATCGCATTTTTCGTTTACGAGAAAATTTGGAAAATATTCAAAAAAAAAGCGAAAAAATTGAAAAAACTGCGTTCTTTTCACCTTCATTCACATATAACTTTTGAAGTAGGAATGTAATCTTCAAGCAGAATTTTATATATTATAGTCATCAACAACTACGAGGACGGATCAATAAGTCCGTGACTTTTCGAACTTCCCTCGTAGTTATATAAAATGCAACACTGCTCCCATTAAGTACCTCGTATGTTGACTTTCAAGGCATAATATTCAGCCGAATTTGTGCCGTATAAAAAAACATTAAAGCTTATTTTTGGCAAATATTATTCATTCATTTAAAAAATAGAGTGAATATTAAAAAAAAAACGGGAATTTATGCTACTAAAATTAAGACACTGTTTTTACTTTAGGGAACAAAATTCCTTTCCATGGGTAAAGTTAATATACTTATATTTCATTTGCTATTCTGATAAGGCGGCAGCAGATATTCTTGCCCGTACCCTATGCATGCTTATTAATTATCAAGCTCTTATTATCTGTTAATAAACATCGTTCTTGAATTTAGTTCACCACAAATTTAAATTTGCTTTTACCAAAGCCAAGCTTAATTTCCTTACTGCAAATTTGAAAAAAGATGTTAACATTTTCCAAACAGATTTAGCGGCTGCGAAAGATTCAATGATAAAATAAAAGGATATATCGATAGACCTGTAGATGATGTATACTCATTCCACAGTAATGTCAACGTGGAGAGAGTGTTTGCGATGGCGAAGAAGAACAAGGATATGGCACCTCATAAAGAAATATACACCAGATGTCAGCAAGTAAAGGCCCGGCAAAACAAATGCATTCACTTCCTTTTCGATATTCTGCAGTTACATCCAACGAAAAAGGTTTTTCAGGAAAATAAAAAATGGAATGCTGAGGAACGAATAAAGAGATTGGAAGAGATGGAGTTGCTCTCAACAACAAGCAAAAAAACGACGAACGACGAGTAAAGTCCTATTTCAAAATTTGATTGATATAGATGAGCCTATGGAATTATTTAATTTATTACATGAACTATCGTGTCGATGTACAGAGTAATCGGATAAAAATTCTTAAAAAGAAAATAAACATTTTGAGAGGTTTAAATTATAAATATCACGGTAAAAATATTTGGCAAACAACAAATTTGGATTTAGAGTCCCAACTCAAAGAAAAACTAAAGAATTTACACTCTTATGTAGACCTCTAAAAAATTAATAATAATAAAAATAACTTGATGTTTTTAAAAGTAAAAATAATAAAGATTCTGTTCTATTAAAATAACTAAAATTTTATTCGCAAAACTAAAAATGTAAGTACGTACAAAACTTTAATGATGAACTTAAGTTACATACATATTTTAATATAAATTTGAAACTATCTTTTTTCTTTTCCATTTGGTTATTTTTCAACCGATTTTTAAAATTGTTTTTTTTTTATGGAATGGAAATGTGTTCAAATTACCTTTCTAATTGCTGAATATAGTTAGTAAAAATAATTGCGCAAAATTCATTTTTATTGAAAAATGCATCAAAACACCCTGTATTTGCAAATATTATGAGTTCATGTGTTCAACAAATATACTCGCTAAAAGATTTTGTTCAAAGTTGCCAAACATCATTTGGTAGAATTCTGGAATTTTAAAGGTCAAAAATTTGATTTTCCTCAATAACATAAAAATAACGGTAAAAGTTGCAAAACTATTTTCAACAATAAAAAAGTTCTTTTTAGCAAATAGTCCATTTTGGCATATTGCTAATTTGTTTATCCCTTAATCTAAGGAAGAGATGCCTATCGCCGCACTGGTTTTTGTTCGTCTATAAAGTAGGTATCTCTATCGAGCATTACTCCGTTTTCGGTGCCACAGAATTTGAAAATGCTATGAATGTCTTGATTTATGCCCGTAATTTCAATGCAGGCGATATAATTGCTTTAAATTAGAAGCATTAGTACTAAATTATCGATAGCATTAACCTATCAGATTGCTATTTTTTATTTAGTTAAACTTCTCGTACTTATAATTATTTGGATTAAACAGTGTTTCAAAATGGACAAAATTTTCAGGGGTATCAGCGTTAGCATAATCGGAGGTCGCAGGGTGCAGCATTGGCCCTAAAATTTTAAAAAAGATTACAAGAGGAAAATATGACTGTGTATTGGTTTTCTCAAACATTTTTATACTTTAAAACTAGTTTGAATTAATATGATTAAAGAATTTTTATTTGCAGTAAATTATGTTTCTAATAAGGCAATAAGAACTAAAATCGGTTGAAAAACAGCCAAGTTATTAAAACTTGCTCCGGTTAATTAATGCGTCACAGACCACTTGGTCAACAAATTCGATTACAATTTTTAAAATTGATTGAAATATATTGATTACTACAACAATATTTTTGTGTTCTTTCCATTCCTTTGTACATAGGTGAGAAGTATTATTTTTCATCTTGTGTTTTGCTAACTTGTTTTAAATTACACTGTTCAACAAATTAAGACTTTTTGAATGGAACAGAATAGCGACCCCATAATTCTGAAAGGGTATGTTGAGTAGATCATTTTTGTAGAACAAACTTATGGTCCAGCACGTCTGAGTTTTTTTTTACAGTGGGTCAAAGTTTTCATTTTTTGGTCGAAGGGAGCATTATACTATATGAAAAAAATGCTGTAAGTTAATGTCTGAGAGAATTCTTATGGTCAGAGTTGTATTGTGGAATTGTATGAGGATTATTTTTGTGGAAGATCTTTACCCTCTAACAGATCTTTTTATGGGTCAATTTGACCTTTTTCGAGAAAATCAAAAAATATCCTTTATAAAAAGACATTTAAGGATTAAAATATTCTACGAAAATGTTTGCCGGAAAATTTCAGTGGGGGTCACCAAAGACACCAATGTTGTAAATAAAGATCTTTACGCCTTATCTTTCTGGCCTTAAAAGGAAACGCTGCAGAAACGCTGTGCCAATCACCTGCAGAAATAATTATGACGACATAATGGTGGCACTGCAGCGGAAGTATGGTGGCGAACACAAAGAAGAAATATACAGAATGGAACTAAGAGGTAGACTGCAGAAAGCAAATGAGTCATTGCAAGATTTTGCGACAGAGATTGAGCGGTTGGTGCAGCTGACTTATCCAGGTGAAAATCATCCATTCTTAGATCAGTTCAAAATTGAAGTATTTGTAAATGGAATTCGGGATTCTGATGTGAGACATGCGGTGTGTGCTACGCAGAAATCGACTTTTGCTGAAACTGTCTCATTCGCGCTGGCCCAAGAGACTGCGAAGGTGATTTCCAAGCCACAAACATTTAAGGTGCGTAACCTCGAAGTGACTGCTGAAAGAGAGCAAGATATAAGCACAAAGTTAAAAGAAGGATTCAGAGAAGTGCTCACGGAGTTAAAAGATGCATTTAAGCAGGCATTAGGGGAGAAGCAAGTCAAGGCCAAGGATAAATGCTACAACTGCGGTAGAGTGGGACATTTCCAGCGAAATTGCAAAGCACCAAGGAAGAGCCTCCGGACCGATCAGCAATTACCTAAAGAATCACCGTTAAACTAAAAAGAGCTAGCACTACGGGGCATGAGCTAGCTTCCACAACCCATAGCCCCACAATCTCCATATCAATAATACAGCAGGAGAAAAGCAATCTTACTGCTTATGGGTACATCAACGGGCGAAAGCACATTTTTACGATAGACACAGGAGCATCACAGTCAATCATCAGGCCCGATTTAGTGAAAAAGGCAGTTGAACCACTATACGGGGTAAGTCTGCGCACAGCTACTGGGGAGAGTGCCTCTGTCTATGGTAAAATAAATGTAAAACTAACGATTGCCAACATAAGCGTCAATCACGTATTTATTGTTGCCGATATTGTAGACGAAGTAATCATTGGTGCAGATTTCATGATTGGTCACGACATTAATTTGCATATGGCAAAAAGTTATTATTTGGCGTAATGTTGAAATACCCCTTGATGTTGGATATGAGCAAGCGGATCGAGTAAGAAAGCTAGTAACCATCAGTCATCAGAAAATACCGGCACGGTCAGAAACTTTATTATGGGTGCGCATGGAGGGAGATTGTGAGGACAGCAGCTTGTGGGTGGTAGAACCAACAGAAATAAAAAGAGTACTGAACCTATCAAATTGTGAAAAAGTTGTCAGAGCGAACCCTGAAATAGCCAAATGTACTGCGCCAGAAGCAATAATCAGTTGCGAAAATAACTTGGAACCATCCAGTGCGTCCGTTAAATATCGAGAGATGCTGGCAGAATATGTTGAAAAATGGGTAAAAGAACTGGCGCCGCCTGATAGAAATAAAGGCAAACAGCTAATCAGGAAATACGGCTCTGTCTTCGCCATGAAAACCTAAAGTCAAGGAAGAACAGCAATTGTAAAACACCGAATAAATACTGGTGAAGCGAGGCCAATTCCTCTAGCAAAACGAAATGAAGTAAAGGAGTTAGTCAACGAAATGGAGCGTAGTGGAGTAATCGAAACATCTTCTAGCCCATGGATCTCGCCTATAGTTTTAGTTAAGAAAAAAGATGCCAGCACCCGATTCTGTGTTGATTACAGAAAACTAAACGATATCACCAAGAAGGACAGCTATCCACTACAGAGAATTGACGACACTCTAGACACGCTAGCAGGAACCAAATGGTTCTCCACATTGGACTTGCAAAGTGGTTATTGACAAGTAGAAATTTGTGACCAAGACAAGGAGAAAACTGCCTTTAGCACAGGTGACGGATTATGGCAGTTTAATGTGATGCCCATTGGACTCTGCAATGCTCCAGCAACATTCGAGCGGTAAATGGAAAATGTGCTGAAAGGACTCCACTGGAAAACTTGCCTAGTGTACCTTGATGACATAATTGTTATGGGAAAAAATTTCGATGAACACCTGAAGAACTTAGCAGAAGTTTTAAGGCGAATATCTGCGGCTGGACTCAAGCTTAGCGCAAAGAAATGTACACTGTTCCAGAGGGAAGTCAAGTATTTAGGGCACCGCGTAACTGCAGATTTGGGCTGTAAAAGATTGGTCTGCACATACTACCGACGATTTGTACCAAATTTTGCCAGTGTGGCTGCGAGTCTACATGAGCTGACTAAGAAGGCGCGACCATTTCATTGGGGTGAAGCCCAAGAACAAGCATTTCTAAGGCTCAAGGAGTTATTATGCACGACACCGCTTCTTGGATATCCTGTGGCCAAGGAAAAATTTGTGCTGGATAGCGATGCAAGCGGACACGGAATAGGAGGTGTGCTTTCGCAGGTGATAAATGGCACCGAAAAAGTCATAGGCTATTACAGTCGAGTACTTTCGAAACCCGAAAGGAACTACTGCGTAATACGGCGGGAACTCTTGGCGGCGGTAGAATGTGTAAAGCACTACCACAAGTATCTGTACGGTCAGCACTTTCAACTAAGAACCGACCATTCTGCACTAAGGTGGCTGCTGCAATTTAAGCAACCAGAAGGGCAGCTAGCTCGTTGGATTGAACGACTTCAAAGCTACGATTTCAGCATCGAGCACAGGAAAGGCATAAAACATTGCAATGCGGACGCCCTTTCAAGACGCCCCTGTAATTTAGAGTGCAAACATTGTTCGAAGGCTGAAGGAAAAGAGTGCATCGTTGATATAAGACTAACGCATATTGAGTCAAGTGAAGCCTGGTCTGCGGCGCAACAAAATGACCCCATACTGTCAAAAATTATGTCAGCCAAAGCAGAGGACAGGAGGCCTATCCGTGAACAAATATCAGCTGAAAGTCCGCTAATGAAGGCGTATTGGGCCCAGTGGAACAGTCTACGGGTAATTAATCACTGCTTATACCGTATATGGGAAAGTGCGGATGGCAAAACTGAGACAAAGCTTATTGTGGTGCCGTCAAGCAAAATAGACGAAGTATTAAAAGAGTTCCATGACGGTACCAGTGGTGGTCATCTCGGTGTCACAAAAACCCTAGAGAAGTTAAAACAACGATTCCAGTAAGGAGAAGTCGTGGGAAACTTCAACAATACAACTCGGGTGCCCCATTTGAGCGGATAGCAATGGATGTAGCAGACCCTTTCCCTGTCAGTGATTCCGGAAACCGTTACGTTCTTGTGGTGATCGACTATTTCAGTAAATGGCCTGAGGTATACGCTATACCGAACCAGGAAGCCAGAACGATAATAAGCGCATTTGTGAACAACTAGGTGTGCCGCTACGGTGTTCCATTAGAATTACACTCTGACCAGGGAAGGAATTTTGAATCCGCTATCTTCAAAGAAATGTGTGAGTCGTATGAAATAAGAAAGACAAGAACCACCCCGCTGCATCCACAATCTGATGGTATGGTCGAAAGATTCAATCGCACTTTAGAGGAATACTTAAGAAAAGTGGTCAGTGCAAATCAGAAGGACTGGGACGAACACATCCCTAAATTTCTGTTGGTATACAGATCGGCTGTTCACGATTCCACCTCCCAGACGCCTGCAAAAATAATTTTCGGAACGGAATTAAAATTGCCTGGCGATTTAGAATTTGGAGTTAAGCCCGCCGATATAAAGACAATGCTTCCCAGGAACAAGAAGACCTTAACGAGCTTCATGGGTTCGTCCGCAATCGAATTAAAATGGTGAGTGATAAGATGAAGGCGAGGTACGATCGAGCAGCGAATTCTGAAGGATTTAATGAGGGCGAGTTGGTTCTGCTGTTTAACCCGCAACGAAAGAAAGGATTATCTCCCAAACTACAAACGCATTGGGAAGGACCCTATAGAGTAATTAAAAGATTGAATGATGTGGTATACAGAATACAGAAAGATCAGAGCCCAAGATCCAAAATGAAGGTTGTTCATCTAGAACGACTAGGCAACTATGGAAAAGTAAATCTATGTCTGTTCGGGACGAACAGGCTTAAGTGGGCGGCAGTGTTACAAGAAATTTCTATCACTAGAAATTTCTTTACACAAATTTTGACAGCTGGAAGATTCTAGTGTCGTAATAAACTGGAAATAACTAGAATACCTGACTACTCATATAAATACTGGTACTCAGTGACGCAGTAGTTCAGTTCATAAGTAAAACGCAAAGTGTGAAGAACTAAAGTGTGGCTAACGTTTAGTTTATCTAAATCGTGTAAATAAAGTGTGCTATTAAAGTGTATTTCTGTAATTTTTAGTGACGGTTATAAATAAATAGAGCTATAAATAATTTCAAACGGTGTTTATTATTTGCAATATAGAAAGAACTCGATTTATTTAAAAGGTAAATAAATCAACGATTTTATAAAGGGTAAAATCGTACTAATATAATCATTTAAAATACATTTTACGAACTTAATTCACTTTTGTTTACCTTTTTCTCTGTTTTGACATTTGCTTTAAATTTTGGATGACACAGTTACATTGTTTTCATAATAATTCGAGTGAAAAGTGCTTATGAAAACGAAAATGAAAAGTTTTTTTTCACTTCACATTATCACAGAACGAGAATCGACCCTCTGGTCGACATTGAGTACTCAATAGCTATTTTTATGTGGCAAGCTATCAAAGTTGACATAATTTGACATAAGCCAACGTTTAGTGTTAACGCTAGCTGTGTCAAATTTGTATGGGAATGACAGAAGACAACGCTGATCGCTTCCCAATTAAACACAGCCGCATGAGCGAGATTTTCATGAGCTTTTTACATAAATTCATTAATTTACGGGATTTCGTTTTTATGGGTAACCTTGAAATTTTTACTGAAATCTCAAAATTTTGAGATTTGAATGCAATGTAAGCGCACCATTAGCCAGTAAAGTTGATTTTGTTTGATCCAACACACACCAGACCAATATTAAAAAGCACA
Source organism: Eustalomyia histrio (assembly GCA_949748255.1). NCBI lineage: Eukaryota > Metazoa > Arthropoda > Insecta > Diptera > Anthomyiidae > Eustalomyia > Eustalomyia histrio. The sequence goes on from OX456524.1 coordinate 124,320,561, forward strand.
ATTTTTGTAATTTTCATAACACACGAGAATGATATTCAGCTGGCATAAAATGTACATAGCTTTGTGTGTGTTAGTGTTTTTGTATTCATTTAACGTTTGGCGTTTTCTAAAAATGTAATACATTTTTTGTGTTGCTAATGCGGGGTAGAAGCTGGTTAAAACTTTACCCCACTAAAAAACCATTCTCTTCGCACCGTTTGCCTAGAAGCTGGCATGTTATGCCAGCACAATTGTTCTCATGTGTGGGGGCCAGGGATGGAAAATGTGGTACAATTATACTCTTTTTGGTACATTTTTACCTTGGTTGGTACCGTGGTACTACCGCGGCTCATTTAGTACAATTTGAAATTTTTTAAAATTTTCAATTTATAATTTGATAAAACAACATAGCATAAAGTCGACTTTTTTAAAAGCAACTTTAAATTAAAAACCTGTATCTATTTATTCAGCCACTATAGTGAAAAATAAAGTCAGTTTTAAGTTGAACCGGCTCGAAATTGGTGTCACATCAAATGTACCAAATGTTTCCATACACATTGTACTAAAATACTCGGAAGTGGCAACATTGAACAGCTGATTTTAATTACCTCTCAAAACAAAAAAAAAAATAAGAAAAAAGTGTATTATTGTTAAAAAGCTATAAAATGCCTTTAATTTTTTTAATAGCAAATCCTGAAAAGGTTAAATTTCGCTCCAAGGGAGGCGGACAACCAGGAAAAAAAAGTTGCGACATAAAAATTACAGTAAATTTTTACAAAGTTTTGTGGGAATTATACGACTACATAAAATTAACAATAAATTTTGTTTCATCCGGTCAATTTAATTTTTTTAAGTCTTTTTAGTGTCTAAGCAAATCTGACTGAATACGATAAAATTGTTTAAAAAAAACGGAAAAAATTTTGGTACCGTGAGGATCGAAAAAGTACAATTTGTTTGTCTGGTTGGAAAACATATTTTCCATTCCTGGTGGGGGCTCTTTGGCCCGATAAAAAGTTGGCTAGCCGATTCGGTTTGATTTGCTCGGCGCAGGACACCCACCTAGAGTATTCAAAAAACCGGCCTTTTGAAAAACCGGTTTCGGTTTTCTTCGAAAAATAGAATTTAAAAAAAACCGGTTTCGGTTTTTGCAGAAAAAACCGGTCAACCGGTTTTTTCGGGTTTTTTAATTTAAATAAAAAGCATATGTAATTTGTTAATTATGTAAAAAAAACAGAAATTTAATATATAAAGTAATAATAATAAAAAAATACATTCTTTGAAAAAAAAAAAATATTTTTTTTATTGTATTTCATTTCAACATTTTATTCATTGGTTTTAATATTTTTTAATATAATATCTTAATATAAATTAATATTATAAAACTATATTCATATCAAATGAATAGAGATCATTAAGTTTGTAAATTGGGTAAAATCAGGTACGTTAGTAATTTGAACGTTTAAAACGTTTGGTATTAAATAAGTTTTTTTTAATATTACATTTTAAATATGTAAAAAGAAAATCTATTTTTCACTTTTAAAATATTTTAGAAATAATATGCAATTTAAATGTTTGGTTTTTTTGTTTGCTTTTGATAAAGCTAGAAGTGGAAAATACTCTTTCACTAATACATAGTAGATGTTGGACAAATAGTCAAAAGACAATTATATAAATTTTCTAACTCTTCAGTTCTTTTGTCGCATTTATCAAGATATAAGAAATCATCATATAATGATGAATGATTTTGTACAGTCTCTTCTTTGGGATTTTGAATACTGTTTATTGTGTTATTTAGATCAGAAATTAAATTATTTGAATTTGGAATATCCAAAGTTAGTCTTCATCGGAATCTATCAGACTTACATCTAAATCTTCATAACCAAACAAACGATTATAAGTCTTCGGAAAAAATAAAAGAGACCAAGTAACCCAGATGGTGATGTAATTAAAAAAACCGGTTAACCGAACAAAAAAGACCGGTTTTCGGTTTTCTTCGAATTTACAAAATATTCGAAACTGATCGGTTTTTAAAAATAAAGAAACCGGTTTTCGGTTTCGGTTTTTGAATACTCTACACCCACCACTGTGCGGAAAGTGTTACTAGGATAATTCACTATAAACTGAATCCATTAGAAATAGGTTGAGGATAATGTTTACAATTACAAGCGTTAACTTTTAACATGAACTAACGTCAAATTTTTATGGGATCTTCGAACAAAACTTACCGCACAAAATCAGCTTGTAAAAATGTTAAGGCTAGAATAACTTATAAGTAACGTGACGCATCAGCTGAATCAATCTGAATGATTTGGAACGTGCCAACACTATGGAGATACGTCACGTTATGCTCGAAATCTATTTTATGCTGGATTTCAACTGTATGGTAAGGGTGCGTTGACATTTCTCTCGAAATTTTAAATTTTATTCAAACTAGATATTGTAAACGAAATTGTACATACTGAATCCGAAATTTTTGCGGCTCTTGTATCGGCCGGCTCAAATTTTGGGCCGATATTTGCCGTAAAACTATTTTAAAAAATGTTTGGCGGCAGAGTGCCGCCGTTAATTTAAGGGTCGGCTTGAGATTCTCGCCAAAACCTAGTGAGCCAACACACACGAAAACAAGTAAAAATTTTATTAAGTTTTCTTCTTTTTATACTCTACAAAACTAAGTTAACATAAACAAGTGACTTTAATAATTTATCAAAATGTATTCCGGATATTTTATGGAATTTTTATTTTTATATTTCTTCAAGATGATATATTGTATGCATAATTAGGCAATCGTCAGCGTATAAAAAACTCTTTGAATATCCAGGTTGGAGAGGAAAATCATGCAGGAAAATGTTTAATAGGAAGGGAGCCAAGACACTTCCCTAAAGGGACCCCACTTTTCACATGTCCTAGTTCGAGGGTTATGTTGTTGATTTGGATGCCACATTTTCTATTAGTAAAGAAGCTGCAAAATATTTTTACCAGGATCGGTCCAATGCCAAGATTTATCAGTTTGTAGAGAATTCTATTGTGATAAACTAAATCAAACGCCTTTTCCATATCCAATGATATTGCCACCCACACGAGAACAATTGTACTGGAGTTATGCCAGCTTTTTGGCAAGAGGGGCGAAGAGAACGGTTTTTTGGTGGCGTAAAATTTCAATCAGCTTCTATCCCGCATTATCATAATACACATTTTATGCCAGATGAATATCATTCTCGTGTGTTACGAAAAAACAAAAATTGTGCGCTTAAATATTAGTCTGGTGTGTTTTGGCTCAGTGAAAAACACATTTTTTATATACTTCCATCTTGTTTTGTTTTTAGTTAAAAGTTAAGTGCAAAGGAAAGAAACAGCTATCAAATACAACTTATTAGACGCAGACATAATCAAGGAAGTTTTTCTTATATTATAGGAAATGTATTTTGTCGTGCATTTTATTGTGTAAAAAAAGTAATTGTAAAACACAAACTAGATATAAAAATAAATTACAGCTAAAAGTTTACTACCAAAACGACGAAAATATTAAACAAAAAATTGCAACCCAAAACTTCAACATTCGATTAAAAAAACATTCAATCATTTGTTTTAATAAAACAACAACAAATTAGGTAAGTTATTGAAGAGGCGCACTGCTGGCGGAGGCCACATGCAAAAAATTTTTACTAGAAAAAATGTTTTTGCTAAATTAAAAAGGTTCCATTGTTTTGTTTAAATTTTATAAAAACCAATATCACAAAGTTTTCGAAACTATTAATTTTGAATGAATGTTAACTGGTTTGCTGATGTGGAAGAAAACATGACATTTGGCACATAAAATTGACAAATATCTAACGTGGTCGGCATTTGTCTATTAAAATTAATAAAAACGGTTTTACAAATGTAAATTTCCTCATTTTAAAATATTTGTTTATACAACGTACTGGAAAAACCAGAAATCTGATGATGTAGGTACAGATTTCTTTGTTTATTGTTGGGGGTTTTTTCAGATTTGTAATCAAAATTCCGTATTTTTTGTGATTTTATCTTGAATTGACTTACACCTCTTTCAGAGAGCAAATGGAATAATTCATTCGGAATTTATTCGTGGTTGACAAGCACTACCTTTTTATCGATACGAACATTTTTAAACTGCTGTTCCAATAGTGACATTTTCTTCTATCACGGGGTTTATTTCATAATATTATTTGTTAAATTTCGTTTTATCTGCAAAATACCGCTATACCGTTGTTTCGGTAGTTTAGCGTTATTTTAATGGTAGTTTATGATATTTCAAAATTAAACCGGTAAAATAGCGCAATAAATCCGGTTATACAAAAAGGCAAATGCTTTTCATGGAATTGCTATTTAAATATCGGTCTTAAAGTAGCTGTGGTAGCCAACTACCTTTATTATGAAAAGGTATTGAATGCCAACCATGATTTTATTATTGTAGGAATATATGCTAAATTTTAATTTAGAGGCCGTTAGTATAATAAACAAAATACATTTTAGATTCATAAAACGTGGTTCGAGCTAGAGTTATACCAGTACCAACAAATTTAATTCTTTTAAAACAATTACAAGTTAATGTGAACTACACGTTAAAAATGCTCACATAGGGTTACTTTTATCCGGCGTTTAGATAGCATTTTCAAAAAAAATGTGCCAATGATGACAATACTCCAAAATCCACACCATACTGCACTTCTCTATGAATGCATTGGCTTCTCGACAATGACATGCGAGATAAAAAGGCCAAGTTCGATGTCGGATGGGAGCATGGTGCATGTGCATGGTCCTTTATCTTCAATTGCTGAGTTAATTGTACCTTGTAAGTGAATAACCCGAGATCTTTCTTATCATGCTTGCATTTAACAAGTTTTTGTGATCGATGACTACTCGATGTTCTTGGATGGAGTAGCACACTTTCTACCATAGCAGCTACATTCTTACGCACTGTACTACGACAGGGACCATGAGTGTTGTCCACTAGCAAACCAGTCTCATCAACTTTTTCATAAACTTGAGTACAGCACGCGCGTTTCGGCCAAAACTTCTTTTCAACAAACACACATTTTAGGCAACACAACACTCAAGAAATAAGTTTGCAATATTTCCCAACGTTGCCCTAATGTAAGGTGGTTCATTTTGTTCCGCGGAGGTATGATACTGATAGTAATTTGAACTGTTAAAATATATTACATAGTGTCAAAATAACACGATTAAAAAAGGTACCCCTAATTGGACCACCCTGTACATTTAACATGGCTAATAAGCAGAAACTCTAAACTAAGCTTAGATAACATCTGATTTACAATTCAATTAAAAAGAAAGCAAAACCGTCAGTTACGATTTATTACAATTACTCTCTGTCAGAAACAGTACTTTATAAAGGGGTTAAAATTTTCGTCTTGTCAAAAATGAAATTTTGAATCCCAGTTCAAAATCGTGGCCACCTACGCTTAAGAAGGTTGGTCATTGTTGAGCAATTAAGTTATTGCATGCCAATAGCTGGGCTTTATATTTCGTATTAGATTTAAGATTTGTATAATTGTTTTTACTTTACATTATTTTAAGTAAAGATTCAATAAAATTTACTAATTTCACTGAAATAAAAAAAAAATAACCTGAAATTAAAAATTCGAAAAAAGGATTTGTAAAAAATCCAAGTTCTAAAAAAAACGAAAGAATAAATTGTTTAATATCAGAAAAAGTAAATCATGACCCACGCAGAAAAAAATTTACCGCAAAGGGTTTTATTTAAGTTATTTAAAAATAATGCAATACATTGTTATTTTAGCTGGATAATAAATATGTAGATGCCGTTTTTTATTAAATTTGCTATTTCAAAAACTATCTTGTTTTAGAATATAGAGGGAGATTTCTCTTAATATTCGTCCAATACCGGCATCGAATATAGACCCATTTTCCAATTCAATAACACTGTACATACCAATAAAATGAGATATTAATACAATTATGTATATCGTTACAAGTTGTTCTGTATGGCACTATATATAATAAGACATTATTTTCGATTTTTGAAAACTTTTATAAATTAAATCTATCTTCAACATTAAATTTAAATTGTAATATCAAATTATAAATTAAAGTTTTATTTATAAATAAACATCGATTGTTTTATTATTTCAATGCCAATTTTGCATAGAAATTGTCAAATTAATTTCAAAGTAATTTCTTTTTTAAAAATGGCATAAAACGCTAATACTGGGAAATTGAAGTAAAAGATGGTCAACTTATCAGAAACTTTTCAAGGTTACATAAATTTGTTATTTTAATTTTAATGTATTTTTCTCAATTTTTTTTCACTTTATTTGAATTTTTCCCAATTACGGAATGTAAATATCATCTTCTGTGCAAAATTTTTTATTAATGCTTATGTAATATTGTTGAGTAAAATAATTTCTAAAAATATTCGGATAAAATTTACAAATAATTTAAAGTAGTTCGAGCTAATTTGATGTATATATGTAGATATAATTGTTTTCTCCATTTTTCAGATTAAATTTTTCCTCATTACGTACTTCCTCATTATGTATTATGGAATTAGATCTATGTACACTGGCGTTCATGAAAACCGCACCACTCCAAAAACATCATGAACTTGTGAAATCGTTGAGATTTGCGCTTTAGAAAATAATATTTTATGACATTTCTAGAAAATCCAGTTCAAGTAAATGTTAAGAAACTAAAACCTATGTATCTGAAAGTTGCATAAACGTTACTTTTGACCAAAAACATTAATATGAGGAAAAATCGACATTTTTATAAGTTTTTTTCAACATTTATTTTTAGTATTAAAACCGATCAATATCTTTTAATAGTCACATTTGTTTATTAGAGGTGATATTAGATTTAAAAAAAAAAAAATATTAGTACGATGTTGCTCCTCCTCTAGCCTGTATAACAGCCATTATCCTTGATGGCATGGAATCAACAAGGACCTTCAGAGTTGCTTCACTAATTACGTTGTACCATACGTGTTGTAAAGTTGACACTATTTTTTTTTATTCTCGGAGTTTTGATCAGCAACTTTGCGTTTCATTACATGCCATAAGTGTTCTATAGGATTTAGGTCGGGAGAATTTCTCGACCAAAACAAACGAGGAATTCCGAGTTCTGCGAACACTTTTTCGAGCTGTAAGGAAAGGACAATATATATTTATGTTCTGTTTATAATTTAATAGTTAAAAGGGATGAGCAAAAGATGTATTCTAATACTCACTGATTTCGCTCGGTGGCATGGCGCAGAATCGTCTTCAAAAATTGCATTTGTAGTGCAGGAAAAATGTTCCTCAAGTGCAGGGACCAAACAATTTTTTAAAACCTGCCCGTATTTTTCAGCATTCATTGTTCGACGAACATGATACGTAAAGCATCCCCAGACCATCTGGCTTTGTGGGAACTTAACAGTTTTCACTATGCAGTTTTCTTTATAACGTTCCCCATCGGAGCGGCGCATAACGTTTAGCCATTGCCCAATCTAGACGGGCTTCTTTCATTTTTTGGGTCAACAAGGGCTTTTTCGCAGGACGTCTTCCGTATAACCCAGATTCCTGCAATCTTCTACGTACTGTTTCTGTACTTATTGTAACGCCATGGTGTGCTTCAAGTTCTGCACGTATAGAAACAACACTTTTAAAACAATCCTTTAGACTTATTAATTTTATAACGCTATCTGTTCTACTACTGGTTGTACGTTTGGGACCAGATCCTTTTTTTCGCTCCAGAGGCTCCAATGTATCCTTTTTTTTTTTAAAAACGCACCACAGTTGAATGAGAGCAACCCAATCTCTCAGAAATTTTACGATAAGAAACGCCTTGACTTACCAGTGCGTTAATAGTGACTTTTTAGTCACGTGATAGTTGCTTATATATTGCACACATTTCTGACTTATTTACTTTCACAACCTTCTGCTTTAAGGTAACGCCCGCGATTGACTTAATTTTTTTGCCAACATATTTAAATCAGTTCAATACGAGAAATTCCTTTTATCACAACAAAAAAAAAAAAGGTAAATTTCCAAAGATTTGGAATGAAATAATAGAGTTGCCAGTGGTGCGGTTTTTATGACCGCCAGTGTAACTTCATATCAGTTTTTTAATCGGGCTACTGCCCGATTTTGATTTTGACCAATCACTTTTTCAAATCAAATAATACCAGGTCTTGTTATCAAACTGTGAACATTGTCACAATCATAGTTTTGAACAAGTGCATATTATTGATTTTTTACAATTTTATTTATTTTTTTATTATTGTACAATTTCAAACCAAGCCCCTAGGCCAAAAATGGTTCCTAAACAACATACATTAAAAAGAAAAATAAGAAATTTTAAGCTAATATTTTTGATTTTTTATCTTTATTTTAATTTTTACAGTAAATAAGACACAATGGCTCGGGGTCACCAAAAACTGCAGTCACAGGCAAAAGCTCAAGAAAAACAAGCTAAAATGAAGAAACAACAAGGACATAGTGCCACGGAACAGAAAAAAGCTGCCCAGAAGGCTTTAGTTCATGTTTGTGCCGTATGCAAGGTAAGCAAATAATTACAGAGGACGACAAAATGTTAACTTTTGAAAATTAATATAGTTCTGATTATCAATTTCATACATTTCAATGGAGTGTACTTTTGCTTTCGAAGATACAGATTTTCCGTGCAAAGTCTTTATGGTTTTTCAGTTTTTCATTTAGTTGTTAATGTACCTAAATTTCAAATGCTATCAATAAAAATTATTTTTATTAAACTAAAAGCACAGGACTTGTGGTCATACATATATTAAAAATTTGGTGCTTAAATATTGACATCAAACCAGTTGCGCCCAACTCATATGCACAATGTGCAAGCTTTTACAAAAGAGCTTTTTCACCTACAGCGAGCTTCGACGAGAGCTTTTACATATATGAGGGCACAATACAAGGATGGAAATTTTGAATTTCGAAATGTTATAAGTTTTATAATTTATTTAAGCCAAAACGCCATATTCAAAAGGCTTGTTGCAAAGGATAGAGCAACAACAAAAGGAATATTTTCTTTTATATTTTTTTCATATTGAAATTGGTCGATTGGCAAATTTTTCTTTTGAAACTTTTATTTCAGTTCATCTACTAATTTGGCCCTATCTAAATTTATATTCAAAAATCTCTTTTGGCATGTATTATAATTTCTTTCAATGGTATGTTTGTGATTGCGTTTAGCATTATAACCACAAACCAAACATGCGCGATCGCTGCATTGTTTTCAATAAACAAAAACAACTGTTAACACGCTTTATTAAATGTATTTTTTTGGTGAACATAGACTGACCGTTGTGTGTTTGAAAAGTTATTTTTAAGTTGAGGGAAAAGTACTAACGTACTGAACTTTCCGTCCCTGAAAAAAAAGCTCTTTACTACAAACGCAAATATCATAGTATTATTGTTTGGACGCTACTGCATTAAACCCACTGTTTCGCATTTTATATACAATAGGTTTTAGCAAATTCAATCGCTGAATATACAATCGAACTTAATAAATGTTAACATGTGCCTTATTGAAGAGGCAATTAAAAGGAAAAAATTTCAATAAAACAATTTATTTGCATATAGCGTCTTTTATATTAAATTCGCTATTTTTTAAAACAAAAATTATATGGAAGCATAGCATTTTCATATAAAATAGTAGTATTTATTATACTTAAAATTAAACTTATAAATATAATTTAACAATTTTCCCCATACATTCTAAATACCTATAATGTTTCCCATATTGCTCACAAATTGTCCGATATTCCCCTTAAATAGATTAATATTTCCTTCCAATTAAATATAATTAAGTAGCATGTAGCGATCTTTGCATTGCTGTTGTTATCACCCTTTGCAATCTAAAGTTTAGATTATATGGTTGTACTTCTCCTACGTAATTTTGTTTTCTGGATAAATAATAGCGGTTTTCACTCTTAGTGGTATATTTGCAACCCTTTTATATTTACAACGATATTATACTATAAAGCGTGAACGACTTTTTTGTTTATTAACTTCCCCCATAAAAACAGCTATTGTAAATTAATGAATCAGCTGATTTTTGTTTTTCATCAATTTGAAAACTTAAAATATCAAAAAGAATTTGAAGTTTAAAGTTTTTAAAGCAAAATGCAATTGACCAAATAGAACTTGCAGAGATTCTGGATTTGAAGATACGGTATTACTTGAAATAATAAAAACCAATAGCTGCTGAATTTCTCTATCGGTCCATCTTTTATTACTTATTTTTTCACGCTTTTGTTTAAAGTTGGGTTTTTCATTATTTTGATCCACTTAATTAAATAATCATCTTTATTTTAATAATGAATACAAAATGAAAATAAAAAAAAAATCTTGTATTTTAACCACAGCACAGTGTTGTAGATCGCAAATCTTACTGGACAAAATTAATAAATCGCTTTGGGTTCATTTCTCACTTATGAATTATATAATAAATGAGTTAAAAAATACATTTTTAAGATAAAAATTTGGTTTTTTAAATACATCCTCTGAGATTATTTGTAGTTATATATACTAGTATTTAGGTTAAATTTAACTAAGATTCATTATTAATAATTAAGTGAGGTTTTACGCAAGGAGTCAGAGATAATCATTTTTAATATTAAAGTAATTTTAATATTTTTAATAAATATTCGATAATAATTGTTTTCTTTACTTGTTTTTGCTTTATTAAATACACATAGAGATTTTAATTTATTCACTTTCATATGCATCATTAAAAGATTCTTCCTGCTCAAAATCATCAACAGATGATACTGAAAGAAGTTCTTTTGTTATCAAACCTCGAACTAGAAAGGGACCATGACGCAAACTTGCGATAAAAGGATCTAAATAAATTAAGAGTCTATTGAAAAGATCTGTATTTGTGTCTATTCTCGATGTTTTTTTTTCGTAAACAACTCTCTAAATTTCTTCTTGAGCTTCTTCTGAAGAATGCAAGACCTTATTATGTCTTAAATGAAAAAGGATTTTATGGACACTAACATGCATAAAATACCACGGGTATTCGTTTAAGTAAAGGGTGAACAATTGTTATTGTTTGCTAGTAGAAGGTACGAGGTTAGTAAAAATGGAGCGCTACACTAATGAACAACGCATTCTCATTGTGAAATTGTTTTACCAAAATGGTGAAAGTTTTGCGGCTACAGTTCGCAAATTGCGATCAATTTGGGGTCACAATAATGCTCCAAAAGAGTCAACTGTAAAGAGATTAATTGATAAATTTGCCGAAACTGGGTCTGTTAGTGATGTAAAGACAACAACGCGCCATCGACCAGGTCGATCGACCGAAAATGTCGAAGCTGTACGTGATGATGTCGCTCAAACTCCATCCACCTCAATTCGACACCGAGCTCAGCAAATCGGTGTCTCCAAATCCACTTTGCAGCGAATTTTGACGAAAGATTTGCATCTTCATGCATACAAAGTTCAATTGACTCAGGAACTGAAGCCAGCTGACCATGGACAGCGGAGGGAGTTCGTTAATTGGGTATTGGAGAGACAACATGAAAATGCTGATTTTGCCGATAAAATTATCTTCAGTGACGAGGCCCATTTTCATCTTGATGGCTTCGTCAATAGGCAGAATTGTCGCATTTGGGGTGAGGAAAATCCTCGAGTGATTCACGAGAAGCAAATGCATCCTCAACGTGCCACTGTGTGGTGTGGTTTTTGGGCTGGAGGAATCATTGGACCTTTTTTTTTATGAAAATGAGGCAGGTCAAGCGCAAACAGTCAATGGTGTTCGGTATCGTGAAATGATAACCAGTTTTTTCTTGCCTAGAATTGAAGAAATGAATGTGGAGGGCATGTGGTTCCAACAAGACCGCGCCACATGTCATACAGCCAGAGAAACAATTCAATTGCTGCATCAGTCATTTCCCGGTCGTGTTATTTCGCGTTTTGGAGATCAGAATTGGCCGCCTAGATCGTGCGATTTAACACCATTAGATTTTTTCTTTGGGGTTTTTTGAAGTCGATGGTTTACGCGAATAAGCCGACGACGACTCCAAGCCTTAAAAGAGGAAATTGGACACTGCATTAATGAAATACCGCAGCATTCATGCAAAACGGTCATTAAAAATTTCATTAAAAGATCGCGTGCATGCCAGCAAAGCCGCGGCGGCCATCTGCACGAAATATTGTTCCATACATAACCTCATTCTGTCTACTTTACGATATAATAAAGTTTCACGATTTTTTTTTTTTAATATCTGTGTTTTATTTAAAATTTAAAAATTGCGTTCTTCTTGGGACACCCTTTATAAATGTCGTGTGACAATTAAACTTTCAAAAGCATCTTCATCAATAGGCTAACCACTACCAAAAGTTTCCAAAATAATATGAAACCGTTCAATTAATTCTTTATTGACACCAGGGATTTCTGAAATCTTTTCTGCTGCTCTAAAGAACCGTCTAGCAGTATTACCGCCATTCGTATTACCTCCTTGTTATGTTGGCATGACTCCAAGCAACCCCATTTTACTTCAAAATCTTTGTTAAATATTTTTTTTTCTTCAGCCTTCCAGTCCTCGAGCTTGCCAGGTCATTAAGTGTAATACACACTCCATTAAACGGAGACATTCCAAAGGTTAAAGATCGTTCATCGACAATTTTGTATAAAATCGCAGAAGGTTTATTTAGTTCATTTGGATTCGCTCCACATATGAAACACGTTTGAGAAGAAGAAGTTACAGATGATAGTGCAGTACAAATTTTACCGTCTATCATAGTAAACATAAAAGTAGACTCAACAAGAAAACGTTGTTCGCCATTTGAGATAAGAGTTGGAGACAAATCTCTTATTTCTTGCTGTACTAAATTAACTTCTTGAGAAATTAACTCATTGGACTCTTTGGCAAAAACATACTTGATTGGACGGCAGTATCTTGTAGATGAAGGAGGAGGATTTTGCCCTACAATTATTTTTCTTTGTGTTAAACTAAAATTCATTTAAATGGGAACCATTGAAATACTTAATAAACTTTTATCTGCATGGCCCTCCTTCTAGGAAAACTTCACTTTTGCTGAGCCCCATCGCATCCCCATTTTATCAAAATATTAAGACGATTTTCATCAGTTTTCAGTTCATCAATACCGAGTAAAACCTGTTTTTGAGCCTAACAAAGCCTTTATGACTGGACTGAACTTTTTGCATGCATCTTAGTGATTTCTGTTTTAGCTGCATGTGTTGACAACAACTGACTTTGCAGCTTACTCTTTCCTAATAAGAGCTAAAACCAAAAAAAAAAAAAAAAACATGAATTACAGTTACCTATTCTATTGAGAAGCTCCTTAAACGATCAGAAGGAATTTTGCCAGACATTTTTTTTATTTTTTCCAGCTAGATTTGTGATTTATCACAGTGTGCACAGCCTAGTAAATTTTAGTTCTATACATTTTGTTGTTGTGGTGTAGTAAATGGTGGTATTAACTCGTTGTAAATATACAAGGGTTGTAAGTATACCACCAAGAGTGAAAACCGCTAATATCTACAACCTTTACAAGGTCTACAAGGGTACTTTATTACCAAGAGTGAAAACCCTTAAAAATTATTAAATTGAGTAGCAATTTGATAGTTATATCCTTATATTCTATGCCATTAAATATCAAATTTTTTCATAGCTTTCCAAATTGTTTCCCGAGTCGAACTTTTAGTAAATATGCGGGTACTTCCAAAAACTTTTAATGCAAAAATTTAAAGAAAAAAATTTGGCTGTCTTTATAAAAGCAGTATGCAAAGCAACACTGCAAGCATATGCGTTTACAATGCAAAGCAATACTTCACGGCAACACTATTTTGTCAAATAATTCGATGGCATTTTGAAACGTTTATGAACACTAAAGCTGAAAGTCCATACTACGCATACTGCGCTTCATTGCGTCCTACGCGGTTGTCAAAAAAAGTAGAATCAGTGTAATTGTATGCTGCATGTTACAGAGTACCAAAGCGTAGGATGCCTTGACGCTAAAAGTATGTTTACGAACAGATCAGCTGATTTTAATAGGCTATTTTTATTTTAAAAACTACACAATGGAGGAAAGCTATTTGAAGCTGTAAAAAACGCGAAGTTCTTTATTTTAAATTGATTTTATTCAACAAATTTACACTACAGCTGATCAAAACAAAAGCGTAAAAAGCGTCGCAGTTTAAAACTGCTTCTCTTGTCTTCGTCTCGTGACTCAATTTTTTTTGTATTATATAAATACATAAATCATATATATTTATTTATTTATTCATCTATAATACAAAAAGCCATTATGGCCAAAAATACTGTATAACATAGTAAAAATTTCTGAGAAAATAATTATATATAGTTTTCTTATATCTAAAAATATTCAAATTATTCACAAAAAAATACATAGTATTCATAAAAATACTACAATAAAACACTCATCATCCTAACATATCGGCTCCCCAGCCATTATATTCAAGAAAATTAAAAAACTTATTTAATATTTTAAGGAAATAAAAAGATCAAATAGACCCATATAATGAGAACTAAAATATAATCACCTGTTAACAAGCTATAAAATTTTGACACGAAAAACATTATTCGAATGCGAGAAAGTACGCAAATAATATGGCAATTGATTCCAACAGCTAGCAAATCTAATTACAAACGATCTTTCAATTATAGTAATCCTTATCCTTGGAATACAAATTTGAGGATCCCTAGTCGATGTAAAAGTGAACTTCCTACACAAAGGTACCGGTCTGCCAGTCTTAATGACTTTGTAAAGCAAAAGAAACAAACGATAATTCACAAAATCTTTAAAACAGCGACCCAAAACACGATTGACGTATTCAGAAATATGGTCCCGGCGTCGGACATTATAAACAAAACGTACAATAGAGTTCACAATGCGGTTTATTCCGTTAAGATTAGTCACATTTGTACCAGATACCACTTCAAGTCCATATAGAACTTGAGACATTAAAAGACCATGCGCCAATTTTTTCTTAACAGACAATGGTAAGTAAATATTAGACGCGTAAATTCTGCGTAAGGCACTACAAACCTTATACATAAGATAAAATATCAATATGGGTTTTATAGGATAGCCTGTTGGCAAGCACTACTGCCAAGAATTTCATACGATTGACGAATTAAATCTGCTTATTACCCAAAAAAATATCAAGATCAAAAATAAAACGATTTGAAGGTTTAAACATAATGGCTTTTGACTTAGATGAGTTAATAGCAAGCGAATTAACTGTAGTCCATTGCAAAATACGGTCAAGAACACAATTAATGTCATTTTCAAGTAACTCAGAATTTATACGATTGCCACTAAAAAGCAAAAAAAAAAACATCAACAGCATATACAAATGACCTACAAATTCTAGAAATTACACGTCGGGGCAAATCATTAATGTAGAGAATAAACAAAAGGGGTCCAAGGACAGATCCCTGAGGAATACCAGAAAAAAGAGGAAGTATTTGAGACACTACTATTTAAAACAACAAACTGTGATCTTCCGATTAAGTAAGAAAACATAAGTTTACGAGCAGATCTAGAAAAGCCAAATTGATTTTTGAGTTTACTGATCATTTGAATATAATTAATAGAGTTAAAAGCTTTAGAAAGACCCAGCGAAATCAAAACTACTAGTTTCTTTGCATTAACCTTTTCTCTGGCAGCATCAGTTAGTTTTAAAAGCAAAGACTTTGTGTTGTAACCACTACGGAGAGCATATTGAGACTCTTAAATGCATAGATTCTCATATTCAAGTATTTGATTTTGTAGAATATGCTCCATAACCTTATACAACGCAGAAAGTATAGATATAGGTCTGAAGTCATCAGCCCCATGAACAAATCGGCACAACGCGTGCAGTTTTCCAGGCAGTTGGAAAAATAGAGGATGTCAAAATAGCATTAAAAAAGTTTAAAATAATGCTTGAAATGTAAGGAAAAACTATTTTAATGAAATCAATTTCATGAACTTTAAACCGCCCCTCCTAGAGATTGAAATTTAAATTTGTTTCGAATATTTGGTCTGTTAATGAAAATCACATGCACCCTTATTCTAGTTGTCGTCATCGACACAAGACAATGTTGGCTTGGGGTTTTTTTTTTGAAATTGGTATTCCCGTTGTCGTTATCAAAAATAATCGATAACTGTCGACAAGTATTTGGTATTCTGTAAGAAAATGTGACGCCGATATTGTATTGAAACGACTCTGATTTTGTCGACACAATTTTTTGTAACGAATTGAGGAAAAGTAAGGACTGAAAAAAACGAAAAAAATTAAGGTGACCAACGCAAACCAGTTTCAAAAACTCATAGAAGAGTTGGATGAAAATCCGTCGCAATAGGATTTCAGTAATTTTAAAGAGCAATATAAAATATATTCACCCTTATTCTAGTTGTCATCGACACAAGACAATGTTGTCTTGGGATTTTTTATGAAATTGGTATTCCCGTTGTCGTTATCGAAAATAATCGATAACTGTCGACAAGTATTTGGTATTGTGTAAGAAAATGTGACGTCAATATTGTCTTGAAACGACTCCGATTTTGTCGACACAATTTTTAGTAACGACTTGAGGAAAAGTAATGACTGAAAAAAACGGAAAAAATGGGAAGAAATATCAAATTTATTAAATGCACTTGGCCCACCGAGAATAATGTGAGCAGAAGGTAAAGAAAGCATGATCATATAAAGTGCATTATAAAAATTTAACAAAATTTATTTATAGGTTTGGCGAGACTTAAAACTTAAAGTTTAAAAGAAAATGGTAGCCAACAAAGCCGAGTGTAATGCTACAGGTGGCGGAAGATTCTAGCAATTTATATTGAGCCCGCTGGAGGAAGCTGTGGCAAATCTTCTACAGTTTCAGAAACAGCTGAACCCTAAGTTAAAGTCGTTTCCAACACTGCGCTGTTACAACCCCTGGGCTAAAAATCTTAATGTAGCTGCCAACTTTATTGTTTTGGAAATAAATGTGGACTTGATTCCGGTTTTCAAATTAGGTGCTATTGTTTCCAGCACATCTTCGAAGGCTATTTTATTCAGCCGAAAGTAACTTTCAAACCTTTTAAAAAAAAATTAGAAGATTAACATTCTTTAAAGTAACAGACTTTGATTTTGCTACTCACCTGTTAACCGGCAGGTGAAAGATATTGGATTTCTGTCTGAGTAGTCTTCTTTCCAATAAAAAACATTTTTTCGCAAAAATAAATCTGCCGACTCAATTTTTAGAGATGTGTTTTTGTTTAAATCGATAAACTGTCAACGTCGTTACACCTTTGTTATAGAATACCAATTTGGTGTCGGATTATTGGATTTCTGTCTGAGTAGTCTTCTTTCCAATAAAAAACATTTTTTCGCAAAAATAAACAAAATAAATCTGCCGACTCAATTTTTAGAGATGTGTTTTTGTTTAAATCGATAAACTGTCAACGTCGTTACACCACTGTTATAGAATACCAATTTGGTGTCGAAGTGATGTCGACGTCGAAGCAAAGTCATGTGGACTCAAAAACGACGACGACATTGATAACGACAACTAGAATAAGGGTGATGATGTCTGTAAAATTACAGACTTATTATTTTGAGTATACTTTGACTTAGTTATTAAATTCCAAAAATATACTACACAATTTGTTTAGTTTTGATTAATATTAGTAATTTAATTTTTTTAATAAACTATTAATAAATATATTTAACTTCGGTAACTTTTGTAAATGAAACCTTTTTTGTTTGAATTTTTGCAAGAACAGTTTTAATGGGTACCCGCATATTATATTGAAGTTAGACTCTGGGAACAACTTGGAAAACTATGCTACCATATACAATCGTGAATTTAGTCTATAAAACATTATAAACTCAGGTCTCGTTTAAGCGATATATGCGTTCCAAAAAAAATCGCATAAAACGATACTCTAGCTTCATATGAAAACTAATGATTCGTTCCAAAATTCTAAAAAACCACATAAATTCAAATTTTAATTAAAAAATTAAAACAAAATCGCATAAAAAAATCCACAAAAATATACTTATTTCATTTACTTAAACAATAAAAACCATGGTTGGCAAGCAATACCTTTTCATTATAACGATAGTTGTCTATCACGCTCTGATGAATACCGAAACGAAAATTTTACAACTGCGGTTGCAAAAGTGACATGTGTCTTTAAATATCACGAGGTTTATTTCATAATATTACCTGTTAATTTTGTAATATTTGCAAAATTCTGTTATAAATCGGTGTTTCGGTAGTTTAGCGTTATTATAACGGCTCTTTAAGATATTTCAAAATTGAACCGTTAAAATAGCGCAATTAACCCGGTTATACAAAAAGACACTTACCTTTAATGGAATGGCCATTTTAAATATTTCATATCGGTCCTAAAGTAGCTGTGGTAGCCAACTACCATTATTATGAAAAGGTATTGAATGCCAACCATGATAAAAACAAAACATGTAAAAAAAATTAGAAAAATATAAATCTCATTCATTCAATCAAACTGCGATTTCGAATTTTTAAGTTGCTTATGCTCTTTCCGTATCTGGATCCATATAAAGAATTTGATTTTGTAAAGCATTAAATGGGCTAAGGAAATCGCCATTTTTTGAAGTGAAGTGTTCAACAATTTCTTCAGGATCACTGTCTTCACTATCCACATTTTTCTCAGTTCCAATAACTAAACTAATAACGTCGTTATCGGTTAAAGGTTCTTCAGCTTAAAGTTCTTTTAAATCATCGTGGTTTAGCGAGTCAATTGAAACTTGGTTTAATTTAAAAACGGTACAAAAGCTTAAAAAACATCTAAAATTTCAAAATCTGTTACAATTCTAAAAAAAAATCGTTAATTTAAAAATCGCATAAATTTGAATCCGCATAAAACGAGACCTGAGTGTATACAAATGCATTATTTTTATTTAATTGTTTTGCTTTTAATTACCTCTGCTAAGGCATTAACATTTATTAATTTCGATTGTATGTAAAAACCTATATAAAAAATGAAACAGTGGCTTTAATATCAAGTTAATAACATAAATATTGCCACAGGTCTTGATTGCAATTTTCGTACGTTAAAAAGAAAATAGTAAACCGCAAAACTTTAAAAACATTCCGCATAAAATCTGTTCATTATATCAAAAAATAAAGTACACCATTGTTATCAGCATTTCTAAAATATTTACATAAAATTGATGATCAGGACTCTATTAATTTTTTCTGAGCTATGCCATGTTATTTTGACTTAGATGATAGTCCAATGGGTTGCCCACTGATTTCGATGAAATTGATACAATTGATACGCTCAAAAAAGTTTGTCGTTATAATCTTCTGAAAATGACATTTACAACAAATGTATATGCAGGTAAAAAGGCGCAAAAGTATTTATCTTTAAAATAACTGGAAATGTAGTTATTTTAACTGTTAGTAAACAACTAGCATTTGAAATGAGAATATATCGTATGTATATTGGGAAATAGTATTTTTAGAAATAACATTCCCAGTTAAAATGACATGTAATGGATTTCGAAAAAAAAAATGTTTTTAAACTGTACATATATGGAACTGAATCAAATTTGATCTTACAATTTAGGTTCAATGTAAAAGATCATATGAGATCCCTAAATGAGTTGAAAGATATATTTTGATATGGAGTTATATAAAAATTTCCAAAAATAGAAAATTATGTCAGGGTGGAATGCATAAAACAATTTGTTAATTTTTGTTTTATTCTGGCAACACTCTTAATTAATTTCTCTCCACTCTCTGTAAGTGATTCATTAGCTTAGTAAACGACTATGACTCGTTAATAATAGAAGAACATATGAATAAAATTAGTTTATGATAAATTAAAACATGATAAAAGAAAAAACAATTTTTAAACATAACTAAGAATTTTATTACTACGAATAGTAAAAGTATTCTAATTACGGTTATGTTTTGATTAAATAAACATCACTATTTTGTATAATTTATTTTTTATTTTATATGTGCAGAAATTTGTGATGGCTTATGATACAATTGTGGTGGATTTTTTAACTTGTTGTATAGAAAATGCTGGACTCTACTTAATATTTGATTGATGACCCTTCAAAAAGTCATTTAATAATTTCAAATCAGTTTTTATGGTTTGAACTAGAGATAGGCACGTGAGCGATTTTTGACTCACGCACGATCACAAACCTAAAATTACAATCACGCACGAACATTTTCTTCTACTGATGCTCACGTGATCGATCACGTGAGTAATTTAAAATTTGACTCACGCTCACGAAATACGAATTGAAAATATATTTTGAATAGTTAAACATAATAGAATTTATTTTATCATCTGAACCACACGCAGAGAAAAACATGGTTGCAACATGATCACTGCTACTATACGTATAATACTGCTGTATTCGGGTATGGTTGTCACAATCAAGGCGCTACCATCATTATTATAGTAAATATTTCACGATTGCCACTTTCTATAACATGATTGGCTGTAACCATACTCTGGTGACAAAAATTCTAACTATGAAAAAAATATGATAATTATGGAACTATAAGATGCTGACAACAATTGAGTGAATAATTATAGATTAAATAAAGCATGACTTTGACATTTACAGTCTTGTTTTCATACAAAAATATTGTATCAGTTAGTCACCCATGTAAAAATGATAATATATGAGCATTTTTACATGGGTTTTATTTTCGAAAATGCCTTATACATATAACATTATAATTTACACTAATCAATTCATTGCCAAAAAGATTCTATATAAAGATTTTATATTTTTTAATTTTTTTCAATAAAAACATAATAAATTCTTTTAAAAAAAATATGTTTCTTATAAAATAACGACTTTCTTGTGGAAATAGTACTTGGAATAATAATAAAAAGTCTACAGAACCCAAAATTTGCTTTGTATGAAAAGGTTTCTTATACAAAATACTAGATTTTTAGAAATTTTTCTGATAGAAAAATTCTCAAATTCTGCAAACTGCTTCTTAGATAAAAAATTATATATTTATAAAAAACTTAGATTCTTAAAAATTATTAGATACTGTGGACTTTTTATCATAAAAAATACTTAGGTTCTAAGAACTTTTTCAAGTAGAAATATTCTTGGATTCCAAGGACTTCTTTTAAAAGGAAAATTCTGAGGCTAAGGACTAACAAAAAAATGTTCTTGGAATCTAAGAAAGTTTCTATCAGAAAATGTCCATAGAAACTATATTTTTTTGTTAAAAAAGTCCTTAGAATATACTAGTTTTTTTAAGTATTTTTCTTTAAAAAAGTCTTTTATATCAAATTTTTTATTTAAGAAAAACATTTCTTAAATAAATATTCTTAAATTTAAAGTACTTTTTTTATAGTTTCGAATCATAATATAACTATATTAAGGTAAAATTATGGTTATTTTATTATCATAATATGATAACTATATAATAGTACGACTATGGTTAGCACAATCATAATCCCAAAAACATATGATACTCTTCGAATATGATTGCCCCAACCATGTTTTTTAACATGTAAAAAAATGGACATGTAAAAAAATTGAAAGAATAAAAAAATATATATAAAAAATAACAAAAAAAATTAAAAAGAATAATACACCGTCTATCAAAGTTAAAGGCGTAGTCTAAAAATCTGAGGAGTATTGTAAACTTGAATCTATTTTTATTGAAATTAAATCGCGAGGTTCCAATTTTTTACTCGGTGTTGTTTATCTTCCTAATAGAAATGCTGAGTATATTCAAATTATGGAGGATAGATTGAGTGATCTGTTGATGAAGTACACTAATGTTATAATTATGGGTAACTTTAATTTAATTAACTTTCATACCAAACATTCTTTTTCCCAGAGGCTGGGATTATATTGTCTTCATAATAGTCTGCCGACTCATTTTGATGTATCCACGTTACTAATTACATAGAAGTTTTTCTAGGTACAATTTTAAAACATTTATACACATGCGATTGTTAATACATTTTTATGAAAATTTTAAGGCTAAATCTCCGGAATATTTACTTAAACATTTCATACTTTCTAGTTCTTTAAGAAACCCACAATTAAATTATCCTCCTTGTAACACGTCTATTCTTTAAAGATCTTTTTAGTATAGGGTAGTTAATATTTGGAATTCTTTACCCTAATTACTTAGAAGTTTTGCACGCTCATGCACGAAATTTTTTATCGCTCACGCACGATTAAGTGAGTATTTTAAATTTTGGCGTGAATCACGAAATTTCGTGTCACTTGAATGATTTTCATTTTTCAAACTTTATTAATTGGTTATTTTAGGCTTAACCCTATTTTAACAGATTAACACATTTTTTGTTATTAAACAATTTATGCACACTGTTTTTGCCAAATTAGCTTAATAACGTTTTATTGAACTGTATTTAAACTGCATTAGACTGTTATTATATGTATATAGTGCCATACAAAGCAA